>JAGFNQ010010560.1:175795-310260 GCA_024364735.1 Boesenbergia rotunda | reverse complement strand
TTATAAGATAAATTTCTTATGATAATTAATTAGTTTTATTATAAAGTTAGTTATAATAAATTCATAAGAGAATTTATAGGATAAATTTCTTATGATAATTAATTTGTTTATTATAAATTGGTTTATAATAAAGACTCGGTTTAAACGGAATAATTAATAAGAAAATTATAAGATAAATTTCTTATAACTAATTCGTTAATTCCGTTAATTCGGTTTAGAGGGAGACTTAGCAAAGGAGTTGCTACTATATAAAGGAACCAAAGGCTAGCCCTTATTCCTAACTCAACTTATCATAGAGCTCTCCCTCTCTCTCTTAATCTCTTCTCCTCTCCCTCTCCCTCTCTTGCCTAGGGCCGGCGCCCACCCTTGTGGATTAGGGCGGCACCCAACTTCCAAGGTGAAGTTGGCGTGAGCAATCAAGAAGGAGGAGAACCCGAACACGAAGAAGAAGAAGCGGATAGCGACTCCTCTCTTCCGGAATTCGATTCCGTTACTTCATTGGTTAGTTTCCTAATTTCTCTCTTGTTCTTCTAGTTGTGCCTTCCGAGAATCTAGTAGTTCTCGTCGGCACAAAACTCGTGACTTTGCGAAGTCATCCCGAAGAGAACTCGGCGTGGACGCGAATAGAGGCGAAGCTTCCAAGGGACGCTACGGTTGGATCTCGTCCCTTACTTCGAGTTACGCGAGGTACTTGGTAAATTAGTTTACTTTTCGCAAACTTTTATTTTATGATTATGTCGATACACTATAAGGTTGCATGCTAGATACGAAGTTAAAATAATTTAGGAAATTATTTTATGCAAACTCTTCCGCTGCACGTAAAAATTTTGAATTTTACGAACTCGTATCCTTGTCGACATGCACCCAGTCCCAACAGTGGTATCAGAGCCGGTTAGTGTTCGACTTAATCAAATAATTGTTTTGTGGAAAACTTTGTCATGATCTCAATTTCGGAAAAAATTTTCAATTATGGAAACTTTCAAATTATAATAAATTTTAGATTTAGGAATTTCAAAGTTTGGAAATCCTCATGAAATTTCGCAAACGTTTGAAATTTTCTATTTTCTGAAATTTTATAATAATTTCGAAACTTCCCATCTTTGGAAACTTTCCAATTTTGGAAATTTTTCTATTTTAGAAATTTTCCAATTTTGGAAATATGTAAGTTTTCTTTGTACCAGAAACTTACAATTATTCTGAAAATCAATTTTCGAAATCTCGCAATTTTGGGCACTTTCTTTTAAGAAAGTCTAGACAAATTCATGGACAGTTAATTGACAATTAAATTTGAATTGGTTTTTAAATTGACAACAAAATTCTTTATTTTGGATTGAGCCTCGGGGAGCCGTCCAATTTAAAGTTAGTTGTTGTAATTTAATTTCCCAATTTTTAATTGAAATTGTCATGTTTGATTGGATTGAGCCTCGGGGAGCCGTCCAATTGGATTTACAACACATTACTTTTCTTTGGGTATCTGAGCCTCGGGGAGCCACCCTTAGAAAACAATTTGTTGTAATTAATTAAATCCATGAATAAAATATGTTTAAGAGGTGATGCTCTTACATATTGTTGTCTCCAAAATTAATTAGGAAAATGGTTTCCTATAGAGTTTCTTAAATGAGATTTTCATGAAAATAATATGTGGTTGAATTAAGGGATTTGTCTCTTAATTTAATAAGATTTGATTTAGAGAAATCAAAGTCTTGAACATATTATTTCCGAAATTAATTATGACAATTTAGGAAATTATTTCCCAAAACAATTCCTTTAATAAGTATGAAATTGAATTAGGAAATCCGGTTCCTAATTCAATTAATGAGACTTGATAACTTAAGTCACATACATACTTAATTAAGGAAATCGTTAGTCATGACATAATTTTATGTCATGAATGTGCTTAAAAAGAATGAGACCCAAAACCCCTTACAAAATATTAAGGCCAACACCTTCCATTAATATGGTTAGAATCGGAGTTTTGTTTCTCGCTTGGGTTGATGGACACATCCATGCCCGACTTGAACCTCAACATGTTCAAACCATGGAATTAGTTTATGAATAATATAGTTCGAGTCAGAGGTCAATCATTAGTTTTGGTTGTTGGACACATCCAAGCCTGACTAAGCGGTTGAATGAGCTCCAACCATGTTAAAACTATTTCTTGATTAATGGGTCAGCCTTAAGCTTGGAGCATCGATTTGTTGTGCCACAGCCAAGGTCGATGTAAAGAGAGGTGCAGTTGGGTGCTATGTATAATGATACATACTTGTTAATGAGTTAACAACCCAATGTTTTATGCAAACATTCAATTAGTTGATAGCATAATGTGATAGTTACATATATGTGATGTGTAATCGGTATAATTACCTACCTTCATAGCTAAGAAGAACTTGATGGCCACAGCCATGGTTGTTCTTATCTATGGTTGGATATCAACCTATTTGGAGATGTTCCTACGATCTCCCGAATTGATAATAAGGGTGACTCAATTCGTAAAATAAATAGGATTTAATTTATGTATGTTGATACATTCTTTAATAAATCTTCTCACATAATCTCAATTTGTATTTCTAGGTTAATCACTCGATCATGTCTTCTCTGAATTTGCGTTCCATCTTGGACACCAACAAATTAACTGGGCCTAACTTCATGGACTGGCTTCGAAACCTGAGGATAGTCCTCAAGGCAGAGAAGATTGCTTATGTCCTTGAAGATCTACTTCCCTCAAATCCTCCAGCAGATGCAACTCCAGACCAATTGGTGGCCTATCAGAAACATGTGACCGATTCTGAACTTGCAAGTTGCATCATGCTAGCCTCTATGGTACCTGAGCTGCAAAAGCAGCATGAGCATATGGATGCTTATACCATCATCTTCCATCTTAATGAGTTGTTTGAAGAGCAGGCGAGATCCGAAAGGTTCGAAGTCTCCAGACTCCTCTTCACAACTAAGATGCAAGAAGGCACTTCTGCCTCGCAGTTTGTGCTAAAGATGTTGGGGTACATTGAGCGACTGAACACACTCGGTTTTGCAATGGATCATGAACTAAGTATTGACATAATTCTGAGTTGTTTGCCCAAAAGTTATTCGCAATTTGTGATGAACTATCGGATGAACAAGCTGGAAACTACCATTCCTGAGTTAGTCAACCTGCTGAGGACTGTAGAGCCTTCTGTAAAGCAGGAACAAAAGGCAGTTCTGTTAGTTGGTTCCTCGAAGAAAGGTTCTAAGAGGAAGGCCAAAGAACAGAATAAGGGAAAGAAGAAAAAGGCTAAAAAGACTGAAAAGAAACCAAAAGGCACTTGCCATCATTGTGGCAAGGAGGGTCACTGGCGAAGAAATTGCAAGGTTTATCTTGAGTCCTTGAAGAAGAAGGCATCCGATGCCCCGTCCTCTTCAGGTATCTTCATTATTGAATGTCACTCTATTTCCTCAAATACCTGGGTACTTGATACTGGGTGTAGCTCACATATATGTAATGACATACAGGGGCTAAGGAATAGAAGAAGACTCGTCAAGGGAGAAGCAGATTTGCGAGTTGGAAATGGAGCAAGGATTGCTGCTGTTGCCATCGGAACATATTTGCTAAAGCTCCCGACTGGACGCATCTTAGAATTGGATAATTGTTATTTCGTTCCTTCGTTAATAAAGAACATTGTATCTATTTCATGTTTGAATGAAAAGGGTTATCATTTAACTTTTAGTAACAATTGTTGTTACATAACTTTAAATGACGTTCTTTATGGGAATGGAACTTTGTGCAATGGCATCTACACGTTAGATTTATCCAGTGACGTTTTCAATATCGAAGTTAGCAACAAACGTGCTCGAATATATAATCGAATAGACTCCTACACTTGGCATTGTCGTCTTGGCCATGTAAGTAAGAAACGCATGACCGAATTGTACCGATGTGGAATTTTGGAATCATTTGAACCCGATTCATTTGATACATGCGAATCGTGCTTAAAAGGCAAGATGATCAAATTACCCTTTTCCGGAAAAGGTAATCCAGTGGGAGAGTTGCTTGGTCTAATACATACCGATGTATGTGGACCAATGTCAACTCCTGCACAAGGAGGCTATAACTACTTCATCACCTTTATCGATGATCATTCACGATTCGGGTACGTGTTCTTGATGAAACACAAATATGAAGCTTTTGATAAATTCAAAGAGTTCAGAAATGAAGTAGAGAAACAACTTGACAAAAGTATTAAAATACTTCGATCCGATCGGGGTGGTGAATACTTAAGTCAAGAGTTTCAAGATTATCTAAGGGACAATGGGATATTATCCCAATGGACTCCGCCATATACACCACAGCATAATGGTGTATCTGAGAGGCACAACCGAACCTTGATGGACATGGTTAGGTCAATGATGAATCATGCAACTCTTCCAAAATCCTTTTGGGGTTATGCACTTAAGACAGCTGTTTATTTATTAAACAGAGTCCCGACCAAGGTAGTCTCTACTACTCCATATGAGATTTGGAATAGTAAGAAACCTCACTTAACTCACCTTAAGATATGGGGTTGTCCTGCTTATGTGAAGCGGGTTGTATCAGACAAATTGGATGCTAAGTCTGATAAATGTCTATTTATTGGATACCCTAAGGAAACGAAGGGTTACCAATTCTATCATCCCTTGGAACAAAAGGTGTTTGTTTCAAGGCATGCTGTATTTCTAGAAAAAGAATTTCTTTTACAAGAAAACAGTGGGAGTGGCATTGAACTTGATGAAGTTCAAGAAACTCCAATAGACATTACAGAGACACCGAGTCTAGGCCCACAACCGATAATTCATAATGATGAGCTATCAGTTGAACCTAAAACTACACCACCTCTTCGTAGGTGTGATAGGACACGCAACATTCCAGAGAGATACGGATTTCTCGTAAGTGAATCGAACGACGTGTTGCTCATTGGCGATGACGAACCTATCAGTTATGAAGATGTTCTGAAAAGTTCAGAAAGGGACAAATGGCTTGAAGCCATGAAATCGGAAATGGATTCCATGTACGAAAATCAAGTGTGGGACTTGGTTAACCCACCTGAAGGGATTAAACCCATAGGGTGCAAGTGGGTTTTCAAGAAGAAAACCGACATGGAAGGTAATGTTGTTACCTTTAAGGCTAGATTAGTGGCAAAGGGATATCGTCAAAAACAAGGAATTGATTATGACAAAACCTATTCGCCAGTAGCTATGCTTAAATCCATTCGGATGCTCCTAGCCATAGCAGCTCATTATGATTATGAGATTTGGCAAATGGATGTGAAAACAGCTTTCCTTAACGGAAACCTGCTTGAGGACGTATACATGATACAGCCTGAAGGTTTCACAACGGTTGATAAAACCAAGGTATGGAAGCTTCGACGATCCATATATGGACTGAAGCAAGCATCTAGGAGCTGGAACATCCGTTTTGATGAGACAATCAAAAAGTTTGATTTCTCACAAAATCCTGACGAACCCTGTGTGTACAAGAAGGTTAGTGGGAGTGCAGTCGTATTCCTAGTATTATATGTCGACGACATCTTACTTATAGGAAACGATATTTCAGTCTTACAGACAGTTAAAATTTGGTTGTCCAAAACATTCTCCATGAAAGACCTGGGAGAAGCAACCTATATCCTTGGGATTAGAATCTATAGAGATAGATCGAAACGGTTGCTTGGTCTTTCGCAGTCTACATATATAGACCGAGTGCTAAAAAGGTTTAGCATGTCGGAATCCAAGAAAGGTTACCTTCCCATCAGGCATGGGATCAACCTTTCAAAGTCTATGTGTCCGCGCACAGAAGACGAGAGGATTTGCATGAATAAGATTCCCTATGCATCCGCGATAGGATCTATCATGTATGCTATGTTATGTACTAGGCCTGATGTATCGTATGCTTTGAGCGTCACAAGCAGATACCAGTCGGATCCAGGAATGGATCACTGGGCGGCTGTCAAGACAATCCTTAAGTACTTAAGAAGAACTAAGGATGTGTTCCTAATATATGGAGAAGGAGATATGGTAATACGTGGGTATACAGATGCCAGTTACCAGGCAGATAAGGATGACTCCAAATCTCAGTCTGGAAACGTATTTACTTTGAATGGAGGCGCAGTAAGTTGGAAAAGTTCCAAACAAGACACCGTAGCGGATTCCACCACGGAAGCGAAATATATCGCAGCTTCGGAAGCAGCAAAGGAAGCAGTCTGGATCAAGAAGTTCGTCTCCGAACTTGGTGTGGTTCCAACCATTAATGATGCAGTGCCGGTTTACTGCGACAACAATGGAGCTATTGCACAGGCAAAAGAACCAAGGTCTTATCAGCGATCCAAACACGTGCTTCGCCGCTATCATCTGATCAGAGAGATTATAAGTAGGAATGACATACAAATTGAGAGAGTTCCCACTGAAAGGAATATAGCGGATCCTTTAACTAAGGCTTTGCCTCAAAGCAAGTTTGAGGGTCATGTTAGAGCCTGTGGTATTGGATACCGTAGCGATTGGCATTAGGCCAAGTGGGAGTTTGTTAGTGATATGAGAGAAGTGTCCTAAGGCAATCGCCTTATGATTGTAAACATTTATTTCAATAAATGATAATTCACTATTTGAGTATACATGTTTGTGTATTTGATTGGGATCTTAAACTCATCTACTGAATGTCCGCCATACAGTTCACAGCATAAGAGAATTTGTGATGGGATCACAACTAGTGATTATCTCTAAGTGTGCAAATGTGAAGTGTTGGAAATATCCCTAGTTGATGAATTGATAAATACGGACATTATCAATTCTGTTGAGACTAGCATGGGTTATTCTCTATTCAGCTGATTCTCACTGGCTGGTGACATTGGGATGTCCAGAGATAAATATGGATGCTAGTTAAGGGAACTAGTTCATTGGAGTGACTAGCTGTAAGACTTCATATGGGAATCTACATGTAGATATGTCAATGAAGATCTTACTGCGGCTTAAGTGCGATGTTCCTTTGACTTGCGGTGTTCAAGTCATCTTGGTCATGGAGACTTATACTTTGACATCTTAAGCAAGCATCTCCAAGGAGGTGTGGACCCAGGATGATCGGGTATAAGCCGAAGTGCCCGAAGATGTTTGAACAGCCTACAAAGGATTCACCACTCCTTGCGAGGAGATGTATACCCAGGCCTATCGTCGGATTGTTACTCAAAGCCTCTGGCCAGAGCATATCATGTTTAGAGTGAGAGTCTCTAAAATACATGAGAGTAATTAGAAATCCAAAGGACGAGTAAGACATTACTTGGGCTAGGTGTGACGTAGTCAGCCTAGTGGGGACTGACACCATTGACCGTGTCCTGAACCAAGTGGGTATAAGGTGGTGAAGGGAATGGGGCACGATTCATTAGAGCTGCTGAAGGGTTTCAGAATAATTTCTTCTGAGGTCAAACCGTTGATCTTTCGATTAATTGGGGATCATGATGTACTACTAGGTGCCACTCATGATCGTTCTATAATTAGTTAATTATAGACGGCCAACATAAATCGAAAGCCTATTTAGTCACACGCACTACGAGTAATCCGAGGGATTTAAAACGAGTTGAAAATTGGATTTTCCGATCAAGAGAAATAAGTCGAATCTGAGTTAGTCAGAGGCGCAATGGAAGCTAAAAATGGCTAAGTCTTTTGAAGGCTTTTTGGGCGAATTAAATGAGTTTAATTCGCGGCGGTCCGGGTTGGGTTTGGCCGACCAAAGAGGGTGTTAACCCCTCTTTGGTGGCCGGCCAAATAAAAGGAGAAAACCAATTTAATTGGTTTAATTAATAAAATAAATCTAGCGCGATTTATTTTATAAATTATGGATAAATAAATTTGTATAAAGAAATGTATATAAATAAATTTATAGAAATTTATTCTTTATGGAAGATTAAAATAATCCATGAATTGGGTTTATTTTAATTTTATAAAATCAATTATGAATTAATTTTTCCATAATAGGAAAGTTTATAAATTTCTTATAAAATTTATTCTATAATTTAAAGAGAAGAAGAATTTGTTTTATTATAAATTAGTTATAATAAAACTTGGTTTAAACGGAATAATTCATAAGAATTTATAAGATAAATTTCTTATGATAATTAATTAGTTTTATTATAAAGTTAGTTATAATAAAATTCATAAGAGAATTTATAGGATAAATTTTCTTATGATAATTAATTTGTTTTATTATAAATTGGTTTATAATAAAGACTCGGTTTAAATGGAATAATTAATAAGAAAATTTATAAGATAAATTTCTTATAACTAATTCCGTTAATTCCGTTAATTCGGTTTAGAGGGAGACTTAGCAAAGGAGTTGCTACTATATAAAGGAACCAAAGGCTAGCCCTTATTCCTAACTCAACTTATCATAGAGCTCTCCCTCTCTCTCTCTTAATCTCTTCTCCTCTCCCTCTCCCTCTCTTGCCTAGGGCCGGCGCCCACCCTTGTGGATTAGGGCCGGCGCACCCAACCAACTTCCAAGGTGAAGTTGGCGTGAGCAATCAAGAAGGAGGAGAACCCGAACACGAAGAAGAAGAAACGGATAGCGACTCCTCTCTTCCCGGAATACGATTCCGTTACTTCATTGGTTAGTTTCCTAATTTCTCTCTTGTTCTTCTAGTTGTGCCTTCCGAGAATCTAGTAGTTCTCGTCGGCACAAAACTCGTGACTTTGCGAAGTCATCCCGAAGAGAACTCGGCGTGGACGCGAATAGAGGCGAAGCTTCCAAGGGACGCTACGGTTGGATCTCGTCCCTTACTTCGAGTTACGCGAGGTACTTGGTAAATTAGTTTACTTTTCGCAAACTTTTATTTTATGATTATGTCGATACACTATAAGGTTGCATGCTAGATACGAAGTTAAAATAATTTAGGAAATTATTTTATGCAAACTCTTCCGCTGCACGTAAAAATTTTGAATTTTACGAACTCGTATCCTTGTCGACATGCACCCGGTCCCAACAGCATGTCATAGTCATAATCATGCATAAATTCAATTTTGATTGAAATTATCGACATTGGCATTAATTGACATCCTAGGTGGATGATCAAGGTTTATAATGCCTAGGTAGAAATGCATGAACCCTTGGATTAGGGAGAATATGACTTTCACATCTCACCAAGACTATAAGGTGACTTGTATGTGTTTTTGAGACACATTAGAAACAAGTGAGATGTTAGGGTGATGAACAAAACTCAAAGTGTTGATAAAGTACATCATATTTGAGTTTTAGTATCATCAAAATATGAGATTCAATGAACTCCAATCATTGGGAAAGCTAATGTACAAGTCATGTGCATTTAGCCCAAGGAACATGGTTGGATATTGTTTTTGAAAAATATTTTAAAACTATCTTGGAAAATCTTGGTGAAGACTATCTTTTGATAGCACTCATCATTAATGAAATGGATACAAAATAGAGTAAAACATTGAAATGTTTCAATGGTTTCTAATTTTGTGTCAATCTTTGAAAAAGGAGGTTATTTTCATAGAAAATTATTTTTCCCTGATAGTATATGGTCTAAATAATGTCTACACAAAATTTTAGAATTTTTAGAATTTTGTAGAATTATTTAGGGGTTTCTGAATTTCGGATCTGAAATTGTTTTCAGATTTCAGAAACTCCCAATCGATCAGGTGATCGATTGGGACCATAGCCAATCGATTGTTCAATCGATTGGTCGATCTTTTTACGAGCACAGAAGCTCGGGTAGTCGATCCGGTGATCGATTACAGGTAGCTGTAATCGATCGGCTGATTGATTAAGGTAGGTCGTAATCGATTGGTTCCCAACACCAATCGATTGGTGAGACTGAAACTGTCAGTTTTCAGTCCATTAACCCATTTTTGAGTAACCTTCCAATCCCTAAACCCTTGGAATACTTTGATAAGTATATTTGGGTAAATTTCATTGTGAAATCAAAAAGGGAAATGGTTTGGTGAATATTTAAGGGTTAATGAGAGATTTTGATTAAAATTTTGAATTTCAAAATCTCAATTACCTCAAGTTGAGTTCTCCTAAAGGTTTAGGAACTCAAAAATCATTGTTGGTGCAATGATAGAGGTTTAGAGCATGTTTTGAGGGGGAGGTCTTCCTTAACAACATGTGCTTGAATTTTTATTTTTGGAATAGGTCAGAGCCGATCCTTATTGTCTAA
This sequence comes from Boesenbergia rotunda, assembly GCA_024364735.1. Classification (NCBI taxonomy): domain Eukaryota; kingdom Viridiplantae; phylum Streptophyta; class Magnoliopsida; order Zingiberales; family Zingiberaceae; genus Boesenbergia; species Boesenbergia rotunda. Next base: position 300,091 of record JAGFNQ010010560.1, on the reverse strand, counting down.
AGGCCCTGGGCGAAATTATAAATTATGCCCTAATTTTATCTTTCAAATATTTATTTTTATTAATTTTATTCATCGAATACATTTTCAATCATATATCAAGACACAATAATTTAAAACTATGCAAATAATTATAGATGAATTGCAGTTTGTAGTTTGCAATGATTAATCATACGAGAGAATAACATTACTAGCGCTGCTTGATTTCAAAGGAATAGTCGAGCTCTAGGTGGCATTTCTTATCATCATCCTCGAACTGGAACAAAGAGCGAAGGGAAAAAAATATCAAAAAGCTGTAAATTATAAATTTGGCTGAAGTGCCAGAATAGGGAGGTTAGCTGAATCTGAATAATCGATGCTACCTTGAGTTTCACATGGAGTAGTTTCTTCCTCCAACAAATGTTCATAGGGATCGCATTGTGGATCATACGTGCCAAGCATTCCTTTGCTTTGATCTACTGGCAAATCATCAACCAGTAAGTGATTAAGAGCTAACATATAATGACACTGTAACAAATCTAAAAGTATGAAGTTTACTGAATGAAACAACTGCTTAGGGCAAAAATAATTGAAGGATCATCAAGTAATAAGCAATTTTGTATCACAGTTATCAATTTTAAATATAAAACTGGTGAATTATATTAATGTGGAAGCCAATGAGTTTCTTAAATAACAAACAATCAATAACAAACAATCAATGAACCTCTTAAACTTTGGGCTATCTCCTCTTCTTTTTTCTTTTTTTGTCTTTTTTGATATCCAGAGAGAGTTGTTTCATGATGATAGAAAATTATGAACAATAGGCAATAAACAAAGAACAATAAAACCTGATATGAAGAATTTTTTTTCAATTTGAAATCCACTTATATAAGACCTTACATAGATATCCTTCAAGTTTATAAAAAATACAACAATTCAATTGTGTTTTAGAGCAAACCAATAATATCTCACAAAAAAAATCATAAGATGAGAAAAAAATAGCATACATGAGAAGACATATATGAACAACAATTTCACTAATTATTCCAAACAAAAAGAACAATAATTTTCTGATGAACAACAAGAATAACAATTTTTTGATACTACCGGTAAAAGGAAAACATCATAACTGATATTAACAGAGTCAAAATTGAGCTATGGGGAACTGATATTCTACAAGAACAACAACAATTTTCTAAAACAAAGTCACACAATATCAAAACTGATATTAACAGTAAAAGGAAAACATCAACTTCTCCTTTGACAGCGGAACAAAGTCCTAATCTGATGAAAATTATTCATCAGAAAATTGTTGTTCTGATCTGATGAAAATTGTTCATCAGAAAATTATTGTTCTGATATGATGAAACTCCAAATCCGATCAAAATTTTTTCTCGGACTTCTTAAGAACTTAGCAAATACTGAAATGCACTAGTTGATGATTACAGCTTGCAAATGATGTGATAACTGGACTGAACTGCATTTTTTTTTGGTGTAGTTGTAAACCAAACTCTATGTAGTTTGTCATGTTGCGAAACATGAAAGTCGAGGCTATGTGCAGGGACGTTGGATTATCATAATATATCTACATGAGAACTTTGACATTATTTTACCCAGGAACAAATTCAATAGGATCCCAAATCTGATGAAACTATCAAAAATACGATGAATCTGATGAAACCATACAGCTCAGTCGGCGAATCTGATGAAAATCAAATCTGATGAAACTATCAAAAATCAAATCGAATCGAATCTGATCAAAATCAAAAAATCGAAACTATAAAAAAAATCAAAAAATCGAAACTATCGAAAAATCGAATCTGATCAAAAAATCGAAACTATCAAAAAATCGATTTTTGATGAATCTATCAAAAATCGAATCTGATCAAAATAAAATCTGATGAAACTATCAAAAATATGATGAATCTGATGTAACCTTTTCAGTTTTCCCCTTTCTGCAGGAAGACTGCCGCTCAGTCGGCGAGGCCGCGAGGGACTTTCGGCGAGGAGTCGAGGACGCCGAGGGGGACTTCGGCGAGGAGTCGAGGACGCCGAGGAGAATCAAACGGCAAGAGGAGCGCAGCTAGGGTTTTTCGTTTTCAGATGAGAGTCGAGCGTTTGCCATTTGAGGGATTCGCCGATTCGGACCGTTTAGGATTTTAGAGAGAAAGAATGAAAGATAAAAGTATTTAATATAATATAACATATTATATATATATATATATATATATATATATATATATATATGTTTTTGGGCCCCTATTGGCAGGTGCCCTGGTTGCCCTGGCCCAGGGCCGGCTCTGGAATAGGTGAATGAATGAGGATTGGGAATCTTCATGAGTGCTCAAGGTTGAGCATAGGTTCAATTAAAAGTATAGGATTTTCATTGGGTATACCTTTGACCATATAGACTCTCGGGGAGTGTTTGATGTGTTTGATGTGTGTCAAAGGGGGAGAAAATTGAAAGGCTAATAGGGATTAGTCTTTCTCAAACATATTGTCAAACATCAAAAAGGGGGAATTGTTGGTGCAATCTTGGTTAGGTCAGGGTTGACCTAGTTTGACAAAGCTCAGGTGAGCTTGAGGTCGTATATTTCGATGTTTGATAATGATGTTTGAGTGGTCATCGATGTGTGAGTCGGGTGGGTCAAGGTTGACTGGAGGCTTGACTGGGAAAAGACCTAGTAGGACTAGGCACACCTAGTGGGACTAGGTGAAGTCCAGGTAGATCGGGGAGATCGTACGCTGGCATGGGAAAAGACCTAGTGGGACTAGGCACACCTAGTGGGACTAGGTGAAGTCCAGGTAGATCGGGGAGATCGTACGTTGGCATGGGAAAAGACCTAGTGGGACTAGGTGAAGTCCAGGTAGATCGGGGAGATCGTACGCTGGCATGGGAAAAGACCTAGTGGGACTAGGTGAAGTCCAGATGGATCGGGGAGATCGCAAGCTGGCAAGGTGGAAGTCTACCGAGAGACTAGACCTAACCAGAGGGTTAGGCGAATCTGGTTGGGAACCAGGTTAAGTCCGAGCTGGGAGCTAGGCAGTAGAAATCCAGGTTGGTCAACGGGGTTAACCGGACACTTGGTAGGGGATCCTAGACTTGTGGGAACAAGTTAGGTCGGACTCAATCGATTGGGTAATCGATTGGGTGAATCGATCAGTGGATCGATTAAGGAGGTTTATGCGAGAGGACAGAGGGTGGCTGAATCGATTGGGTAATCAATTCAGCCTTCCCTTAATCGATTGGTCAATCGATTAAGGTGTCTCTTGATCGATTGGGGTAATCGATCACAGAGGTTTGCGCGAGAGAACAGAGAAGCTCTGAATCGATTGGGTAATCGATTCAGGGCACGGGTAATCGATTGGCTAATCGATTACCGTTCGAAAACTAGCCGTTGAACGGCTAAATCCTACGTGGTAATCGATTGGGTAATCGATTACCAAACCCTAGGCATCGGGTATAAGGACTTTCGCGCAGGTTTTTGGCAGCAGAACTTCTCCTCTTCTTCTCCAACTTCATTGCCATTTCGAAGAAAGCCTTGGAGCTTAGTGCTGCTGCATTTCCAAGGTCCAAGAGGCAATCACAAGCTTGAAGATAGCAAGGAAAGCAAAGTGTGAGCTTATTTGTAAATCTTGTAAGATTTTATCTTGTATTTGCTTTGTTCTTGTTGTATCTTTGTAACAAGCTTGTAAGAGGTTTCTCCACCTCAAGAAGGAGACTTTCATAGTGCATGAGAGTGTGAGGAGAGTGGATCCTTGGATTAGTCACCCGACCGGGGTGGATACCAAGTAAATCCTTGTGTTAGCGATTGCTTGAAGTCTTCCGCCGCGACAAATCATCTAGAAGCGAATCGAAGCTAATCACCCCCCCTCTAGCTCGCCAATCGGTCCCAACAATAACCTCCCTTGATACCTTACTAATAACTTTCTTAGGCTTTTCCGGAGCCTTAGTCATGTTGGTCTTATCTTGGTCAACTCTAGGGGTGACCTCCCTTGTGACCTTGACTTGACTCTTAGACTTATATTTGGTTCCATGCTATATTGAACACTATGATAAAAGGACACCTTTTTCTTGGACTTAGATTTGTGCCCCAAACCCTTATTGTCCCTAGAGGGTCCTTGTTTTTCTAAATTTACGTTTTGACCTTTCGATTTCTTTAACAAATTTTCTATTCTTTTAAGGGATTGCTCTAATTTATCAAACTTTGACCTCAAAACTTGATTTTAGATCATTATTTCCTTAATGTTTGATTTTCTATAGTTTCCTTGGATATACTTGCTTTTGGCCTTGGATTTTATAGGTCTACCACTGAATGGCTTAAATTGTTCCCTATCCTTAGTTTTGATAGTCCTAGCATGAAGGGCTTTATGGTTCTCCTTAGGTTTTTTATGCTTCCTATTTTCATGATAAATAGTATTAAAATAATAGAAGTTATTTCTAGCATGCATTTTATCATGACGAAAAGAAATACCATTACCTAATGGTGCCTTAGAAGGATTCTTGGAAGCTCTCCTCGACTTGAGCTTCTTCCTTGAGTTTTTCTTTGAAGCTTCCCCTTTCGGCATTGATTCTGGTAGTGTTCCTTTTGATTGTAAAGAAAACACACAATGTGCTTCTTGCCTTTGCATATCACTGGTCCGACTTCCTTTGATTTTTCTTTGGCCTTGGATGTCACATGCCCTTTATTTTTAGCCAACCTTGGACACTTGCTTTTGTAATGTCCTCTTTCTCTACACTCAAAACAAATGATATGATCTTTTACAATTTTAAATTTTTATACCTTTATAAGTTGTAGTGATGACACTTAACTCTTCTTCATTGACTTTGGATGAGGACGCCTCTTCTTATTCCAAAGTCAATGATCTATGCTCCGCTCAATCCTTGAGGTGAATGCTTCTTGAGTTTCTTCTTCTTCGGATGTTGGCATCTTTCAACCTCCGAATCTTCTTCCTCTTGATCCAATGAATCTCCTTCTTTGAATGTTGACATTTTTCAACCTCTAAATCTTCTTCCTCTTGATCCGATGAATCTCCTTCTTCAGATTTGTCTTAACTTGGCAAAGTAGAGAGATCTTCATGAAGTTTTGCCAATTTGCTCGATAGCTCCTTGGCATCTTGCAAATTCTCAATCTTGTCCAAAATTGTACTCGATAATATATTTACTAATAATTTGGTTATTTTGTCGTTGACCTCACACCTCTTGATTTGTTCCTCACTCTATTTGCTTTTCTTGAGGAGCTTTCTCTTACCATTTGATGGAACTTCAAAACCCTTCATTAGAGCAAACCATTGCTTTATCTCTATCATGATAAAATTTTTGATCTTTGACTTCCATAGATCGAAGCTTGTAATTCCGAATGGAGGAGGTGCCCGAATATCATAACCGACTCTATTTTGAAGCTGAATCCCTTGATGATAACTCTTTTGACTTATAGAAATTAGGTCTTCAACTTCTTCTTCATCTGACTCTTACTCTCTCGGCGATTAGACCAAAGAAGTGCAACCTTGCTCTGATACCATTTGTTAGGATACGTCGAGAGCTAGAGGGGGTGATTAGCTTTGATCTTTGCTCTTTGTAGATTTTGTTATAGTGGAAAACTTAAGCAATGCTAACATCTTTTTCTTTACTTGGTATTCACCTCCTTAAGGTGACTGATCCAGGAATCCACTTTTCCTCACTCTCACATCCATTATGAAAGTCTCCTTCATGGAAGCAGAGAAGCCTAGTACAAGCTCACATGAAAACAACATAAGATACAAGCTGTTGATGCAGTCTGACCCTGATTGTTGTTTTGGTGTTGACACTGATTTTAGTTTAGGTGGATGATGTTTGATTATGATTAAGTCCTGATCGGGGATCAGGTATGGTATGAAAAATCCTAGTCTGGAGGGCTAGGTGTTGGAAAATCCTAATCTGGAGGGTTAGGTGTTGAAAATCCTAGCTTGGAGGGCTAGGTGTATGAAAAGTCCTAATTCGGAAGAGGTGGGTGAAAATGTTGATGCAGTCTGGCCCTGATTGTTGTTTTGGTGTTGACAACGATTTTAGTTTAGGATGAAGATTATGATGATTATGATTAAGTCCTGATCGAGGATTAGGCATGATATGGAGGATTCTAGCCTGGAGGGCCAGGTGTTGGAAAAATCCTAACCTGGAGGGTTAGGTGTGTGAAAAATCCTAGCTTGGAGGGCTAGGTGTTGGAAAGTCCTGATTCGGAAGGGTTGGGTGAAAAGCCCTAGCTTGGAGGGCTAGGTGAAAAGTCCTAACTTGGAGGGTTAGGTGCAAATTCCCAACTTGGAGAGTTAGATGGAAAATCCTTAGCTTGGAGGGCTAAGGTGGATGGAAACTTAACTTGGAGGGATGAGTTTAAGTCCCTGGAACGGTCTGGTGATCGATCAGGGATTCTGGCACGCTGCTCCTTCGTGGATCGGTCTGGTGACCGATCCAGCAATGACTGATCGGTCGGGTGACCGATCAGGGAGCACACAGTGAGGTTGGGAACCTACTGTGCTGCTCCTGATCGATCTGGTGACCGATCAGGGAGTATGCGTTTCACCCATTGACTGGCTCCTGATCGGTCTGGTGATCGATCAAGGAGCAAGCAGTGAGGTTGAGTTCACTTGCTGAACAGCTCCTGATCGGTCTGATGACCTATCAGGATCACTATGCAGATCGTTCTGATGAATGATCCAGCTTCGCGGGCTCCTCACTAAGATCGATCAGGACGGTTCCTGATCAATCTGGTGATGACCTGATCGGACTGCTGACCGATCAGGTGACACTCAGATCGGTCAGTTGACCGGTCAGAAGGCTTAGCCTGCGAAACTCAGAAATCGCCCAATATAAGGGTGGATCGGTCAGGTGAACGATCCACGACCTGGGATCGGTCTGGTGATCGGTCCAGGAGAATCTCAAAGAAATCGCGATTTTTGATTGAGCGTTGGGGATCGATCAGGACGAATCCCAAAGTAAACGATTTTTGATTTACGCACTATAGAATTGCCCAAAGTAAACGGTCAACGACCGTGGGCCTTGGAGTAGGAGTCGACCCAGGCTCCGAACCAAGTAAAACCTTGGTGTTTGCGTTGTTTGTTTTTATTCCGCCGCGCACTTACTCTTTCTTTTAAATCCGAACATTTTTCGATATTCACCCCCCCTCTATCGGTCTTTCTCGATCCAACAAGTGGTATCAGAGCGGGGTAGTTCAAACTTGGTGCAACCACCAGTTTGAAAGTTTTTCGGATTTATAAAATTTTTAATATTATTTCTTTTCTTTCTAGTTATTCAATACCACTAGATCTTTTCGCCTTTTATTTTAAAATAAAAAAATATCTGTAGGTGGATTTAAAAAAATCCTTACGCCTTTTTCAATTTTGAATTTTCATATTTTCACCATAAGTCTGAATTGATAAAACAAACAATTTTTGAAAATTTGTCACAAACTTTTTTCATTATTTTAATATTTTTCTCGAAATTCGTGCTAGCTTATTTCGAGCAATTTTTTTTTAATTTTTAATTTTTCATCATTAATCAGAATTGACAAAATTAATATTTTCAAAATTCTGTCATAAATTATTTTTATTATTTTATTATTATTTCGCCTCGAAATTCGTGCAATATTTTTTTGGCTATTTCTTCCTTCTCCCGCACTACTAATCCAAGACCAAGTCTTGGTACACTTTTGTTGTTTCTTTTTGTGTGCAAGAGGTTATTTTAAATGGCCAACCAAGAGTGGAACAGTGCTCGTCCACCGCTATTCTCCGGCGAGAACTTCAGCCTTTGGAGAAGACAAATGGAGTCCCTTCTGAAGGCCCACATGGACTTATGGCGGATAATCCAAACGAGATTCTCTCTTCCCGTAGAAGATGAGTTATCCATCGAATGGGACAAATTGGATGAACAAACCCTCAACCAAATCGAGACCGATGCAAGGGCAACAGCAATCCTATAATGTGGCCTAACCAAGGAGCAACTCGAACTAGTAGGTCCATTCAGATGTGCCAGAGAAATTTGGGAGAAACTAACCAATCTACACGAAGAGAGCTCCGAAATTGAGATATTAGAAGAGTTAGCACCTGACTGCGAACTCGAGCCAGAGTCAGAAGACGAATTGACTAAGACAAAAATGGTAACCAATCTCGAATCCTTTTTTGAATTACAATTAGATAATCAAACAAATACTATAATGGTCGAGGACGGTATAATTTCTAGTGCAGGGAAAGCTCCAAGAGAACCACCAAAGAAGAAGATTCAACCTGTACCCGAGTCCAACTCAGACTCAGAATTTGACGACAAAGAAGGAGATCAAACCAAACCGGTCCGATCAGCTCGTGATCACTACAAGATACTAAAGACACAAAGAGGAAAGACGGCAAGTATCAAGGGGGAGATTCCCAAACGGGAATCAAAAGGTAAATTTACGGTATTTGAAAATCTAATATTTACCTCAAAGAACATAATTAATTCATACAAATTAGTTAAGTTTAATATGTCAGAAAATTTAATTCACAACCATGCTAATTTTAATAAACCAAAATTTTATTTCGATTATGATGTAACTTAGATCAGTTTTTATTTTATTTTAATAAACCAGAATTTTATTTTATGTCCACAAGGGGGATTCGAATTCACTACTCGTGTCGGGAAGATGAACCTCGATTTTTCATATGAGATTTTGGCAGAGTACTTGGGTGGTCGACGATCACCGAATCTTTATTCGATCTATCCTGAACTTCCTGACCCTCTGCTAGCACCGTTCGCAGATGTGACCCCTGACTCTATCTATCAGCACTTCTTCGGTCATCCTCGCCCTGCCGGGCTTGATGAGTTGGGTCCCATTTTTCCTACTTTTGCAGCCCTCCGCCTTGCTCCAGCTGACTATGTCCTTTTCAAGATAATCACAAATTGTATCTTACCCATCACTTCCAAGCCATTGGCCGAGATCCGACCCTACCACTGCCTTATGCTCTACGGCATGCATTGCCGGATGGACTTCGATATTATGGAGAGCATCTTTCAGTCTATCCTATCCTACTGTGAGCCCAGCCGTCGCACGGTTTATATGCCTTTTGGCCATATCATCACTGATTGGCTTATGTCCGTCGGTGTTGATGTCACCAAGGGCAGGACCGTACCCATGGTGAAGCAAGATTGTCGTTTGGGTCGGCGAGCTTTTGCGAAGTTTGGTATGATCATTCGTGAGCGAGATGGGGTGTTGGTGTGGAAGGATGGACGAGGTCTCGGTGAGTTACCTGGAGGAGCACCACACTTTCAGGCGCCACCCGATGTTGCTGCTCCCCATGACCCCGTGCTGCTGACGATTACTACGATGAGCCTTAGCCAGATTTGCGCTGGCAGATTTCAGAGCTCGAGTGGACTATCCAACAGGATCTTCATTTACGAGAGCTTCATCGAGAGGAGATCCGCTCGGAGTTCAGGGCATTCGATTGCCGATTGACCGGCATAGAGTCTACCATCTCTGGGGTCGAGGCATTACAGCAGATGTGGTACGGAGAGTGGCGTCGCCATACATTTCCAGGGGATCATCCTTCGGGCAGCACTGCACCGGGATTGACTGATGCCACGATGGATGACCTCATGCGCGATGACGACCCTCCCACTGACACTTGAGCTAGGATGTCTGATGTCTTCTCATGATTTGGGTATTTGACTGTGATTTTTAGGCTGTATGCCCTGTGACTTGACTATTGTGACCTTGTGTCACACGTATTTTGCTACTTGTTTGGATGTTTTATGCTTTGACTTCTCTGATGTTGCCTGACATGCTTATCTACTCTTAGTATATCTATTGTTGATGTCTTGCGTCTTATCCTCATGTTTGCTCAATTGTCATGTTCATGCTTACAATGCCATGTCTACTTGATACTTATGAATATTATGGCATGCTCTGTGATCTGATACTTCATACTCATATGATGCATGTGATTGCTATGTCTTGCTATACCTTTTCACATGTGTTCGTATGGTTATCCATCAATCTATCACATCCTTGTTGAATTGGGATACCTCTAGGGTTGAGGGGGAGTTTGTTTTAATCTTAACAGTCCCTCTGGCCCCTTTTCGGTGTTCGACAAAGGGGGAGAGTGTGGATTGGTTAAGTTTAGAATGATCATGTTATAGGGGGAGGATCTGGATTCCCCTATGATTCTAAATCTGGAAAACTTGATTAAGAATCCCTAAACTTAAAATCGGGTTGTCAAACAACAAAAAGGGGGAGATTGTTGATGCAGTCTGGCCCTGATTGTTGTTTTGGTGTTGACAACGATTTTAGTTTAGGATGATGATTATGATTAAGTCCTGATCGAGGATTAGGCATGATATGGAGGATTCTAGATTGGAGGGCTAGGTGTTGGAAAAATCCTAACCTGGAGGGTTAAGTGTGTGAAAAATCCTAGCTTGGAGGGCTAGGTGTTGGAAAAATCCTAACCTGGAGGGTTAGGTGTGTGAAAAATCCTAGCTTGGAGGGCTAGGTGTTGGAAAGTCCTGATTCGGAAGGGTTGGGTGAAAAGTCCTAGCTTGGAGGGCTAGGTGAAAAGTCCTAACTTGGAGGGTTAGGTGCAAATTCCCATCCTGGAGAATTAGGTAAAAAAGTCCTGGCTTGGAGGGTCAGGTACATAGCTTGGAGGGTTAGGTTGGATGAGGTTCTAACTCGGAAGGGTTGGGTGAAAAGTCCTAGCTTAGAGGGCTAGGTGAAAAGTCCTAGCTTGGAGGGTTAGGTGCAAATTCTCAACTTGGAGAGTTAGATAGAAAATCCTTAGCTTGGAGGGCTAAGGTGGATGGAAACATAGCTTGGAGGGCTGAGTTTAAGTCCCTAGATCGGTCTGGTGATCGATCAGGGATTCTGGCACGCTGCTCCTTCGTGGATCGGTCTGGTGACCGATCCAGCAATGACTGATCGGTCGGGTGACCGATCAGGGAGCACACATTTCGGTTGGGAACCTACTGTGCTGCTCCTGATCGATCTGGTGACCGATCAAGGAGTATGCGTTTCACCCATTGACTGGCTCCTGATCGGTCTGGTGACCGATCAGGGAGCAAGCAGTGAGGTTGAGTTCACTTGCTGAACAGCTCCTGATCGGTCTGATGACCGATCAGGATCACTGTGCAGATCGTTCTGATGAACGATCCAACTTCGCGGGCTCCTCACTAAGATCGATCAGGACGGTTCCTGATCGATTTGGTGATGACCTGATCGGACTGCTGACCGATCAGGTGACACTTTGATCGGTTAGTTGACCGGTCAGAAGGCTTAGCCTGCGAAACTCAGAAATCGCCCAATATAAGGGTAGATCGGTCAGGTGAACGATCCACGACCTGGGATCGGTCTGGTGATCGGTCCAGGAGAATCTCAAAGAAATCGTGATTTCTGATTGAGCGTTGGGGATCGATCAGGATGAATCTTGATCGATTAGGGACCATCCTGATCGGTCTGGTGACCGATTAGGAGGCTCTCTGATCGGTCAGGTGACCGATCACTTTAATTCAAAATGCACTGTCAGACGCTCTGATCGCGTCTAACCATATTCGATTCGCTGCTGTTTATCTCTGATATTTGATTTACTGCATGATTTGCTGCTCTAACAGTCTGATTAAGTTTCAGGTGACAGGGGAGGATTTAAACACTTAAGGAGAAGTCAAAGAGAGCTTTCCTTGGAGCAGGTTTGTCCCTTTCTCAACTCAGGTTGCAACGGCTGGAGCTGCAGGACTGAACCGCTGACTGAAGCTTGGCTGAGGGAGCTCAGGAAGTTCAGTAAGGGTTCAGTGTAGCTGGTGCGTTGGCAGTGAGGCAGCTGTAGGCTGCTGGAGATGAGGTCACCTGTTGCTTAGCGGAGAAACAAAAGGAACGAGAGTTGTAGAGTTCGACAATTCATCAGTTTTGTGCTCTTGAGTTCCTGAGTTTGTTTTTGCTCTACATCAGGCTTGCTGTTCTTGAGGTCTCCATCATTATGAGCAAGCGATCAAAAAGCAGTCATCCTTACTCGAGCCGTGAAGGAGGGAACAAGGAGCTTGGAGTCCGACAGTGGGAAGACACGAAGAGAGTTCTTGCGTGAGATCGCCACTGGGTGGAGCTCAGGGAAGCTTGCTGTGTTCTTGTCCTTGCTAAGGGTTTGAGTAAGATCCTTCTTGTTGTTTCTTTATGCTTAATCTATATACTTGTTTGAAACATACTGTGGAGAGGTTTCTCCACCGAGAAGGAGGTTGCTGAGTTATTCGGTGTAAACCGGGGCTTGATCTACCGACGATCAAGGGATCGCCCACCTTAAGGGCACGCCAAGGAGTAGGGGCAAGTTATCACCGAACCTTGTAAAATCTCCTTGTTAGCGATCTTGCTAATCTTGCTAGTTAGTTTTCGGTTTTTAGTTTCTGCACTTCCTGTTTTCCATACTTCCGCTGTGCTACTTACTCTTGGTGCAGGAAGCATCATATCAAACCTTGTTTTGATATTGGCAAAGGATTCAAAGTTAAGTTTATTTGTGATCTAACAATGTTACTCAAGTGTGCAGTGACAAAATCCTAGCGAAGGAATGCTAGGCATCTGGCGAAGGACAGCCAGTATCCAAGCCCTAGCGAAGGACTGCTAGGCACCTGGCAAAGGACTGCCAGGATACAAAGCCCTAGCGAAGGACTGCTAGTCAACTGGCGAAGGACTGCCAGTATCCAAGCCCTTGCGAAGGACTGCTAGGCAACTGGCGAAGGACTGCCAGTATCCAAGCCCTAGCGAACGAATGCTAGGCGCCAGGCGAAGGATAGCTTGGGACTAAAGCCCTAGCGAAGGACTGTTAGGCAACTGGCGAAGGACTGCCAGTATCCAAGACCTGACAAAGGACCGTCAGGCAAAAGTCCAACCAGAGGAACGGTTGGCATCAGGTGAATTCTCTCGAGAGGAGTAGGTGAGGACGCGTTCCCCGTCGAGGGAACAGTAGGCGTCGGTTCGACCTAGGGCTCCATTTTGGAGACCAAAGTCAGAACCAAGACAGCTAAGGCTGTATAATCTAATAACTTAATATATTGTTGTGTTTTGGACTAACCCTGGATGCAGGACCAAAGGAACGTGTGTCTGCAGCTCAGAAAGCCTCAAAGGAGAGAGGCAAGGGCTGAGCAGGGCGCCCGGAGTGTCCCGGGCACCCCCAAGGTGCATACAAAACAAGTAAGGAGAAAAAGGGTTTGAATACATACTGGGCCGGGCGCCCCGACTGCTCCCGGGAGCCCCCAGCGTCCCGGGCGCCCCCATGCGCATACCTCGAACCAAAAGCCTTCGAAGCCAGAGGATAAGATTTGACCCGGTCAACCCGGGCGCCCCGAGCGCTCCGGGCGCCCCGGTCAAAGCGGATCCAGAGGATAGACGCTGACCGAGAGCTCTGCGGATCAAAGGCCACGTGGGGGGCGCCCCCGACATCCCGGGCGCCCCCAGGCCCTATATAAAGGGCCCTCGACCAAGGCTTCAGTACATCAGTTCTCTCAACGCCTCAAAGATCTTCTACGCTCGTGCCTTGCTCCGGAAACACTCCAACTCGAGCCGACGACGTCCCGCTGCCCCGAAAGAGTCGATCCACTCCGGACGTCGGTAACGAAGATCGAATTTTTTATTATTATTGTTAGTGCACTTATTTGTAATAAATTATTGTAAACTGTTTTGCGCGTATATAGAATTGCCCAAAGTAAACGGTCAACGACCGTGGGCCTTGGAGTAGGAGTCGACACAGGCTCCGAACCAAGTAAATCGACTGTGTCTTTGTGCTGTGATTGTTTTTATTTTTCCGCTGCGTACGTGCTCTTTACGAAAATCCAAATGATTTCCGATATTCACCCCCCCTCTATCGGTTTTCTCAATCCAACAAGTGGTATCAGAGCGGGGTAGTTCAAACTTGATGCAACCAACAGTTTGAAAGTTTTTTTTCGGATGTACGAATTTTTTATTTTATTTCTTTTCTTTTTGTTAATCAACACAACTCAATCTCGTTCGCCTTTTTCAATTTTCAATTTTTATTTTTTCACCATAAGTCAGAATTTATAAAACGAACAAATTTTGAAAATTTGTCATAAACTTTTTTTTTATTATTTTAATATTTTTCTCGAAATTCGTGCTACTTTAATTCGAGCAAATTTTTTCCCAAATATTAAATTCTAACTTTTTCAATATTAATCAGAATTGACAAAATCAATATTTTAAAAAATTTTGTCATAAATTTTTTTTATTATTTTATTATTATTCTACCTCGAAATTCGTGCAATATTTTTTTTGGCTATTTTTTTTCCTTCTCCCGCACTACTAATCCAAGACCAAGTCTTGGTACATTCTGTTATTTCTTTTGTGTGCAAGGATTATCTTAAATGGCCAACCAAGAGTGGAACAGTGCCCGTCCACCGCTATTCTCCGGCGAGAACTTCAATTTCTGGAGAAGTCTAATGGAATCCCATCTGAAGGCCAATTTGGATTTATGGTTGATAATCCAAACGGGGTTTACATTCCCCATAGAAGAAGGAACATCGATCACTTGGGAAAAATTGGACGAACCAACCCTGAGAAAGATCGAGACAGATGCAAGGGCGACTGCAATCCTACAATGCGGCCTGACTAAAGAAGAACTGAAGCGGGTCGGATCCTTCAACTGTGCTAAAGAGATGTGGGAAAAGCTAATCAATCTACACGAAGAGAGCTCCGATGTTGAGATCTTTGAAGCTCAAGCACAGACAGCTGATTCAGAGTCTGAAGCCGAATCTAAAGTTGAAATCAAAACAGAATCGGACTATGAATTGACTGAGACGGTAACTGACTTCAAATTATTTTCAAAATTAGTATTAAATAATAAAACAGATACTGTAATGGTCGAGGAAGGTGTAATTTCTAGTGCATGGAAGGCTCCAACAGAACCACCAAAGAAGAGGCCTCAACCAGTACCTGAGTCCAACTTAGACTCAGAATTTGACAACAAAGAAGGAGATCAAACTAAACCGGTCCAATCAGCTCGTGATCACTACAAGATGCTAAAGACACAAAAAGGAAAGACGGCAAGTATCAAGGGGGAGATTCCCAACAGGGAATCAAAAGGTAAATTTACGATATTTAAAAATATAATATTTACCTCAAAGAACAAAATTAATTCATATAAATTATTTAAGGCTATTATGTTGGAAAACTTAATTCCCAACCTTGCTGACTTTAAGAAACCCGTGTATTATTTTTATTATGATGTGACTTAGATAATTGTTTGCTTTAACTATATGTTCTTTTTATTTGTATTTTTGTTTGCTTAGATTTAGGATTGGTTAGATTAAGGACAAATGATTAAATTGAAACTTGAACAACCTAGTATTAGGACAAGGTTTGATGATAGTACGTTAGGGAAACCTGACTAAGGAATCAAGTAGGGTAAGGAGTACCTTATTTGGTCTTTTTAGTCCGGTAGAACTAGCCGAAGCTACCTCTCCGAATCCTAAGCTAGTTAGACCAGAGTGTCTCAAACAATGATTTGAAAATGATCCTTTAAAAGGCTTTGTCTAGGAAAGGGTTGTTGATCCAATAAGGCTACGGCCAAAGAAGGCCTCTGTGCCTCGCCAAGACCTGGAAGCCAATTATCGAAACTCACTTTTAAATTATTATTTGTTAAACTCGAATCTAACACAAGCTTCAATCAAATCATAGTGATAACATAAAATTAAAGACAAAATTAATACATCTCACAAAACAGTTAAGGATATCCTGTTTTGTCACTTAGAAATGGGTGAGATGCTTAGGACCTAAAAGTTGAGTCCAACCCAACCAACTAAATTAAATTCAATTAAATCCTAATTAATCAATTAAATTCAATTAAATCCTAATTAATTAATTAAATTCAATTAAATCCTAATTAATCAATTAAATTCAATTAAATCCTAATTAATCAATTAAATTCAATTAAATCCTAATTAATCAATTAAATTCAATTAAATCCTAATTAATCAATTAAATTCAATTAAATCCTAATAAATCAATTAAATTCAATTAAATCCTAATAAATCAATTAAATTCAATTAAATCCTAATAAATCAATTAAATTCAATTAAATCAAAATTAAATCTTAATTAAATCAATTCAATTAAATCTTAACAAATTAAATTTAATTCAATCAAATTCAAATTTAATTTTTAAAATTCAAATTTAATTCATCTGACTTTTAACAATCAAATTTAATTTAACTAACTTTTAAAATTGAAAGTTAAAATTCTAATTGATTTCAAAATCCTCAAAAATCATTTTTTTTACTAAGGTTTAATGGTTCAAAATTAACCATTTTTTAAAATTTAAATATTTGTCTCACACAACCCATAAGGTTAACATGTTTGACCACGTAGAACTGGGTGAGACATCTAGGACCTAAAAGCATGATTCACTATCCTTTTAAATGAAAAAGTTTGCAAAAATTATTCAAACTTACCTCTAATTTTTAATTTATTGTACTGAACCCTACTTCTTTATTTATCACATTTTTTTCAAATATCACAATAAATAGAGTCTAGGGCTTATTCTGATTTGGTCAAAATAGTCAACCCTAGCCCACATAGTCAAACCTGGTCAACACTGATATCCCTTAAGGAACTTAGATAAAAATCAGACTGTGTCGGATACAGGGAGAGTTCTTCTTAATCTTTTTCGAAAAATTCAGCTTTTTCAAAAACCTTATGCTCTAAAACTTATTATCATCTCAAAATATGGTTTTCAAAAGTTACTCAAAAACCCTCGTATGTTATTATCTCTTTGAAAAATTAACATCATGATTTTCGAAAACTGTGCTATCATTTCAAGTTATGTTTTCAAAAATTTAACTTTGAAAGTTATCATACTCAGAAGATTGTTCAAAATGATTCTTTTGATTTTAATAAACCCTAAAGACATAGAGGAAGGTCCACTTCATGATCAACAAGGACTCCTAGGATGTGTCAAATTTAGGGGGAGTCTGAGTCAAAAGAATTTCTGAAATGTTTTTTTTAATTGTGTTGAAGTTATTAGATAAATCTTGTAATTTAAATCAAATCCTAAAACTCAGAGGAAGATCGCTTGTAGTCAACAAGCTTCCTAGGACTGGGTCAAACTTAGGGGGAGATTAAATTAAAAGAATTATTATATGTTTTCATGCACTGCAAGTTTAAAATCCTTTTGAAAACTTAAATAATTTTTTGTTCCAAAATACTATTATTTTATTTTTCAAAATTCTTGTGACTTATAAAGTTACTTTTATAATATTTACTTGGGTTGGAGAAATTTCCAGGACACTTAGGAAAATGTCCTTGTAGTCAACAAGGTTTCCTAGGATTGTGTCAGACTGGAAAAGAAATCAAGTCAAGTATTCAAAATAAAAATAATTTCTTTTAATGCATAATCTTCAAAAGTACTTCTATTTTTCAAAGTACAATGTTTGGAAAAGTACTAATACTTGTAAAGGCAATAGTGTTCTAAGTGCATGAAGTTTCTAAAAGATTTGCCTACAAATATAAAATATTTTTTAAGTAGAGTTTTGTTGGTGCAGTTTAAAGTTTTTTGCTATACTTTCAAGAATTATGCTAAGTATTTTTATGTTTTCAAAACTCATAGGCTCTGATACATAATTTTTTCTTAAGACTTCTTTCAAAATATATTTCTTTACTAATAAACAGCTAAGGAGAGAAAAAGCTCAAATTGTTCAAAATCAAAATGTTTTTCAAAAGCTTTCTCTTATTCAAAAAGCAAAGTTGAATTTCTAAGCGTGCTTTCAAAAATTTCTTAGAGCAACTTTTTGCAAATATTTCTAAGTAGATTTCTCCTTAGTAAACAAAATTTCCTGAGCAAAGACTTTTTGAAAATTTTGGCAAATGTTTGTCTTGGTGAAAAACTTGTCTAGAAATTTTTTTTAAAGATTTTGTTTTTCAAAATACACAAAGTATTTCCAAGCAAAGTTTTCTCCCAATCCACAAAGTTGAACCATTTGTTAGGAAAATTTGGCTTCAAAATCTTGCCTAAGTAAAATTCTTTTTGCAAAGCTAAGTAAAAGTGTTGCAACAAAATTTAAGTTTGCAAAACCTTTTTTTTACCTTGTTCACCCATGTTTGTTTTTGATATATGTCAAAGGGGGAGGAAGGGTCAAAGTTAAGTGTTAAGCTAAGTATTTTATAACACAATGATTCAGGAGGAGTGTGAAATTTTTTTTTTCTATTCAGGGGGAGTGTGAAAAAAAATTTTCTGTTCAAATTACATTGGTTTTAGACTGTTCAGAACTGCTATGTTGGTCTTAACCCTCTTGCTTAACTGTTATATGTTTTTTTACTTAACTTTGAATTGTGTTGCCATAAATCAAAAAAGGGGAGATTGTTGGTGCAGGAAGCACCGTATCGAACCTTGTTTTGATATTGGCAAAGGATTCAAAGTTAAGTTTATTTGTGATCTAACAATGTTACTCAAGTGTGCAGAGACAAAATCCTAGCGAAGGAATGCTAGGCATCTGGCGAAGGACAGCCAGTATCCAAGCCCTAGGGAAGGACTGCTAGGCACCTGGCAAAGGACTGCCAGGATACAAAGCCCTAGCGAAGGACTGCTAAGCAACTGGCGAAGGACTGCCAGTATCCAAGCCCTAGCGAAGGACTGCTAGGCAACTGGCGAAGGACTGCCAGTATCCAAGCCCTAGCGAACGAATGCTAGGCGCCAGGCGAAGGACAGCTTGGGACTAAAGCCCTAGCGAAGGACTGCTAGGCAACTGGCGAAGGACTGCCAGTATCCAAGACCTGACAAAGGACCGTCAGGCAAAAGTCCAACTAGAGGAACGGTTGGCATCAGGTAAATTCTCCCGAGAGGAGTAGGTGAGGACGCGTTCCCCGTCGAGGGAACAGTAGGCGTCGGTTCGACCTAGGGCTCCATTTTGGAGACCAAAGTCAGAACCAAGACAGCTAAGGCTGTATAATCTAATAACTTAATATATTGTTGTGTTTTGGACTAACCCTGGATGCAAGACCAAAGGAACGTGTGTCTGCAGCTCAGAAAGCCTCAAAGGAGAGAGGCAAGGGCTGTGCAGGGCGCCCGGAGTGTCCCGGGCACCCCCAAGGTGAATACAAAACAAGTAAGGAGAAAAAGGGTTTGAATACATACTGGGCCGGGCGCCCCCGTGCTCCCGGGCGCCCCGGCTGCTCCCCGGCGCCCCCAGCGTCCCGGGCGCCCCCATGCGCATACCTCGAACCAAAAGCCTTCGAAGCCAGAGGATAAGATTTGACCCGGTCAACCCGGGCGCCCCGAGCGCTCCGGGCGCCCCGGTCAAAGCGGATCCAAAGGATAGATGCTGATCAAGAGCTCTGCGGATCAAAGGCCACGTGGGGGGCGCCCCCGACATCCCGGGCGCCCCCAGGCCCTATATAAAGGGCCTTCGACTAAGGCTTCAGTACATCAGTTCTCTCAACGCCTCAAAGATCTTCTACGCTCGTGCCTTGCTCCGGAAACACTCCAACTCGAGCCGACGACGTCCCGCTGCCCCGAAAGAGTCGATCCACTCTGGACGTAGGTAACGAAGATCGAATTTTTTTATTATTATTGTTAGTGCACTTATTTGTAATAAATTATTGTAAACTATTTTGCGCGTATATAGAATTGCCCAAAGTAAACGGTCAATG
The DNA here is from genome assembly GCA_024364735.1 of Boesenbergia rotunda. NCBI lineage: Eukaryota > Viridiplantae > Streptophyta > Magnoliopsida > Zingiberales > Zingiberaceae > Boesenbergia > Boesenbergia rotunda. The sequence goes on along the minus strand of JAGFNQ010010560.1, from coordinate 280,485 downwards.
ACCGTGGGCCTTGGAGTAGGAGTCGACACAGGCTCTGAACCATGTAAATCGACTGTGACTTTGTGCTGTGATTGTTTTTATTTTTCTGCTGCGTACGTGCTCTTTACGAAAATCTGAACGATTTTCGATATTCACCCCCCCCCTCTATCGGTTTTCTCGATCCAACACTTACATCTACAAGTGCAGAAATTGCTAACTCTTCAAAGGAAAAGCGATTGGCTATATTCACCCCCCCCTCTCTAGCCATCTCGTCCCCAACAGAAAAGTCCTAGCTTGGAGGGCTAGGTGAAAAGTCCTAACTTAGAGGGTTAGGTGCAAATTCCCATCTTGGAGGATTAGGTGAAAAAGTCCTGGCTTGGAGGGTCAGGTGCCTAGCTTGGAGGGCTAGGTTAGATAATGTTCTAACTCAGAAGGGTTGGGTGAAAAGTCCTAGCTTGGAGGGCTAGGTGAAAAGTCCTAGCTTGGAGGGCTAGGTGAAAAGTCCTAACTTGGAGGGTTATGTGTAAATTCCCAACTTGGAGAGTTAGATGGAAAAATCCTTCGCTTGGAGGGCTAAGGTGGATGAATTCCTAGCTTGGAAGGCTAGGTTTGGGTCCCTGGATCGGTCTGGTGACCGATCAGGGACATTGGCACGCTGCTCCTTCGTGGATCGGTCTGGTGACCGATCCAACAATGTCTGATCGGACTGGTGACCGATCAGGGAGCGCACAGTGAGGTTGGGAACCTACTGTGTGGCTCCTGATCGGTCCGATGACCGATCAGGGAGCAGGCTGCTTCCTTGCTGCCTTGCCCCTGATCGGTCTGGTGACCGATCAGGGAGCGGATAGTGAGTGAGTTCCCTTGCTGATCAAGTCTTGGATCGGTCCGATGACCGACCAGGGACTTTGGATATGATTAAAAAATCACTGTTCATCTGTCCTGATCGGTCTGAGTGACCGATCAGGCTTCACTCTGATCGGTCTGGTGACCGATCAGGCTTCACTCTGATCGGTCGGGTGACCGATCAGGCGTGTATAGCCGCGAGAGCTGGGAATCCCAGCAAAGCAGTGGATCGGTCTGGTGACCGACCCACAAGCCCTGGATCGGTCCGGCGACCGATCACTTTAATTCAAATTGCACTGTCAGACGCAGTCAGAGCGTCTGATCGTATCCGATTCACTGTTGTTTGCTTCTGATATTTGATTTACTGTGTGATTTACTGCTCTAACATTCTGATTAAGCTGCAAGTGACAGGGGAGGATTCAAACACTCAAGGAGAAGTCAATGGAGGCTTTCCTTGGAGTAGGTTTGTCCGTTTTTCCATCTCAGGTTGCAACGGCCGAGCTGCAGACTGGAGCTTGGCTGAGGGAAGCTCAGGGAGTTCAGGGATAGCTCAGTGGTAGCTGGCGTTGGCAGATGAGCAGCTGGGAGCTGCAGAGATGGTGTCATCTGATGCTTGGTGGAGAAACAAAAGCGAGAAGAGACTTCGGTTGAAGCAGAGTTTTTGAGGGTTTTGAGAATCTTAAGTGTTCGAGCTTGCTGAAGTTCTTGTTGCGATTTTGTGTTCTCCACACTTGGCTTGCTGTGTGCGTGTGCTGTTGATTCTTTGAGCAAGTCATTGAGATCTGAGGAGCAACCAACTCTTACGAGAGTGCTGGGAGGAAAGAACAAGGGGCTTGGAGTCCAATAGTGAGAAGACACGAAGGAGGGAGTCCTTGCGTGAGATCGTCGCTGGGTGGAGCTCAGGATAAGCTTGTCGTGTTCTTGTCCTTGCTAGGTGCTGAGTAAGAGTTTTTCTCTGTGTTTCATTAAGCTTAAATCTATATCCTTGTTTGAAACGCTGTGGAAAGGTTTCTCCACCGAGAAGGAGGTTGCGTTATATCCGGTGAACACCGGGGCTTGATCTGCCGACGATCAAGGGATCGCCCACCTTAAGGGCACGCCAATGAGTAGGGGCAAGTTATCCCCGAACCTTGTAAACCCTCTTGTTAGCGACCTTGGTAGTTGTTCTTGCTTGCTTTCATTTCTGTTTTGTTTACTGCACTGCTTCCTTTCTTTTGCTTCTTCCGCTGTGCTACTGATAAGTTGAGTGCAGAAACCTCCCAAATTTTTAAAGTCAAAGAGATTGGCTATATTCACCCCCCCCCCTCTCTAGCCATCCGTTCCCAACAAGTGGTATCAGAGCATGGGGCTCTGTTTACGGCTTAACATCCAAGAGTTATCAACAAGATGGCATTGAGAGAAGGCTTCTCCACCACCCGACCTCCATTCTTTGATGGCGCCGACTTCCAATATTGGAGATCAAAGATGGAATACTATTTGAAGATGGACATCGATACTTGGTTCGCGGTGAAGGAGGGATTCATCCCTCCTAAGGATGACGAAGGCAAAGAGCTTGGGTCGTGGAGGTGGACTGCTGAACAAACTCGAAAGAGTGAAGCCGACGCTAAGGCGGTTGTTACTCTACAATGTGGCATGAACAAAGACCAACTCATCAAAGTTGGTCCTTTCACAAGTGCGAAGGACTTGTGGAACATACTCATTGAGCTTCACGAAGGCACCCAAGACTCTAGAATCGCAAAGAGGGACTTGTTCCTCAATCAACTTCAAAATTTCTCCATGAAGGAGAATGAGTCGGTAAGTGAGCTTCATAGCCGGTTCAAGGAAGTCCTCAATGGGCTTCACTCAATTGATGAAAAGGTCGAGAACCGCGACCTTGTGAGGTATGTCTTGAAAGCATTTCCAAGAAATGCTTTGTGGTCATCCATGGTGGATGCCTACAAAGTATCCAAGGATCTATGTATTGTAAAGTTAGATGATTTATTTTGTGAGATGGAATTGCATGAAATGGCTAACAAAGGCCCCAAGGAGAAGGGGATTGCCTTAGTTGCAGGGGACCGAACCAACAAGAAGAAGAAGGAGAAGAAGAAGAGAAGGAGGTCTCTTCGTCTTCATCCTCTTCTGAATCCGAGTCTGATTCCGAGGAAGATGGTAGCGGCTCTTCTTCCTCCGAGATGGCGAACTTTGTGAGGAGAATGATGCGAAGGAATCGACGTTTCAAGAGTAGAGGTAACACTAGTGAAGTTAAGCTTGATAAGACTAATGCATCTTACTTTGAGTGTGGTAGAAAAGGGCATTTCAAGAATTAATGTCCAAAACTAAAGAAGAAGGAGGAGAAATCCAAAAGAAAAGAAGAAAAGTCCAAGAAGAAGAAGAAGGCTTTGAAGGCCACTTGGGATGACTCATCCTCTAGCTCATCCGATGAAGAGAAGGAGGAGAAGAGCACAAGGCAAGTGACACTCATGACTCTTGGAGAGGAGAGCAGTGATGAATCATCAAGCTCCTCAAACGCGGTTTCATCATCTTCGGATGATGAAGAGGTAACTTCTCCCGAGCTTGAAAAGTGTTATAGAGCAATTGCATGTTTAACTAGTATGCTTAAGAAGTCCAAAAATAAGGTTAAAGCATTGCAATTAGAAATTGATCAATTGAAAGCATCTAGGGATGATAACATTGATGATTTACATGTTGAATTGCTAGAAGATGAAATTAAATCATTGAAACTTGAAATTGAAAATTTGAAATCCTCTAAGGTTGAGGAAGTCAATGATTTGCATGATGAATTGCTAGTAGAGGAAAATCAATCATTGAAGAGTGAAGTTGAGAAGCTCAAGAATATTCTTGGGAAATTCTCAACTAGCTCTAAGACCCTAGACATGATCCTAAATGCCCAAAGGGCAGTTTACAATAGGGCCGGTATTGGTTACCGACCCAAAGAACCCTCATTCGTGTCCTTGATGTCTAGGACTGATATGAGACAATCTAGGACACCCAAGACTCAAAAGAAAGTTGTTAAGGCATGGGTGCCTAAGTCATGTTTAGTTGATGCTTTAGGTCCCAAGGTTTGGGTACCTAAAACTTCTATTTTTCGAATTGTGTAGGTTGTGATTGAGGGGGAGCATCTATCAACTTGGTTCGTTGATAGTGGATGCTCCAAACACATGACCATGGATAGATCATTGTTTACCACACTTCACAAGAAAAGTAGAGGTAATGTATCATTTGGTAACAATGGTAGTCTTAAGGTCATAAGGATAGGAGACATTCAAATATCCGAATGTCTTAGAATTTCAAATGTCCTTCTAGTCAAGGGGATGAAATTTAATCTCCTAAGTGTGAGTCAATTGTGTGACACGGGTTACACAATTGACTTCCAACCAAGTCAATGTCTAGTTAGACAAAATGACACCTTGGACACGGTACTAGTAGGAGCAAGAGTAGACAATATTTATCAAGTTTCATTTAAAAGTGCTACTAATGCTTTTGCTAAGTGTTTCATATCAAAAGAAGAAGAGTCCACCCTTTGGCACCGGAGGTTAGCACATGTTAACATGAAGAACATCCGGAAGTTGGCCAACAAGGGACTAGTCCGTGGCTTACTAAGCATTAAGTATGAGAAAGATAAACTTTGTGATGCATGTCAAATGGGTAAGCAAACAAAATCTACACATAAAGGTAAAAGCGCTGTAAGTACTTCCAATGCATTAGATTTACTTCATATGGATCTATTTGATTGTAGTACTATCATATCATTGAATGGAAGTAGGTATTGTTTTGTGATCATTGATGATTTCACTAGATATACATGGGCTTACTTTTTAAAATATAAGGACCAAACCTTAGATATTTTCATTTCTTTTTGTAGAAAAGTTGAAAATGAAAAAGCATCAATCATTAAGACAATTAGAAGTGATCATGGAGGTGAATTTCAAAACCAAAGGTTTTTAAAATTTTATCAAGATAGAGGTTATAAGCATGAGTTCTCTACTCCTAGAACACCACAATAAAATGGTGTTGTAGAGAGGAAGAACCGTGTGCTTCAAGAGGTTGCACGAAGCATGCTTAATGAGTACTCACTCCCGAGTTACTTGTGGGCTGAAGCTGTAAATACAGCTTGCTATGTGCAAAACAGAGTCCTCATCCATAGGTTTCTAGGAAAGACTCCCCATGAACTTTGGTTTGGAAAACCACCTACGGTTAAACACCTTAGGGTGTTTGGTTGTAAGGTGTTCATTCTAAACACCAAGGACCACCTTGGGAAGTTCACGACAATGGTGTTGGGACCGGGTGCATGTCGACAAGGATACGAGTTCGTAAAATTTAAAATTTTTACGTGCAGCGGAAGAGTTTGCATAAAATAATTTCCTAAATTATTTTAACTTCGTATCTAGCATGCAATCTTATGGTGTGTTGACATAATCATAAAATAAAACATTGCGAAATAGTAAACAAATTTACTAAGTACCTCTCGTAACTCGAAGTAAGGGACGAGATCCAACCGTAGCGTCCCTTGGAAGCTCCGCCTCTATTCGCGTCCACGCCGAGTTCTCTTCGGGATGACTTCACAAAGTCACGAGTTTTGTGCCGACGAGAACTACTAGATTCTCGGAAGGCACAACTAGAAGGACAAGAGAAAAATTAGGAAAACTAACCAACGAAGTAACGGAATCGAATTCCGAGAAGAGAGGAGTCGCTATCCGCTTCTTCTTCTTCATGTTCGGGTTCTCCTTCTCCTTGAAAGCTCACGCCAACTCCCTTGGATGATGGTTGTGTGCGCCGGCCCTAATCCACAAGGATGGGGCGCCGGCCCTAATGTGAAGGAGAAGAAGATGAGGAGAGAAGAGAATAAAAGAGAGAGAGGGAGAGCTCTAATTAATCTCTTGATTAATTGATTGATCTAAAGGGCTAGCCTTTGGTTCCTTTATATAGTAGCAACTCTTTGCTAAGTCTCTCTCTAAACGGAATTAGTTATAAGAAATTTATCCTATAAATTTTCTTAACTAATTATTCCGTTTAAACCAAGTCTTTATTATAAACCAATTTATAATAAAACTTATTCTTTTCTCTCTTTAAATTATGGAATAAATTTTTATAAGAAATTTATAAACTTTCTTATTATGATAAAATCAATTCATAATTGATTTTATAAAATTAAAATAAACCAATTCATGGATTATTTTAACTTCCATAAAAAGAATAAATTTCTACAAATTTATTTATATAAATTTTCTTTATACAAATTTATTTATCCATAATTTATAAAATAAACCGCGCTAGATTTATTTTATTAATTAAACCAATTAAATTGGTTTAATCTCCTTTAATGGCCGGCCACCACAAGGAGGGTTAGCACCTCCTTTGGCCGGCCAAACCAACCCGAACCGGTCGCGAATTAAACTCATTTAATTCGCCCAAAAAGCCTTCAAAAGACTTAGCCATTTTTAGCTTCCATTGCGCCTCTGATTAACTCAGATTCGACTCGTTTCTCTTGATCGGAAAATCCAATTTTCAACTCATTTTAAATCCCTCGAATTACTCGTATTGCGTGTGACTAAATAGGCTTTCGATTTATGTTGGCCGTCTATAATTAACCCATTAATTATAGATCGATCATGAGTGGCACCTAGTAGTACATCATGATCCCCAATTAATCGAAAGATCAACGGTTTGACCCCAGAAGAAATTATTCTGACCTTCAGCAGCTCTAATGAATCGTGCCTCATTCCCTTCACCACCTTATACCCACTTGGTTCAGGACACGGTCTATGGTGTCAGTCCCCACTAGGCTGACTACGTCACACCTAGCCCAAGTAGTGTCTTCCTCGTCCTTTGGATTTCTAATTACTCTCATGTATTTAAGAGACTCGCACTCTTAACATGATATGCTCTGGCCAGAGGCTTTGAGTAACAATCCGACGATAGGCCTGGGTATACATCTCCTCGCAAGGAGTGGTGAATCCTTTGTAGGTTGTTCAAACATCTTCGGGCACTTCGGCTTATACCCAACCATCCCGGGTCCACACCTCCTTGGAGATGCTTGCTTAAGATGTTAAAGTATAAGTCTCCATGACCAAGATGACTTGAACACCGCAAGTCAAAGGAACATCGCACTTAAGCCGCAGTAAGATCTTCATTGACATATCTACATGTAGATTCCCATATGAAGTCTTACAGCCAGTCACTCCAATGAACTAGTTCCCTTAACTAGCATCCATGTTTATCTCCGGACATCCCAATGTCACCAGCCAGTGAGAATCAGCTGATTAGAGAATAACCCATGCTAGTCTCAACAGAATTGACAGTGTCCGTTTTTATCAATTCATCGACTAGGGATAATTTCAATACTTCACAATTGCACATTAGAGATAATCACTAGTTGTGATCCCATCACAAATTCTCTTATGCTGTGAGTTGTATTGCGGACATTCAGTAGATGAGTTTAAGATCCCAATCAAATACACAAAACATGTATACTCAAATAGTGAATTATCATTTATTAGAATAAATGTTTACATCATAAGGCGATTGCCTTAGGACACTTCTCTCATATCACTAACAAAAGGCTGATGAAGGGATACTAGTCGGGTACTCCCTCGTTAGCAAAGCCTACAAAGTCTACAACAAGAAATCTAGATTAGTTGAAGAGTCTTCTGATGTGGTCTTTGAAGAAATTCCAAAATCAATTGACCAATCAGAAAATGTAGAAGGAGTTCAACTCGAACTTAGGAGACTAAGTTTGAATGAAAGTCCAAATGCTGTTGATGGTGAAGAATCCGATGACGGTGAGCCTAGACAACCCGTTGATCAGTCGGATCCTGAGGCTGAACTTGTGTCTAGTGAACCCGTACAAGAAGCACCACCAACTCCTAGGCAAACTAGATTAGCCTCTAGTCATCCCCAAGACCAAAATGTTGGAGACATCCATCATGGGGTTAGAACTAGATCATTCTTCCGGAATGAGGCTAATGAAGTTGCCCTAATTTCAAAAATTGAACCTAGAAAAATTGATGAAGCATTAAGTGATCCCGATTGGATCATTGCAATGCAAGATGAACTAGGACAATTTGAGAGGAGTCAAGTTTGGGACATAGTCCCTAGACCCAAGAAGACCTCCATTATTGGAACCAAATGGGTCTTCAAGAACAAATTGAACCATAAGGGAGAAATCATTAGAAACAAGGCACGCTTGGTAGCCAAGGGCTATAGTCAAGTTGAAGGCCTTGATTATGATGAGACCTATGCTCCCGTGGCACGATTAGAATCCATCTGATTGATGCTTGCATTTGCAGCACATCGTGGCTTCAAGCTATACCAAATGGATGTCAAGTCGGCCTTTCTAAATGGTTTGGTTAGAGAAGAGGTCTACGTCGAACAACCTCCGGGGTTTGAGAGTACCGAATTCCCAAACCACGTGTTCAAGCTCAAAAAAGCACTTTATGGCCTTAAACAAGCACCCCGAGCTTGGTATGAGCGGTTGTCGACATTCTTAATTGAGAAGGGCTTTGTTAGAGGCCAAATAGACCCTACACTATTTCTACGAAGAGATGGTGACAACATTTTTGTAGCCCAAGTATATGTCGATGACATAATTTGTGGCTCAAATAATAAGGGCTATTTAAATGAGTTCATTGGACACATGGAGAGTGAGTTTGAAATGAGTCTAGTGGGAGAGTTGACCTTCTTCCTTGGACTTGAAATCAAGCAAACTTGCGATGGTATCCATGTGCACCAATCAAAGTATACACAAGAAATGCTTCGCAAATTCAACATGAATGATTCAAAAGAGGTAACCACTCCCATGACTACAAACACAAGATTAGACAATGATGAGAGTGGTAAACCCGTTGATCAAACTCAATATCGAAGCATGATAGGTAGTTTGCTATACCTTACAGCCAGCCGACCAGACATTCTATTTGCTGTTGGTATGTGCGCTAGGTATCAAGTTTGTGCCAAGGAATCTCACCTAATCGCCGTTAAGCAAATTTTGAGATATCTCAAAGGCACGATTGGAGTCGGTCTATGGTACCCCCGTACCGAATCTTTTGATTTAATTGGCTATACGGATTCCGACTACGCTGGATGTAAGTTGGACCGGAAAAGCACAAGTGGGGGTTGCCAATTCTTAGGTTCGTCCTTAGTAAGTTGGTCAAGTCGGAAGCAACATTGTGTTGCTCTCTCCACAAACGAGGTAGAATATATCGCCATGGGAGAGAGTGTATCACAATTATTGTGGATGATACATACTTTAGAGAACTATGGATTGAGTTACAAGGGTGTGCAAGTGTTATGTGATAACATTAGCACAATTAACTTAACCAAGAATCCAGTCCATCGTTCTAGGACCAAACATATTGAAGTGCGTCACCACTTCATTAGGGATCATGTAGCTAGGGGAGATATTGTACTCTTTCATGTAGAGTCCAAATCAAACCTAGCTGACATTTTCACTAAACCACCTCCCGAAAATGAATTTAGTTTTCTAAGACGGGAGTTGGGAATGTGTCGCGTTTCATGAATTTCAAAATGCATTCAAACCCTTCATGATTATTTCGAAATTAAGGAGAAATAATTTGGGTAACTTTGGGAACATCACACATAAACTATAAGGTTTACCAAAATTTTTTTTTCTAGATATGGGGTGAGATGTTAGGATCAACTAAATTTCTCAAAATGTCAATGCATCCCTTGAGAAATTAAGTTGACGAGATAATAATCACTGTGGTGACCAAGTATGGGGAAAACCATTGCATAACATATGTGTATATGGCTCCATGATCATACTTGGGCATTCCAATCAAGGAAACTTGATTGGAACACTGAATTTGATACAAACCTAGTTGAAATTGCTTGATTGATTATTTATTGAGTTTGACTCCATTTGTATGGGTCAAAGTGATTGTTGAACCTATAAGGACCTTTGATTCTTGTTCAGGGATCAAGTCTAGTCATGAGATCATGTCCAAGTTCGATAAACTTCACCAGATCTCGTTGGAAAGTTTTAGAAAATCTGAAACTGAATATTTCAGATCGTATCAGGAACCCTGATCGGTCACCGGACCGATCAGGCATAGGGCTAATCGGTCCCCGAACCGATCTGGCTCCTTCCTGTGGTGATCGGTCCACAGACCGATCAGCGAGGCAAGCAGTGACCTTCCGGACTTTTGACCAAGTGTTCTGAGCTAGCATGGATCGGTCCTCGGACCAATCTGGCACCCTATGGTGATCGGTCCACAGATCGATCAGGGAGCTCAGAGGTTTCTCTCCGAGCCTACTGTTCGTGTCCTGATCGGTCAGCCGACCGATCAGGAGCTCTCCTGATCGGTCACCCAACCGATCAGGCCCTGGTCAGTCCGATCAAGCTATAGCCTGATCGGTCTGGGCGCTATCAGATCGAACGGTGATCCGGTCAGACGCATTAAAGTCTGGTTGGTGGACCGATCCACCAACCGATTAAATCCTCCCAAAACCCCTCATTGCCAAACCCTAGCGTCGAAAACTCCCACTCGTGGAACCTTTGCTTCGTGCGAGAGCGTTCCCTGTGACCTCGTCTTCCTCTCGTGAGTGTGAGCGTGCAGTTCTAAGAAGTTTCCTCCGGCGCTGTGTCTTCCTGTGAGTTTCTCTATTGCTTGTTGGGACCGGGTGCATGTTGACATGAATACGGGTTCGTAATTTTAAAAGTTAATTACATGTAACGGCCGAAAATTCTCAAATCTAATTTTAGAAATATCCTAGAATTTATGGATATTTTTATAGAATTTTTCCATGGACAAATAAGGCAAAAAGGAATAAAAATAGAATACGCAGTAAAAAACAATTAAGTGGGGTTTGAACCCTAGACCTTTCGCATTAGAGGAAACTAAGGCTACCAAGTAAGCTGCCCGATTTTCTTTGGAATATATTAGAGGGAAATATAGATAAGGTAAAGTTAGTTAAATTTTTCCATAAGTATAAAAGAGAAACTTAGGGTTTTTATATTCATTCTTTTCTCTCACATCCTCTCACCGCCGACGCCCTCTCTCTCTCGTGATTTTTTCTTCTTCTTCTCCACTTCTCTTGCCGCCCAAGACAAAGGGGAACAAAGGGAAGGTACCAAGAGGCCCTATTCTCTACGGGGACCCTCGTAGACGCGAGGAGAACGTCAAAAAGTAAGAAGAACGTTGTAGTTCGACGTTCCCTCAGGAATTTCAAATTTTTTTATTCGTAAGAAAACCTAGCGCAGGATGTAAGTACCCCTCACCTGCAGTATAAGTAGTTTCGGTCGATTTTTCGTATGCTTTATCTCCTTATATGTATGTTTTACGATTAGAAATCGTAAATTATGAACAAGCACGCACATTAGGTGTTTGTTAAAATGTTCAGTTTAGTTAATGCTATAGAAAGCATTAAAGAATAGAAATTCTTGCTCCAGTTTATGATTGGGACCAATGTCCAACGGGATGGGTCCTAGTTGCCCCTAGGTTTAGATAACCTAGTAAAAGCAAGAATCAGAAAAGGAAAGAAAAGTATAAAAGACTATTTTATTTTCAGTTGGCATTGTACCGGACTTCGGTCAGGGATAGGCTCCAAGTTGCCTCTAGGTTTAGATAACTAGTATGGGATGGGCTCCTAGTTGCCCCTAGGTTTAGATAACCTAGTAGAACCCTAATGGATTCGGGATTTGCTACCTCGGGTTTATTAGGGATGCGCGTACAGTTGGTACATTGCCGGACCCATAGCAGTTGATTATTACTTTCACCTACTATATGTATTTAGTTTTCAGAAATTCATATTAGCATGTGGTGAATTTAATAATTAGTTTTATGTTAGTTAGTTTCAGTTCTAGTTCAGATATGTATGTCATGCTATAGCTTACTTTTCAATTTTAGTTCAGTATGTGTCATGTCTCAGTTATATGCCATGACATTCTATGATATGTATTTTAGCATGAGCCTAGCATGATTACTTATGGATATGAGCATGTATGTACATAGCATGTTTTACAAAAGCATAATTCGAGTTTGCATGGTTTTGTGAGGCTAGATGGTACTTACTAAGCTTTATGCTTATTAGTTTGCATTTTCTTATACTGCAGATACAGGTAAAGGAAAGCACTAGTAGCGGAGGCGGCGGGCTTGATGCAAAGTGTGTGTGATGGTGGAGTTGGAATAAAAAGTCTTCGGAACTTGCAAAGCATAGAAATAATCCTTTTTATGCTTCTTTAGTTATTCTGCAATATATTATATGAACCATGTATGAACTTAATTAGACTTGTATTCATGGTGCCTAGTATGCTTGAAGTAGTTTACTTACCTGACTTAATATTGGTTTTGTGAATGCTTGAATGTCATGAGTCATTTACTTGTGATAGGGTAATCTAGACCCATGCTTATGCTTTAGGAGTAAGAACTTGATACTTTTGATCTACATGCTAAATACTTAAGATATGCTTGTTCTAAGATTAATGCACCATATGGAATGACATGTAGTAGCTAAGGATGCCTTTAGATAGGAATACTGAATAGTTTCAATAAGAAGTTGATACGAACTTGGCACATTCATGTTATGCTTCTACATGTCGTTTTTGTGATTTCTAAGTTGCTATACATGCTAGAAACCCTCCAAAAACGTGTAATAAATGCCCTAGAATGGTTGTGGAACTTTATTTATGTCATTCTGCTTGTTAGATATGATTTTGGTACATTGTGGCTCAAGTTTGATAAATTCTAGAAATCTGAAAGCTGGAATTTCAGAACTACTAGTCAACTGGGAAAATACCAGTCGACTGGTATCGGGCACAGAAACATTCTGTGGCCCGACCAGTCGACTGACATATAGCAGTCGACTGGTGCTGTGTAAAACAAAACTAGTGTAGAGCAGCTGGTTAGTGCTTTAGTCATGAAATGCAGAGGTTGGGGGATTGAATCCTGGCCAAGATAATAAAATTAAAGTTTTTGTTTTATTTTGGTTAGTTAGTACTTTAAACATGATTATGAATTGTTAGTTCAGTAAAGAGCGAAATAAGAAATTTTCGAAATTCTCCCAGTTGGTTTAGCATTATTAGAAATCAGTAATTAGTTAGTCAGTTAGTAGTAGCGATCCGCCTTAAAGCTTAGTACCAGAAGGTGGGTCGTTACATTACATGCAGCGGAAGGTTTAGCATAAATAATTTCTCAAATTATTTCAACCACGTATCTAGCATGCAACCTTATATTGTGTAGACATGATCATAAATTAAAATTTTTGCAGAAACTAAACTAATTTACTTGATACCTCACGTAACTCGATGTAAGGGACGAGATCCAACCGTAGTGTCCCTTGGAAGCTCCGCCTCTATTCGCGTCCACGCCGAGTTTTCTTCGGGATGACTTCGCAAAGCCACGAGTTTCGTGCCGACAAGAACTACTAGATTCTCCAAAGGTACGACAAGAATATCAAGAGAGAGAGATGGAAAACTAACCACCAAACGAAAAACGGAATCAAGATTCTGGGAGGAAGGAAGGAGTCGCGCCCCGCTTCTTCTTCTTCTTTGGCACCTTCTTGGTGGAGGTGGCTCACGGCAAAGGAGGTGAGGGCAGCCGGCCCTAGAAGAGGGAGAGGGAGAGAAGGAGAGGAAGAGAGGCTAGGCAAGAATCCTTGATCTCTTGAATTGATTTCCAAGCCTTGCCTTTGCACCTTTATATAGTAGCCTCTTTATCGCCAAGTGTCCTTTTTAAAGGAATAAATTTTTCATAAGAAATTTATCTTATAAATTTTTCTATGAATTATTCCGTTATGCCAAGATTTTATTATAACTTAATTTATAATAAAAACAACCATGTCTCCTCTTTTATTATGGAATAAATTTTACAAGAAATTTATCTTATAAATTTTTCTTATCATGGAAAAATCAATTCATAATTGATTTTATAAAATAAAATAAACCAATCCATGGTTCATTTTAATTTCCATAAAAAGAATAAATTTCTATAAATTTCTTTATTATGGTAAATCAATCCATTATTGATTTTATAAAATAAAATAAACCAATTTAAGGTTTATTTTAATTTCCATGAAAATAAATTTCTTTATATAAATTTCTTTATATAAATTTCTTTATCCATAATTTTATAAAACAAAGCACGCGCGGTTTATTTTATAATTTGAACCAAACAATTTGGTTCTCCCTCTTATTGTGGCCGGCCAAACCAAAGAGGGTGGGGACCCTCTTTGGCCGGCCAAACCAATGTCGTAACCGTACGAATTAAACTCATTTAATTCGCCCAATAAGTCTTCAAAAGACTTAGCCATTTTATGCTTCCGATGCGTCTCTGAAAAATTCAGATTCGACTTATCTCTCTTGATTGGAAAATTCAATTTTCAACTCATTTTAAATCCCTCAGATTACTCGTAGTGCGTGTGACTAAATAGGCTTTCGATTTATGTTGGCCGTCTATAATTCATCAATTATAGAACGATCATGAGTGGCACCTAGTAGTACATCATGATCCCCAATTAATCGAATGATCAACGGTTGACCTCAGAAATAATTCAGAAACCCTTCAGCAGCTCTAATGAATCGTGCCTCATTCCCTTCACCATCTTATACCCACTTGGTTCAGGACATGGTCTATGTGTGTCAGTCCCCACTAGGCTGACTACGTCACACCTAGCCCAAGTAATGTCTTTCTCATCCAATGGATTCTAATTACTCTCATGTATTTCAGAGACTCATATTCTGAACATGTCATGCTCTGGCCAGAGGCTTTGAGTAACAATCCGACGATAGACCTTGGGTATACATCCCCTCGCAAGGAGTGGTGAATCCTTTGTAGGCTGTTCAAACATCTTCGGGCACTTCGGCTTATACCCAACCTTCCTGGGTCCACACCTCCTTGGAGATGCTTGCTTAAGATGTTAAAGTATAAGTCTCCATGACCAAGATGACTTGAACACCGCAAGTCAAAGGAACATCGCACTTAAGCTGCAGTAAGAACTTCACTAACATGTCTATATGTAGACTACCATGTGAAGTTTTACAGCCAGTCACTCCAATGAACTAGTTCCCTTAACTAGCATTCATGTTTATCTCCGGACATCCCAATATCACCAGCCAGTGAGAATCAGCTGATTAGAGAATAACCCATGCTAGTCTCAACAGAATTGATAGTGCCCTTATTTATCAATTCATCGACTAGGGACAATTTCAATACTTTACAATTGCACATGTAGAGATAATCACTAGTTGTGAATTCATCACAAATTCTCTCATGCTGTGAATTGTATTGTGGACATTCAGTAAATGAGTTTAAGATCCCAATCAAATACACAGACATGTATACTCAAATAGTGAATATTCATTTATTAAAATAAATGTTTACAATCATAAGGCGATTGCCTTATGACACTTCTCTCATATTACTAACAAACTCTCACTTGGCCTAATGCCAATCGCTACGGTATCCAATACCACAGGCTCTATCATGACCCTCAAACTTACTTTGAGGCAAACCTTAGTTAAAGGATCTGCTAAATTCCTTTCAGTGGGAATTTTCTCAATTTGTATATCATTCCTACTTATAATCTCTCTGATCAGATGATAGCGGCGAAGCACATGTTTAGATCGCTGATGAGACCTTGGTTCCTTTGCTTGTGCAATAGCTCCATTGTTGTCGCAGTAAACCGGCACTGCTTCATCAATGGTTGGAACCACACCAAGTTCGGAGACAAACTTCTTGATCCAGACTGCTTCCTTTGCTGCTTCCGAAGCTGCGATATATTCCGCTTCCATGGTAGAATTCGCTACGGTGTCTTGTTTGGAACTCTTCCAACTTATTGCGCCTCTATTCAAAGTAAATACGTATCCAGACTGAGATTTGGAGTCATCCTTATCTGTCTAGAAACTGGCATCTGTATACCCATGTATTACCATATCTCCTTCTCCATATATTAGGAACACATCCTTAGTTCTTCTTAAGTACTTAAGGATTGTCTTGACAGCCGCCCAATGATCTATTCCTGGATCAGACTGGTATCTGCTCGTGACGCTCAGAGCATACGATACATCAGGCCTAGTACATAACATAGCATACATGATAGATCCTATCGCGGATGCATAAGGAATCTTATTCATGCAAATCCTCTCGTCTTCTGTGCGCGGACACATAGACTTTGAAAGGTTGATCCCATGCCTGATGGGAAGGTAACCTTTCTTGGATTCCGACATGCTAAACCTTTTTAGCACTCGGTCTATATATGTAGACTGCGAAAGACCAAGCAACCGTTTTGATCTATCTCTATAGATTCTAATCCCAAGGATATAGGTTGCTTCTCCCAGGTCTTTCACGGAGAAAATTTTCGACAACCAAATTTTAACTGACTGTAAGACTGATATATCGTTTCCTATAAGTAATATGTCATCGACATATAATACTAGGAATACGACTGCACTCCCACTAACCTTCTTATACACACAAGGTTCGTCAGGATTTTGTGAGAAATCAAACTCTTTGATTATCTCATCAAAACGGATGTTCCAGCTCCTGGATGCTTGCTTCAGTCCATATATGGATCGTCGAAGCTTGCATACTTTGGTTTTATCAACCGATGTGAAACCTTCAGGTTGTATCATGTATACATCCTCAAGCAGGTTTCCATTAAGGAAAGTTGTTTTCACATCCATTTGTCATATCTCATAATCATAATGAGCTGCTATGGCTAGGAGCATCCGAATGGATTTAAGCATAGCTACTGGCGAATAGATTTCGTCATAGTCAATTCCTTGTTTCTGACGATATCTTTTTGCCACTAATCTAGCCTTAAAGGTAACAACATTATCCTCCATGTCGGTTTTCTTTTTGAAACCCCACTTGCACCCTATGGGCTTAATCCCTTCAGGTGGGTTAACCAAGTCCCATACTTGATTTTCGTACATGGAATCCATTTCCGACTTCATGGCTTCAAGCCATTTGTCCATTTCTGAACTTTTCAGAACATCTTCATAACTGATAGGTTCGTCATCTCTTATGAGTAACACGTCGTTCGATTCACTTATGAGAAATCCGTATCTCTCTGGAATATTGCGTGTCCTATCAGACCTACGAAGAGGTGGTGTTGTTTTAGGTTCAACTAATAGCTCATCATTATGAGTTATTGGTTGTGGGTCTAGACTAGGTGTCTCTATAATGTCTATTGGAGTTTCTTGAACTTCATCAAGTTCAATGCCACTCCCACTGTTTTCTTGTAAAAGAAATTCTTTTTCCAGAAATACAGCATGCCTTGAAACAAACACCTTTTGTTCCAAGGGATGATAGAATTGGTAACCCTTTGTTTCCTTAGGGTATCCAATGAATAGACATTTATCAGACTTAGCATCCAATTTGTCTGATACAGTCCGCTTCACATAAGCAGGACAACCCCATATCTTAAGGTGAGTTAAGTGAGGTTTCTTACTATTCCAAATCTCATATGGAGTAGTAGAGACTACCTTGGTCGGGACTCTGTTTAATAAATAAATAGCTGTCTTAAGTGCATAACCCCAAAAGGATTTTGGAAGAGTTGCATGATTCATCATTGACCTAACCATGTCCATCAAGGTTCGGTTGCACCTCTCAGATACACCATTATGCTGTGGTGTATATGGCGGAGTCCATTGGGATAATATCCCATTGTCCCTTAGATAATCTTGAAACTCTTGACTTAAGTATTCACCACCCCGATCGGATCGAAGTATTTTAATACTTTTGTCAAGTTGTTTCTCTACTTCATTTCTGAACTCTTTGAATTTATCAAAAGCTTCAGATTTGTGTTTCATCAAGAACACGTACCCGAATCGTGAGTGATCATCGATAAAGGTGATGAAGTAGTTATAGCCTCTTTGTGCAGGAGTTGACATTGGTCCACATACATCGGTATGTATTAAACCAAGCAACTCTCCCACTGGATTACCTTTTCCGGAAAAGGGTAATTTGATCATCTTGCCTTTTAAGCACGATTCGCATGTATCAAATGAATCGGGTTCAAATAATTCCAAAATTCCACATCGGTGCAATTCGGTCATGCGTTTCTTACTTACATGGCCAAGGCGACAATGCCAAGTGTAGGAGTCTATTCGATTATCTATTCGAGTACGTTTGTTGCTAACTTCGATATTGAAAATGTCACCGGATAAATCTAACGTGTAGATACCATTGCACAAAGTTCCGGTCCCATAAAGAACACCATTTAAAGTTATGTAACAACAATTGTTACTAAAAGTTAAATGGTAACCCTTTTCATTCAAGCATGAAATAGATACAATGTTCTTTATTAACGAATGAACAAAATAATAATTATCCAATTCTAAGACAAGTCCAGTAGGGAGCTTTAGCAAATATGTTCCGATGGAATTAGCAGCAATCTTTGCTCTATTTCCAACTCGCAAATTCGCTTCTCCCTTGACGAGTCTTCTTCTATTCCTTAGCCCATGTATGTCATACATATATGGAGTAATGATTGGGACAGTGAAATTTGGGACAGTGAATGGGACAGTGAATGACGTGCAATTAATGTGTACACGTCCGATCGCCGATCGGACACCACCGATGGCCTCTGATTATCATCCTGAATCAAACTATACCTTCGGAGGACGGTGAACTCGTCAAGATCGTCGACAACGGTGAACCTATCGAAATCGACGGTCAATGATGCGAGATTGCAATTGCAGCGATCCCCGACGGGTTCACCGTGCCCCCCAGGGTTTAGTTTGGTTCGGGGCATCGGCCGAAGGCCGCCGGTAGTGTTGATCGACGATCGGACGTGTACACAATAATTGCCGCGTCATTCACTGTCCCATTCACTGTCCCAAATTCACTGTCCCTATCATCACTCACATATATGTGAGCTACACCTAGTATCAAGTACCCAGGTGTACGAGGAAATAGAGTAACATTCAATAACGAAGATGCCTGAAGAGGATGGGGCATCGGATGCCTTCTTCTTCAAGGACTCAAGATAAACCTTACAGTTTCTTTGCCAGTGGCCCTCCTTGCCACAGTGATGGCAAGTTCCTTTTGGTGCCTTTAATTTCAATCCTTTTGTCCTTAGTTAACTTAATGGTGTCCAAAATGGAACGCAAATTCAGAGAGGACATGATCGAGTGATTATCCTAGAAATACAAATTGAGCTTATGTGAGAAGAATGATAAAGAATGCATCAACATACATTAATTAAATCCTATTTATTTTTCGAATTGAATAACCTTTTTATCAATTCGGGAGATCGTAGGAACATCTCCAAATAGGTTGATATCCAACCATAGATAAGAACAATCATGGCTGTGGCCATCAAGTTATTCTTAGCTATGAAGGTAGGTAATTATACCGATTACATATCATATATATGTAACTATCACTTTATGCTATCAACTAATTGAATGTTTGCATAAATCATTGGGTTGTTAACTCATTAACAAGTATGCAACAATATACATAGCACCCAACTGCACCTCTCTTTACATCGACCTTGGCTGTGGCACAACAAATCGATGCTCCAAGCTTAAGGCTGACCCATTAATCAAGAAATAGTTTTAATATGGTTGAAGCTCATTCAACCGTTTAATCAGGCTTGGATGTGTCCAATAACCAAAACTAAAGATTGACCTCTGACTCCAACTATATTAATCATAAACTAATTCCATGGTTTGAACATGTTGAGGTTCAAGTCGGGCATGGATGTGTCCATCAACCCAAACGAGAAACAAAACTCTGGTTCTAACCATATTAATGGAAGGTGTTGGCCTTAATATTTTGTAAGGGTTTTGGGTCACATCCTTTCTTTTCTAAGCACATTCATGACATATAATTATGTCATGTACTAACGATTTCCTTAATAAAGTATGTATGTGACTTAATTTATCAAGTCTCATTAATTGAATTAGGAACCGGATTTCCTAATTCTAATTTCATACTTTATTTAAGGAATTGTTTTGGGAAACAATTTCCTAAATTGTCATAATCAATTTCGGAAATAATATGTTTAAGACTTTGATTTCTCTAAATCAAATCTTATTAAATTAAGAGACAGATTCCCTTAATTCAACCACATATTATTTTCATGAAAATCACTTTTAAGAAAACTCTATAGGAAACCATTTTCCAAATTAATTTTGGAAACAACAATATGTAAGAGCATCACCTCTTAAATCAAATAAGGAAATTATCGTTTGAGAATCACCTCAAAATTTCTAAGATTTGATTACATATTTTATTTATGGATTTATTAATTTCAACAAATTATTTTGTTTGGGTGGCTCCCCGAGGCTCAGATACCCAAAAAAAGGAATTTGTTGTAAATCTAATTTGGTCCGCTCCCCGAGGCGTAACCAAATTAAACATGACAATTTTATTCAAAATAGGAAATTAAATTACAACAACTAACTTTAAATTGGACGGCTCCCCGAGGCTCAATACAAAATAAAGAATTTTGTTAATAATTTAAAACCAATTCAAATTTAATTGTCAATTAATAATCCATAAATTTGTCTAGACTTTCTTGAAAGAAAGTGCCCAAAATTGCGAGATTTCATAATAGGTTTTCAGAATAATTGTAAGTTTCTGGTACAAAGAAAACATACATATTTCCAAAATTGGAAAATTTCTAAAATAGAAATTTTCAAAATTGGAAAGTTTCTAAAATGGGAAGTTTTCGCAATTATAATA
Organism: Boesenbergia rotunda; assembly: GCA_024364735.1. NCBI lineage: Eukaryota > Viridiplantae > Streptophyta > Magnoliopsida > Zingiberales > Zingiberaceae > Boesenbergia > Boesenbergia rotunda. The sequence continues at coordinate 260,011 of JAGFNQ010010560.1, read as the reverse complement.
AAATTTCAGAAACTAGGATATTTCAAACGTTTGCGAAATTTCATGAGGATTTCCAAAGCTTGAAATTCCTAAATCTAAAATTTATTATAATTGGAAAGTTTCCATAATTGGAAAATTTTTCCAAAATTAAGATCATGACAAAGTTTTTCGCAAAACAATTATATGATTATGTCGAACACTAACCGGCTCTGATACCACTGTTGGGACCGGGTGCATGTTGACATGGATACGGGTTCGTAATTTTAAAAGTTAATTACATGCAGCGGAAGATTTAGCATAAATAATTTCTCAAATTATTTCAACCACGTATCTAGCATGCAACCTTATATTGTGTAGACATGATCATAAATTAAAATTTTTACAGAAAGTAAACTAATTTACTTGATACCTCACGTAACTCGATGTAAGGGACGAGATCCAACCGTAGCGTCCCTTGGAAGCTCCGTCTCTATTCGCGTCCACGCCGAGTTTTCTTCGGGATGACTTCGCAAAGCCACGAGTTTCGTGCCGACAAGAACTACTAGATTCTCCAAAGGCACGACAAGAATATCAAGAGAGAGAGATGGAAAACTAACCACCAAACGAAAAACGGAATCAAGATTCCGGGAGGAAGGAAGGAGTCGTGCCCCACTTCTTCTTCTTCTTTGGCACCTTCTTGGTGGAGGTGGCTCACGGCAAAGGAGGTGAGGGCAGCCGACCCTAGAAGAGGGAGAGGGTAGCCGACCCTAGAAGAGGGAGAGGGAGAGAAGGAGAGGAAGAGAGTCTAGGCAAGAATCCTTGATTCTTGAATTGATTTCCAAGCCTTGCCTTTGCACCTTTATATAGTAGCCTCTTTATCGCCAAGTCTCTTTTTTAACGGAATAAATTTTTCATAAGAAATTTATCTTATAAATTTTTCTATGAATTATTCCGTTATGTCAAATTTTTATTATAACTTAATTTATAATAAAAACAACCATGTCTCCCTTTTTATTATGGAATAAATTTTATAAGAAATTTATCTTATAAATTTTTCTTATCATGAAAAAATCAATTCATAATTGATTTTATAAAATAAAATAAACCAATCCATAGTTCATTTTAATTTCTATAAAAAGAATAAATTTCTATAAATTTCTTTATTATGGTAAATCAATCCATTATTGATTTTATAAAATAAAATAAACCAATTTAAGGTTTATTTTAATTTCCATGAAAATAAATTTCTTTATATAAATTTCTTTATCCATAATTTTATAAAACAAACCACGCGCGGTTTATTTTATAATTTGAACCAAACAATTTGGTTCTCCCTCTTATTGTGGCCGGCCAAACCAAAGAGGGTGGGGACCCTCTTTGGCCGGCCAAACCAATGTCGTAATCGTACGAATTAAACTCATTTAATTCGTCCAATAAGTCTTCAAAAGACTTAGCCATTTTATGCTTCTGACGCGTCTCTGAAAAATTCAGATTCGACTTATCTCTCTTGATTGGAAAATCTAATTTTCAACTCATTTTAAATCACTCGGATTACTCGTAGTGCGTGTGACTAAATAGGCTTTCGATTTATGTTGGCCATCTATAATTCATCAATTATAGAACGATCATGAGTGGCACCTAGTAGTACATCATGATCCCCAATTAATCGAAAGATCAACGGTTAACCTCAGAAATAATTCTGAAACCCTTCAGCAGCTCTAATGAATCGTGCCTCATTCCCTTCACCATCTTATACCCACTTGGTTCAGGACATGGTCTATGTGTGTCAGTCCCCACTAGGCTGACTACGTCACACCTAGCCCAAGTAATGTCTTTCTCATCCAATGGATTCTAATTACTCTCATGTATTTCAGAGACTCATATTCTGAACATGTCATGCTCTGGCCAGAGGCTTTGAGTAACAATCCGACGATAGACCTTGGGTATACATCCCCTCGCAAGGAGTGGTGAATCCTTTGTAGGCTGTTCAAACATCTTCGGGCACTTCGGCTTATACCCAACCATCCTGGGTCCACACCTCCTTGGAGATGCTTGCTTAAGATGTTAAAGTATAAGTCTCTATGACCAAGATGACTTGAACACCGCAAGTCAAAGGAACATCGCACTTAAGCTGCAGTAAGAACTTCACTGACATGTCTATATGTAGACTACCATGTGAAGTTTTACAGGCTGTCACTCCAATGAACTAGTTCCCTTAACTAGCATTCATGTTTATCTCCGGGCATCCCAATGTCACCAGCCAGTGAGAATCAGCTGATTAGAGAATAACCCATGCTAGTCTCAACAGAATTGATAGTGCTCTTATTTATCAATTCATCGACTAGGGACAATTTCAATACTTCACAATTGCACATGTAGAGATAATCACTAGTTGTGAATTCATCACAAATTCTCTCATGCTGTGAATTGTATTGTGGGCATTCAGTAAATGAGTTTAAGATCTCAATCAAATACACAGACATGTATACTCAAATAGTAAATATTCATTTATTAAAATAAATGTTTACAATCATAAGGTGATTGCCTTAGGACACTTCTCTCATATTACTAACATTGCTAAAGGGGCTCGCGTTTCGTCTCTTGCGCCGAGAGCCACTCCTGCGCAAGCGTTTTTCCCTTTGCTACTCAAGAACTCTACTAATGGCACCAAAGTGAGTTTTTGGCTTCAATTTTCTTGCAAATCAGTTCATAAAATTGTGTTTTGAGGCTAATCATGGTTTGGTGTTGTTCTTGGTGTGGTGTCGTGACCCTCTTGTATTTGCCGTGACCTTACTTTCTCACCAAATGATCAAATCGATTTTTCACCTCATTATTATCATATGTTTGATCTTGATCTAACGTCTACCTTATGATTGGGTCTTATCTTTGTATGATCAATTCTTGAATTTTTGTAATTCGATCTATGTTTGTGTCAACCTTGCTCAATTGATTCAAACTGTATGTCATCAAATTCCTAATTAAATCCTCTGTTATGACCAATTCCAATCTATAGAAAGTTTTCTAAGGGTAAAGAACCTATGGTGGAAAGCTCCACGAGCACAGGCCCTTCAATATCTACACCTTCTCCAAGGCCTCCACCACTTCAACATACTCGATTTCAGAGTATTAGTCTTGCTCTCAAATTCCAGTGGCGCAATTTCAAATTAATGCCATGTCGAACTATAGACCATTCCTTCATCTATGAACATTACCCAACCATCCGACACATTATCAAACATTATAATCTCCAATCCATTCTTTATCTTGAGAGGCCAATCAACCTTGACTTGGTCTCTGAATTCTATAACAACATGGTGAGTGGAGAGGGCACGGGGTGGAGGGCCCGTGTTGCCGGTATTGATCTTGATTTTAATCGATCTATTTTCACTAATTTTCTCGGCTGTCGCCGGTCAGACAATGATTTCTTTCTCTACCCTTATCCTCCTAATCCCCTTCCGGTTCCATTCGATGGAGTGACTCCTGATTCCATCTACGAGTACTTTCTAGGTCATCCCAGGCCAGGGGGTTCTGGTGAGCGCACCCGTGACTTTCCCACTTTTCCTGCTCTTCGTCTGTCTCCTGTTGACTATGTGTTGTTTAAAATCATCACCAATTATCTTCTTCCAACTACTTCGAAACACCTTGATGAGATTCGACCATTCCACTGCTTGATGCTCTATGGGATGCATCAGCAGTTAGACTTTGACCCAGTGGCTTCGGTCTATTTCTCTATCATCGTCCACTGTATGTCGTCCTCCCAGTCAGTCTATATGTCATTCGGCCATATCATCACCGCCTGGCTGGAATGGGTTGGCATCGATGTTTCACAGGGCCGCATTGTGCCCATGGTTCGCCAGGACTGCCGTCTGGACCGCCGCATGCTTGCTCAGTACGGTATTGTTCTCGGGCCCTGGGGACTAAGGTGGAAGGATCGTAGACGTGAGGGAGAGCTACAGAGAGCAGCTCATGACCAGGAGCCGCCAGCTGCTACTGCTGACTACGATGAGTGGGCCCCTGATCTACGCTGGCAGGTTGTAGAGATAGAGCGGATGATGGCGCACGAGTTGCATATTTCCGAGCTTTGGCGAGAGGAGGTCCGCTCCGAGTTTCAGTCTTTTGATCGCCATCTTGATGCCCTAGCATCTGATGTCTCTGAGATGAGCTCACTCCAGGACAGATGGTATGAAGAGTGGTATCATCATACATTTCCTGATGGTGCTTCCCCCAGTGGCCCTTCACCCGGGGATATCATATATATCGATGATTCCGACGATGATGCCGTTGACGATTGATGCTATTCTGTTTGATATTTGACTTTCTGAACTCTTGCCTTGTATAACTATCAGGCTGTGTATGCCCCTTGACTTGCTTAGTGTGGCCTTGTGCCACACGTCTCTGGATTTAGATGCCTGTGACTTGCATCGTGTTATTTCTTAGGAGATTTTATGACTTGATGCATGTTTTATCCCATGATGATATACTTCTTGTTGATGCTATGCTATATTATCTGCATTTTTGATCCATAGCTATGTTCATGCTTATGCTACCATACTCATATGATACATATGCCTGTTTTGTCATACCTATATCTTTTTGCCATATGTTATCATATGCTTATCAATATTCAATCAAATCCTTGTTGTTTTGGGATACCCATAGGGTTGAGAGGGAGTATGGTTGAACTTAACAGCCCGTCTAGACCCTTTTCGTGTTCGACAAAGGGGGAGAGTGTGGTTGGTTAAGTTTAGGATGATCATGTTGTAGGGGGAAGATCTGGATTCCGCTATGATTCTAAATTTGAAAAACTTGATTAAGAATCCCTAAACTTAAAATCGGGTTGTCAAACAACAAAAAGGGGGAGATTGTTGATGCAGTCTGGCACTGATTGTTGTTTTGGATAATGTTTGATTATGATTAAGTCCTGATCGGGGATCAGGCATGGTATGGAAAATCCTAGTCTGGAGGGCTAGGTGTTGGAAAATCCTAATCTGGAGGGTTAGGTGTTGAAAATCCTAGCTTGGAGGGCTAGGTGTATGAAAAGTCCTAATTCGGAAGAGGTGGGTGAAAAGTCCTAGCTTAGAGGGCTAGGTGAAAAGTCCTAGCTTGGAGGGCTAGGTGAAAAGTCCTAACTTGGAGGGTTAGGTGCAAATTCCCATCTTGGAGGATTAGGTGAAAAAGTCCTGGCTTGGAGGGTCGGGTGCCTAGCTTGGAGGGCTAGGTTGGATGATGTTCTAACTCGGAAGGGTTAGGTGAAAAGTCCTAGCTTGGAGGGCTAGGTGAAAAGTCCTAGCTTGGAGGGCTAGGTGAAAAGTCCTAGCTTGGAGGGTTAGGTGCAAATTCCCAACTTGGAGAGTTAGATGGAAAAATCCTTAGCTTGGAGGGCTAAGGTGGATGAATTCCTAGCTTAGAAGGCTAGGTTTGAGTCCCTGGATCGGTCTGGTGACCGATCAGGGACATTGGCACGCTGCTCCTTCGTGGATCGGTCTGGTGACCGATCCAGCAATATCTGATCGGACTGGTGACCGATCAGGGAGCGCACAGTGAGGTTGGGAACCTACTGTGTGGCTCCTGATCGGTCCGGTGACCGATCAGGGAGCAGGCTGCTTCCTTGCTGCCTTGCCCCTGATCGGTCTGGTGACCGATCAGGGAGCGGATAGTGAGTGAGTTCCCCTGCTGATCAAGTCCTGGATCGGTCCGGTGACCGATCAGGGACTTTGGATCTGATTAAAAAATCACTGTTCATCTGTCCTGATCGGTCTGAGTGACCGATCAGGCTTCACTCTGATCGGTCGGGTGACCGATCAGGCATGTATAACCGCGAGAGCTGGGAATCCCAGCGAAGCAGTGGATCGGTCTGGTGACCGACCCACAAGCCTGGATCGGTCCGGTGACCGATCACTTTAATTCAAATTGCACTGTCAGACGCAGTCAGAGAGTCTGATCGTATCCGATTCGCTGCTGTTTGCTTCTGATATTTGATTTACTGTATGATTTACTGCTCTAACAGTCTAATTAAGCTGCAGGTGACAGGGAGGATTCAAACACTCAAGAGAAGTCAATGGAGGCTTTCCTTGGAGCAGGTGTGTCCGTTTTTCCATCTCAGGTTGCAACGGCCGAGCTACAGACTGGAGATGAGACTGGAGCTTGGCTGAGGGAAGCTCAGGGAGTCCAGGGATAGCTCAGTGGTAGCTAGCGTTGGCAGATGAGCAGCTGGGAGCTGCAGAGATGGTGTCATCTGATACTTGGTGGAGAAACAAAAGCGAGAAGAGACTTCGGTTGAAGCAGAGTTTTTGAGGGTTTTGAGAATCCTAAGTGTTCGAGCTTGCTGAAGTTCTTGCTGCGATTTTATGTTCTCCACACTTGGCTTGCTGTGTGCGTGTGTTGTTGATTCTTTGAGCAAGTCATTGGGATCTGAGGAGCAACCAAATCTTACGTGAGTGCTGGGAGGAATGAACAAGGGGCTTGGAGTCCAACAGTGAGAAGACACGAAAGAGGGAGTCCTTGCGTGAGATCGTCGCTGGGTGGAGCTCAGGATAAGCTCGCTGTGTTCTTGTCCTTGCTAGGTGCTGAGTAAGAGTTTTCTCTGTGTTTCATTAAGCTTAAATCTATATCCTTGTTTGAAACACTGTGGAGAGGTTTCTCCACCGAGAAGGAGGTTGCGTTATATCCGGTGAACACCGGGGCTTGATCTGCCGACGATCAAGGGATCGCCCACCTTAAGGGCACGCCAAGGAGTAGGGGCAAATTATCCCCGAACCTTGTAAACCCTCTTGTTAGCGACTTTGGTAGTTGTTCTTGCTTGCTTTCATTTCTGTTTTGTTTATTGCACTGCTTCCTTTCTTTTGCTTCTTCCGCTGTGCTACTGATAAGTTGAGTGCAGAAACCTCACAAGTTTTTAAAGTCAAAGAGATTGGCTATATTCACCCCCCCCTCTCTAGCCATCCGTTCCCAACACAAGCAACTACAAGATGAAATCTTACGAGATTTATAACAATAGCTCCTTGCTTATCTTGCTTTCTTTTAGCTTGGAATCGCCCCTTAATACTTGGAAATGCAACAACACTTCACTCCAAGAATGCACAAGAACAGGCGAAGAAGGAAGGAGAAGAGCTGCCGCTTCAACCTATGTGAAAACCCTATATACTCGCAACCTAGTGTTCCTTAATTGATTACCCAATTGATTTTCATGTCAGATCTAATGGTTCAATGGCTATTTTTCCAGGCTTAATTGATTACCTAATCGATTAAGAAAGTCTGAATTGATTGCCCAATCGATTCAGTACCTTTCTGTGCTCTCGCGCAACACAACCACCAATCGATCACCTGATCGATTGACCAACCCTTAATCGATCACCGAATCGATTAACAGAGCTTTTGTTCTCATGACAAAAGCCCACCAGGTCAGAACTAAGGTGCCTAAGATCGAATTCTATCAACAGTTACCATTATCACCGTAGATAAAATCTTATCTGACTGAAATGCTTTAGATCACAACTGAAGCGTCTCAGGTCCATGTTAGCACAACGATAATATCTATTTTGGAGCTATAAATAATCCCTAGAGCTAGGAATATTATATAACAACTTGTACTGAATTTCCTAATTCTCTCTGAGCTTTTAAAAGTCCGTAAGAAGTTTTTTCGCTTACACCAAAGGAGATTTTGATAGTGCACGTACTTTTATTATCTTGGATTAGCAACTACTTGATTGCAACCAAGTAAATTCCTCCTCTCTCTTACTATTTCCTTTTAAGTTGTTGATATTGTTTAGTTTAATTATAGAATTAATTTATGATCATTGTTAAGAATTTACAAAAGTTTATGAATATAATGTGCGCCCATACTTGGATTGATACACTGCATCTTAACAGTAGGAAAGAAAAAGATACTAAAATTTATTAATATAAAAGACACTAATAAAACATGGCAAGGACAATTATCCTAAATATTAATAAGAGTTTATGAATTCTGCATCACCCCTGAAGGCGGAGAACCAAGTGGAGGGTGGATTCCTTTTGAATGTTGTAGTCCGTCAAGGTGCGGCCGTCCTCAAGTTGCTTGCCGGCGAAAATGAGCCTTTGTTGGTCCGGTGGGATGCCTTCCTTGTCCTGGATTTTGGCCTTGACCTTGTCGATGCCTCGATGGTGCCCGAGCTCTCCACCTCGAGGGTGATCGTCTTGCCGGTGAGAGTCTTGACGAAAATTAGCATGCCACCGCGGAGGCAGAGGACATTAAGGTGGAGGGTAGATATTCCTTGTGAATGTTGTAATCGGCCAAGGTGCGGCCGTCCTTAAGCTGTGAGCCTGCGAGGACGAGACTTTGCTGTTCCGGAAGAATGCCCATCTCCTCCTGGATCTTAGTCTTGACGCTAGCGACTGTGTCCGAGCTCTTAAGTAGCATCGTAATTATGCTGGAAGTGGAGGAATGATTGACGAAGATTCGCATTCTTTTACTCGATCTCTGTACCATGTCGAAGTTGATACTGACACTCCTCGTCTTCGATCTTCACCTTTAAGTTGTCAAAGAAGAAGTCTAAGCTCTGTAACTTGAGGGCGAAGGACTTGCCATCGTCATTGAGATTCTTGGCAGGCATCTGAATGGTAGAGGTAACAGAGAAGAAAAACCCAGCAGCTTGTGGCCTGGCAATCAGTGTACCTGCACGTCAAGTGCCGAGGATGAACACAATTTATAGCGATCGTCCGGATAATGTAGTTATTTCCAGTGTTATGCTTCCCGAAACAATAAGTTATAATAATTGTGTAGTAATATCTGCATTATAGTTTCCATCTCTGATCTCTGTACATGCTGATCTTCGTCTTCTTCAAAGACTGTAGTTATATCTCTGTGCATGCTCTTCGTTAACAATTTGACCTAGAAAAAACCTGATCTTGCACTTTCAATCAATTAAAAATTGTGTAAAACAATATAATATAATTATATGTTTTAAAGATTTATCATTGTTTTGAAAATATTAAAGAATTTGATGAATATAGAAAATAAGAGGGCGTCTGATTTGCTTGTTTTTCATTTTTATTTTTCGTAGAAAACATATTTGGTTTGTATATTTTAGACTTATTTTTTAGAAAAAAATATAATATTTTTTGAAAAATTTGAGAATGAATTAAAATCATTCTTCAAAAAATAAAAAATATAATTTTTTAAAAATTAAAAATTAAAAATGAAACAAACAAATGGTCCGTAAGCCTCTCAACGGTACAAATGTCCTTGACATATATATATATGTGTGTGTGTGTGTGTGTTAGATGATTTTAGGTCAATCTATTTAATAATCAATTGCTAAATCATTCCTGACTTTCTAATAGAATATCAAAATACATATAGGTGATTCCAAAATCAGTATTTTAGACCCCGGCCAAAACGATTCTTTTTCTGGGAGTGACTGAGGAGTGAGGACTCAGACATGATTATCACTTGGTAAAAAATTAACAGGTAAATAATGATAATACTTAATGCATAGTTTATTACATTAAAGATAAAGCTGGAAATCAGAATTATAACTGTTCTGTTCAAATAGACTTGACAAACACAAACCATGCGACCCCTACATCAGACTTGAAACCCTCAGACAATATCACAAAAGCAAAGGCATCGATCATCCATATCACCCAAAACAGAGATCACTGGCCACCACGAAGGCGCAGAACCAGGTGAAGGGTCGATTCCTTCTGAATGTTGTAATCCGCCAAGGTGCGGCCGTCCTCGAGCTGTTTTCCGGCAAAGATAAACCTTTGCTGGTCCGGAGGGATGCCCTCCTTGTCCTGGATCTTGGCCTTTACGTTGTCGATGGTATCAGAGGATTCCACCTCGAGGGTGGTGGACTTGCCTGTGAGGGTTTTCACAAAGATCTGCGTCTGATCGACGTAACAAGGATGAATTAGCACAGGATTAAACAGATTGAAAGTTGTTACTCTAATCCAGACCAAAAGCTTAATTCTCGCAAGAGAAAGAAACAAATTATGATGAAAAAGAACAGGCGATCATCTTAACAGCTCCATCAAAACTTGTCCCCACGAAAGATTCAAACGAAAGATCAAACCATAAGCAAAAAGAAATACAAAGACGAATTGTTTCTGAGGGACAAAACGAAAACTACCTTGAGAGAGAAGAAAATTCCCGAGGACCTGATTAGAATCGAATAGGATACAGGACTTAAGATCACTTTGGTTTCTTATTTATAACGATTTGATTGGATATGGACACCGCAAGCAACGTTACCTGCATCTACTTCCAGCAATCATTGCCTGACGCGTCGACACTGATGACGCGGCAAACGCATCCGGTGACTGGAGGCCGGATCCTTTGTCCCGATGACGATAAAAAATTATTAGTGGTGTCCGATCGTCGATCGGACGACTCACCGACGATCGCTAACGAGCGGGACCCCGGGATAGGGGCCTGTCCCAGGACAGAGGATCCGAAGCCCAAACCGGAGGGCTTTTTCGGCTGCGCACCCAACAAACGTGTCAATGTTGGTACCTGGAAATTGAATACATATAAAAACAAAATATTTATAAGACAAAATGTAAATATGAATAATAATAATAACATAAATTTAAATCATAAGCATGATAACCATTAGATTACAAATAAAGAAATTTTAATTTCTAAATTATTAAAAATTATTTGTAACGATAAACACTTTTTTTTAAGCTTTGGAGGTTAATTTATCAATTAAAACTTAATCGAGGCTGAAAAATACTTAAAGACTTAAAAAGACTTCTAACTATTTATATAGGAGCCATATTTATTATTATCAAATGGCATATATAGTTTTAGTATTATTTGATAATTAAAATAAATTCATTAGTTGATATTTCATATTAATATGGTTATTGTATCAATTATGATATCAATAATATTAGTTTATTTAGTGATAGAAATCAATCTAAATTGGGTAAATTTTTTTACTAAACACTTTGTTGTTTTAATATAATTCTAGTTAAAGTAAAGTTGTGAAAATATGGCTTAAAAGGTTGATAAAAATTCATTTAGAAAATGTAAAATAAATTTTTAAATAAGTAATTTGAGAAAATTATATATATTCTTACTCGACTTTATTAGTGCCTCTTTTGTATGTTCTTGCCCTATCTTTTTCAAGTCTTCCACTGCGGCTCTCAATTGTACTCTGAGATTGTCTTTTACGAATGCCCATGTTTGATCATTCCAAACGGTAGTCATATTTGATATTGGCCTATTCAACATTGCTATCTCACTCTTCCATCCTTCCTTGATTTTCAGGAGAAACTCATCCATTTCCTTGCCTAGTTTCACTTTCAGCTCACTTTGTATGTCATACGGATCTTGCACAAATAAAAGTAAATTTATTTAGTCATCAATATCAATAGATTTACAAAATATTAATTATCTGAGGCTGCATAAATAATTCTCTTAATTAGATAATATATTATATACCAGAGATGAGAGCGTTCTCCAAATTAGCAGGCTTTCCATGGCTGTCTATATATGGATCCATCTCCAACAAAATATGGTCCACTTTGTTGCCTCGACTACAAATAATTTAAGAATAAAGAAGATTTAAACGCTTATGGAAATGAGATGAGAAAAAAATACCCTTAAAATAGTTTGCCAATCATTATCGCTGATACACAAATTAAGATTAATTGAAATAAAAAAAGAAGAAATTACTTACCTGAGAAGGAGGGTTCCAATTCATTTCCGATGCTGGAGTTTGATCCTCTAGCGAGAATTGTTGCAGCCAACTTTGTGTGTATTCCATGAAGATAAACAAAGAATGGATTAGGGTTTCGATTCCTATATATATATATATATATATATATATATATATATATATATATATATATATATATATATATATATATATATATATATATATATATAATGAAAGATAAACAAAGAATGAAGATAAACAAAGAAGGGATTAGGGTTTCGATTCCTATTTATGCATTATTTAAATTCTTTCTATCAAGAGAATACACATTCTTCTCTTGATCCTTCTAATAGATTTACAATAATTCCTATAAATAATGCATAAATTTGAGACTCGATAACACCGTAATAGAATTCTATTATGAAAAATTATAACAGAATTTGGTATGAAAAAACATAACAGAATTTTATTATAAAAAACGTTAACAAAATTCAGTTAGAAAAACTTTAATAGATTATTCTTTCGTGACATCCCATGTATTGACCTTCATTTAGATATGAGTCATTCGTCAATAATCTCCACCTTAGCGAATATTCACCCCTTCGAAAAATATGAGTATCTAAGTACAACTCTACCTAGATCTCTGGGTTTGGACTTTCTTTCTCTAACATCTAGAGACATGGATCAAATTCAATCAATGCTTAAACTTTTTTGCGATCATAGTTACGTCAGCATGTTTGCAGCATTCTCTGCAGTGCGAATCTTCTCAAGTTGAATTTCTCCGGAAGCAATCAACTATCCAATCTTGTGAAATCTCACATCAATGTACTTAGTTCTCACTTGGTACCCTTGATTCTTGACCAAATATATAACACTTTACCTATCACATAACAACATGACTCGGTCTTGCTAAACGCTTAGTTCTTGGACCAACTTTGTAAGCCATAAAACTTCCTTCGTTGCTTCAGCTACTGTCATGTACTCTGACTCCGTAGTAGACAATACAATAATAGATTATATGATAGACTTCCAATAGATAGGTACTCCCATCACAGTAAACACGTATCCTATAATAGACCTCCTGTTATCTAAATCTCCTATATAGTCTGGATCTACATACACATATATTGAAGGATCTTTTGATTGTCTACTAAATATGATATCATACTCAATTGTACTTCTTAAATATCTGAAAATCCACTTCACTATATCCCAATGTGGTTGACCAGAATTTGACAGAAACTTGTTCACCATACCAATTGCTTACCCAAATCTAGTCTTGTGCAAACCTTGACATACATCAAACAACCAACTGCACTAGCATAAATAACCTTTGACATCTCTTGGATATCCTTATCCATCTTTGGGCACTATGTACTTAATAACTTGAAGTGATGTATCAGGGGTATGCTGATAGATACCATTTTTGTTGATTATTTTAATTGCTAAAATCCATGTTTGACCTATGTTTTTATTGTTTAATTGTGAAATTGCCCTAGGTTTTAGAATTTCCTCTTATTTTGGACTTAATTGCAAATTTACACATTTTTGGATTATTTGGCCACTAATTTTCTGATATATTTTTGTAGGCATGAAAGGTTCATGGACCTAGGGCATACTGGGTCAAACTTGAGTCGGAAGTGGAACCGGATCGAATTATCATATTTTGGATTAATCCGGGCCGTCCGATTCAAGAGCGGCTAGATCTGAGCCATCCGGGACCATCTGAAGCAATTCGAGCTAGGGTTATGGTTGATCAAGCATTATGATCATGATCTGAAAGTTTCATCCCAATCAGAGCTCAATCAACCGTCGGATCAAGCTTAGAGGGCTCTAGATCGTCCATTCAAAGACTAAGTTGATCTGGACCATCCGTTGCACATCTGGAGGATCCGAGCTACCACAAGGCATATCCTGACCCCAGATCATCATCATCAAAGTTTGGCTCCAATCAGAGCAAGATCTGCCGTTGGATTTCCTCAAATCAATCACAGCCGTCCGTTGTCAAGTATTTAATCAAAAACACAGCCCAGCTTCTCCTCGTCGCGTCCTCGCCGCAGCTGTTTGCGTTTGGTTTCTTCTTCGTTTCTTCTCATTTTCTTCAGCAAATTCTTCATCTGAAGGCGTGACCACCTCGATTCGAGCTCATTCTTGAGTGACAGCAAGGATTTGGATCGAGGCTTAGTTAATTTCGGTTATTAGCAGTAGATTTCAACTCTGTCATTTCGTTTCTGAAATTCTGATTAAATTTCTGTAATGTTTCGGTTCCGAATAGTTTTTGCTTCAATTAGAGTTCTAATTCAGTGTTTCTATTAGCTAGATTGTTTATGTAACGAACAAGTGTAATTGGATCAGTTTATTTCGCTTCAATTCATTTCTGAAATTAGTTCCCTGTTGCGTGCCATTTCTGATTTCGCGTATCAGTTTGTTGCTGCGTTTCAATTGTTTTCTTTTCTGCCATTTCTGATTGTTGAATTAAGCTAGCTCAGTTTTAATCCTTTGAATTCATGTTGCAGTTTTGTTCATTTCCATAGCTATCGAATTTGATTTTCTGCACTTAGTTTGTAAGTGCGTATCAACCCGGTGAATTCCAGCTTATCAGTTGATCCGTGTATCAACTTTCAATTAATCCCTCTGAATTTTGTCTCAGTAAATCCAAGTTTGTTTCATATCTGATTTCATTTCTGAATGTTTAGCTCAACTTGTATGTGTAGCAACTCCCATTTCTGCAATTCGGCAGTTTCATGTTTGCACTGTTTCAGCCTTCAATTTACAGAATTTGCATCAAGTGAATTATGGTTCTTATGAATCTTATGGGGATATCAGTTTGGAGCCATCGAATTCAGTTGTTTGTTTGGTTTTAGCATCCTAATTGGCTTCTGAAATACAGCTCCGCATTCCTGCAATTCTGCGCATCATGTTGGCTTTCTGAATTCTTGTTTCCATTTAGTTTGATTCTGCCTTCATCTCTGCTGCATGATCTGAATTTCTGCATTCGAACTCTACAATCAGTCCAACTCTGAATTTCTTCCTTAATTCCTGAATAGCATTTCACTAGGAGCTTGATTTCCAAGCTAAATCAATTAGTTTCACTTGGGAATGGTCAGTTTAAAGTTTTGTGTTTAACCTTGCATTTCATTATTAGCTTTTGGCACAAAACCCACCTGTTTTGCATATCAAGCTTGTCTCATTCTTGGAGTTAAATGAAATTTGTAGTAAACACTTGCACTTGAGTTAAAATTATTTACTCCTTGCATTCGGTTAAGTTCTTTTGCTTGATTAGGTTTCTTATTGGTTGAGTCCATGAATTGCCATTACTTGACTTAAATTTGCGTGGTTAAGTTTCTTCCTTGTCTTTGTGCTTTCATTCCATTCCGAATTTGCAAACCAAAACCCGAATATCTATTTGAAACCCGAAAACACAAACGACACATAAACACAAGCTCGAATCAAACACGACAACTAGCCCCGAGAAAAATACGACCTGTGGCCCCTTTACTACGTTTTCATATTTTGATTGCAAAAAGGGTTTCCAGTTATTCATATACATTTAAATTTGAGACCCACATTCGTGACAGTCCATTTGGGCCTATCATATGCTCACCGACTTTGCATTCTTTAGGTTGAATCTATCCAGCACCTTCTTCACATAACTACATTGAGACAACTATAATCTCCCTGCAGCTCTGTCCTTGTGAATTTTCATCCCAAGAATCTTTTTAGTCTCGCTCAAATCTATCATGTCAAATTCGTTGCTCAACAGTCTCTTTAATTTACCGGCCTCTTTCTCATTCTTTGCAACAACTCATTTACACACTATAACTTGTTTTCCCTCAGAAAGCTTTACTAAATCCCACATTTGGTTCTCATGTAAAGACTCTATCTCCTCCGCCATAACATCCATCCACTTATCCTTCTCAGAGTTGTACGCCTCCTGAAAAGATATAGGGTCTCTGCTATTGGTGATGAGTGCATAAAGCACCAAGTCCTCGAATCCGTATTTGGTATGTGGCTTTACGACTCGTCTCATTCTGCTACCAGCTATAGTGCAAAACTCTATGTTCTATGAAAAAAATCATCAGAGTCATGTATCTCTAGCTCTACCTGCACAATATCTTTCTCCTTGTTGATCTATAGTGTTTCCTTTTCTTCTTCTTGAGTACGTGTTAGCATGACCTTCTCATTAAATACCACATTTAATGAGGACACCACCTTGTTAGCATGACCTTCTACTGATCACCACCTTGCTAGCATGCCCTTCTTCTTGATACGAGGATATCTTGTCCTTGGACTTAGATTTATATCCCAAACCCTTTGTCCATAGATGACCTTTGTTTTCTTAAACTTAAGGTGTATTCCTTAGACCCTTTAATGATATTTGTCAAATTTTCTAGAGTTATTTCCAATTTATCAAGTCTTGGCCTTAAGACTTGATTTTCAATCATTATTTTCTCAATTTATTTTTTTTATAATTGTCTTGTATATTCCCCATTTTAACCATGGAGTTTGTAGATCTACCATTTAATGCCATAAACTTTTCCCTAGCCTTAGGTGTGGTAGTCTTAGCATGAAATGTCTTATAATTTTTCATAGAATTTTCAGGCTTTCCATTTTCATGATAAATAGCACTAAAATGAGTACCATTTAATGTCATAAACTTTTCCCTAGCCTTTGTATGTATTTTATCATGATTTAAATAAGTACCATTACATAATTGTATCTCAATTTTATTCTTGGAAGCTCTCCTTTGACTTGGGCTTCTTTTGTTGACTTTTCTTTGATGCTTTCTCTTTGGGCATTGATTTTGGTAGTGCCCCTTTCAATTGCATAAGAAGCATATAATATGCTCCTTGCCTTTACGCGTCAAAGTTTAGACTTCATTTTATTTTTTCCTTTACCTTGGATACTTAAACCTTCTTCTTGATAAATTTAGGATACTTACTCTTATAATGCCCTTTTTGCTTACACTCAAAGCAAATGATATGATATTTATTTTTATACCTTGAAATTTTTATACCTTCTCTTGTAAAAACGACACGATTCTTCATTTGATCAGGATATAGAAACTTCTTCTTGTTTCGATGTTAATGAATTATGCTCCTCCTCAATCCTTGAGATGGATGTCTCTTCAACTTCATCCTCAGACATTAAATATCTCTCAACCTTCGAAGTCTTGTGCATGTGAAATAAAGAGTTTTCCTCTTTACCTTTGTCGTTGCATTCCGTTCAGGATGAATTTTGTGTGTGAATGGATAAATGTCTTTCTCTTTCAGAGAGTCATTCCGGTAGGAGGAACTATACCTCATTTAATTATATGTTCCAGTATAAATGTCTTTCTCTTTTAATTATATGATATTGAATTTAGGAGGAATTATACCTCATTTTGAGCTTTTTGTACCTAAAAATAATAAGGAGAATTAGGTAAAGCAATATTTATTAGGGAGCTGAAGCAAATGAAACTTTGCATGTAGAGAATGAAAATGAATTTTTTTTTGACATAAGGACTGAGGATAAAGTTTAAGATTCAATTAGGGATTTAAAGACAATTTATAGTTTTCTGAAAGCAAAAAAAAGAAAAATAATTAATAATATCTTAAAATTTATGAAAAATATTAATTAAGCATACCTTACCTTGAATAGTATGATCCAGTTGATCAATTTTTGCTATCAGTTCGTCCTGGAATTCAATTTAAAATAAAAATGATTAGATTCTTCTTTCAAAAAAATTTGTCATGTCCTAAAATTAACCTGTTAATTTAATATATATATATTAAAAAATTATATATATATTTTCAATTATTTAGATTTTATTTTTATTTAATATATTTTATTAAAAAATATTATAAAAAATAATAATTAAAATTGTAAAAAAAGAAATCAACCGGCTTACCATTTTCCTGCTCAGTGAATTGATTGCTGAGGGAGCCAAGATCGGCGGTCGGGGTCTCAAAGGCAAGATCATTCGGCGATGAGTCTGAGAGGGGCAGGGAGCGACCGGACTGAGATCTGAGGCCGATCGACGGGTAGATGAGGCTGACCGACGAGGAACCGGGACCACCGAAGCCACAGTAGGACTCCGCTGTTTGAGCTGGGCCGCCAGAGCCGATGTAAGTTGTCTTCATTGTTGCAAGATGGGGACGCTAGGGCGTGGGTGGGGTCGTTGGCGCTGCAATCAAACACACAGCCTAATGAAACATTCAACCTGTACAGCTCACGGCAGAACACTAAGAGAAACCCAAAATCAATCCAAAAGCAGAGCCATGAACAGAGAGCTCACGGTAGGAAGATCCACACACAAAACCTAATCTAAACAAATCAGATACACCGCAAAAACGATTCCAACTTCTCAAGCTAGAATCTGATCAAAACCACAACAACCAAGATTAGCAGGAATCAAAGCGAAATCCAAACAGAAGAACCACAAAGGAACTGGGTTCAACAAGATCCAACAACCGATCGAATCATTTGTGCATGATTTCCCACACAAACACAACACACAGCAGGAAACAATCCAAGACCATATCAGAAATTAAACCCTAAAATGGGGAAAATGTAAGCCACAATAAATCCAAAAAATGCAGATCGAATCCTACTTAAGCAAAGAAATTGAAGAACCCAATTCAATCCGAATACCATAGTAGGACACGACATTGGTGGAGAAGAGAAACCCACACCAAAATAATTCACAGAATCCCAAAACCCAATGGAGGAGTCAAAAACCAAAATAGCCACGATCGAAAACCCATCCATCCACAACAATTTACTCCAAGAATCGAGCAGAACAACCAGAGATAAGCTTGTTACCTCCTTAACCAACAAATCTGCTCCGCACGCTCCCGTTCAGGTCCGACTGACCCAAAGATCGGCAACCCTTGAAGGCTCGAAGACTCCTTCCGCCGGAGATCCAAACCGCCGCAAATCTACCGCTCCTATTCCACGGCTAGTGGTCGTGGTCCGAGCTGGGGAAGGAGTGATGAGGCTCGGCGATCACGCGGTCGTGGCTATTTTGGTTTTTGACTCCTCCATTGGGTTTTGGGATTTTGTGAATTATTTTGGTGTGGGTTTCTCTTCTCCACCAATGTTGTGTCCTACTATGGTATTCGGATTGAATTGGGTTCTTCAATTTCTCTGCTGAAGTAGGATTCAATCTACATTTTTTGGATTTATCGTGGCTTACATTTTCCCCATTTTAGGGTTTAATTTCTGATATGATCTTGGATTGTTTCCTGCTGTGTGTTGTGTTTGTGTGGGAAATCATGCACAAATGATTTGATCGGTTGTTGGATCTTGTTAAACCCAGTTCCTTTGTGGTTCTTCTGTTTGGATTTCGCTTTGATTCTTGCTAATCTTGGTTGTTGTGGTTTTGATCAGATTCTAGCTTGAGAAGTTGGAATCGTTTTTGCGGTGTATCTGATTTGTTTAGATTAGGTTTTGTGTGTGGATCTTCCTACCGTGAGCTCTCTGTTCATGGCTCTGCTTTTGGATTGATTTTGGGTTTCTCTTAGTGTTCTGCCGTGAGCTGTACAGGTTGAATGTTTCATTAGGCTGTGTTTGATTGCAGCGCCAACGACCCCACCCACGCCCTAGCGTCCCCATCTTGCAACAATGAAGACAACTTACATCGGCTCCGGCGGCCCGGCTCAAACAGCGGAGTCCTACTGTGGCTTCGGCGGTCCCGGTTCCTCGTCGGTCAGCCTCATCTACCAGTCGATCGGCCTCAGATCTCAGTCCGGCCGCTCCCTGCCCCTCTCAGACTCATCGACGAATGATCTTGCCTTTGAGACCCCGACCGCCGATCTTGGCTCCCTCAGCAATTCACTGAGCAGGAAAATGGTAAGTCGGTTGATTTTATTTTTTACAATTTTAATTATTATTTTTTATAATATTTTGTAAATAAAATATATTAAATAAAAATAAAATCTAAATAATTGAAAAAATATATATAATTTTTTAAAATATATATATTAAATTAACAGGTTAATTTTAGGACATGACAAATTTTTTTGAAAGAAGAATTTAATCATTTTTATTTTAAATTGAATTCCATAACCAACTAATAGCAAAAATTGATCAATTGGATCATACTATTCAAGGTAAGGTATGCTTAATTAATATTTTTCATAAATTTTAAGATATTATTAATTATTTTTCTTTTTTTTTTCTTTCAGAAAACTATAAATTGCTTTTAAATCCCTAATTGAATCTTAAACATTATCCTTAGTCCTTATGTCAGAAAAAGTTCATTTCCACTCTCTACATGCAATGTTTCATTTGTTTCAGCTCCCTAATAAATATTGCTTTACCTAATTGCCCTTATTATTTTCAGGTACAAAAATCTCAAAATGAGATATAATTCCTCCTAAATTCAGTATCATATAATTAAAAGAGAAAGATATTTATACTTGAACATATAATTAAATGAGGTATAGTTCCTCCTACCAGAATGACTCTCTAAAAGAGAAAGACATTTATCCATTCACACACAAAACCTCTAAATCAAAAATATCCACCAATATGCTCTCAATGATTTCCTGAAACATACACCACATACTAATATAACACATCTCTATCATACCAACAAAAAAATAATACCTTATACACGAGTCATCCTATTAAAATATTTAACAAGTATTTCTAAAATATACAACTACTAGTAAATTTCCCAACTTACTTGCCCGTTGCTAGAAGAAATCCATCGGTGCCAAGTCCCAATACATCAAAATCAAGAAAACGACTTCTAAAAATTTTAAAAATCCAGAAGCAAGTAAACTGAACAAACTCTCATAAATTCGAAAATCCCCAAAGCAAATACATACGACATCGCAACCCCGTAAAACAAAAACAACCAAATTATCAAATTATCTAGACACCCTCGAAAAATCTAAAATACAAAAAAAAATCATACAGACATCATAAACTTCAAGAAAATTGACGCTTCGATAAACCACCAAAAATAACATCGTAAAACCCACAGGAACCCAAAATACCTCGACAACCTCGCTCTGATACCACTAAATAAGTATCAGATACAGTCTACAAAAATCTGAAACCGAAAACATGCAAGTATCGCAAACCTCTATTCTGATACCACTAAATTTGTATCAAATACACTACAAAAATTTGAAACCGAAAACAGACAGGTATCATAAACCTCAGCTCTGATACCACTAAATTGGTATCAGATAAACCTTACATAAAATCCGAAAAGCAACATGAAAGAAAAGGTAGGCATCACAACCTACGCTCTGATACCACTAAATTATCACACCCCCAGAGGCTCGGGCTCGCTTGAAAATCGAGCAGCACATCCCTTGAGCTACAGACAATCTGAAACTTATACATACAACCCTCCACCCATAATTTAGCTCAGCCACACTCGACTGGCGTTCACACCATCACAACCACGTAGTTAAATATTATAACTAACAACTAATAAACATAATGAATAAATCCTAATAGCTAAGCGCAACAAATCAAAATCCAGCGAAAATAAATAAATACATGTCTAACAAAAAGCCAAACACCATCCGATATGACAATAAAACCAAAACGACACCAATACGATAAGAATAACACGAAAGTATGAATACACATCTATAGAGAAATAAACACCCTCCGAAACAAAACAATACTAACACGACCTCAACACGATGACAGAATGAAAACGGAAACAACCTACTCAAAACTGGGGACTGGCAGCTGGATCCTCTCCTAGCGGCACGAGACACATCTATCGACTACCTGAAACAAAAAGGAGAACGAGGGGTGGTGAGTTCTAGGTGGAACTCTGCGGGTATAAGAGCAGATAAATGCATGGTATATAAAAGAGTAAAACTAGCATAACAATAACAAAGGGTATACAGTTTCCGGAATAAAGAACAAAACAAATTGCATCTATACAAATAAAACATACCTGAAAAGCATGTAACAAGTAGGGGCAAAATCAAAAATCCCCTCTAACACCTCTGTAAACAGCTAAATACTGTCGTGCATATCCAGATCATATAAAATGCAAATCATAACCGTAAATGCATGTCAATCAAATGCAACAATCATATCTGAAACAAATGCAGTAAATGCACAATGCACAATATGTACATGTCATGACCTGCACTGTACACACACCAACCACCACTATATTGAGTAGGTAGAGTGGGCATATAGCTGAGTCTCAATGAGCTACAGTGTGTTGATCTCATACCAGATAAAGTCAACTAAGACATATAACCATCAATAGGTTGTCGTCTGATTCGACCCCGAGTCCCCGGCACATCAGTCGGCACTATCGAAGAATCAACATTCTCCGCTATACCATTGAAACCACCATGTCTAATACTACACTATACAATAGGTACAAAAGAGGTAAATGAAACACATCATATACCTCGTGTCGCCTGGAGGAGTCCCGTCGCCACCATGTCCCAATCGCGTACATCGATAAAACGGCTCCGACACAAAATCCGAAAAAAAAACACCCACAAGATCATAAGGTATCTCGAGAACCTGGCTCTGATACTAAATAAATTGTCACGCCCCGAGACCCCAGGAGTCGCTGATCCAATAAAAAATCGGACAACACCTCTCCTGTTCGGCGGACAATTTACACATACATATATCACATATAACACGACCACACAGTTTAAATGGGCCTCAGGCCTCAAATCAAGACAGAACATAAAATAAAACCGAGTAAATCATACCTGACTGCGGACTGGTCCGACTTACGACAAAACACAATGCATAAAGGTCTCACAAAAGTACAACTATACCGTTGTATAGTATGACTAAATCCAACACAAAAACAACAACGGGAGAAAAAGATAGAAATGCTACCAACAAGTACTACCAACAAAATAGACGAAAAATCTCGAAAACATCTCGACGAGTACGCGAACTGGGACAGGCTGTCGGACACGCTCCAGTCAATCATCCTGAAATAAAAACAAGGATCTAACGGAATGAGTCATAGAACTCAGCGAATATCTCATCATATATATACAAGATATTCTAAGATAGCAACAGTGTAATAGACTACCGCAATAACACGTGCATAGGCAGTAATAAGAACAACTGCAAGAGAAAAATAAGAACTATCATACCAATGTAGCAAAGTCGCCAAGAGCGAACCTAAGGGTCTCCTGTAAGTGCATGTCAATCATATACAGCATCAAGTAAAACAAGCACAAGTAAGGGCAAAGTAAACGAATACACAAGGTGCAATGACATGGTCACCCCTGCCGTCGGTCAGACATCGTCACCTATGTTCGGGAGGAAGCTGAGCGGATGCCACCCTCCGACGTAAGGCTATGACTGTCGTCCATACTCTGCTATCACTACTCCTGAGTGATCGAATAGACGAAATGCTGTCGGTGTAACACCCCTACTCCATGCCCTATCTGGGGACCTTTCTGTCTACCCTAGGTCATCTCTGGAGGACATCTCTGTCTGAGTGTTACCCCTGCCCCATGTATATAAATGGGGGAGAGACCTCTCCCTCTCATCTCCTGGTATATGGACTAATCAAGGAGGGACATCTGTCTGCTATCACGCTCCGATTCACTAACCCATGAGTGCACGAGCGAAGCAGCACAGAGCATACTACCCAATACTCCGTCAACCACTAACCCATGAGTGGTCGTATGGGTAGGTCAGTATGACTGTCGACCTAGCTCACCCAAAAGGGGCCCCTGATCGACAGTGATGCACAGTGCACGATGATGCATAACACTGGTCAAACAACATCCACTATCTAGTCCGCCTACATCAACATGATATGCAAGGATCGTGGATAATGCACCATAACCTAAGTCCTAAAGGTATAGGTATCACATGTCAATTGTGGCACAAACAACATCAGCAAAACAAATACAAGAGTTATGTCACAATCTATTACTCTATTGCTAAACAAAGCATATCAAGCATATATATGTCTGAGACTAATCTAAAAGAAGAGTCAGAGATACCCGCCTCCTGATGTAGTAGTCTGAAAGTGAAGAGAACCCTCCGACCAAATAATAGTTCGCAGCCAACTGCTCAAGTCAATTTCCTGTATCCATAAAACATACATAAGCCATCATTACAAATGACGCCAACTAGACTAGACATCAAGTATTACCCGAATTAACCCAACCTGATCAATGTGTGGTTCACTAGAATATTGAACCCCACAATTAACCTAACACAATCAACCAAGGTTAGGTTCCGATTAGGTCTAACCCAAACCTAACCCAATCAACCCAGATTGAGTTTCAGATTAGGTCTAACCTAACCCAATCATTAGCCCACTTGCATCTGCCATCCTCCAGGAACACCAATTGCACCCCACGCACCGCAATCAAGAACCAAAACATACTCTAATAATTAACACAGGAAACCCAATCAAATCACACATGAATCAATTTGATCAGGAGACATCAAAACTAAAATCCCATGGCATAGATCTGAATCCAAAACCGTATCAAACATAGAACTCCTGAATTCAAACCGTATCAACCATAGAACTCCAATTACACCACTACACAGCAGATCAAGAACACAAGAGTAAACGCGAGAGATGGAATCACAAATCCAGCACACCACATCAGAATTCAACCCCTGATCACAAGCCAAAACAGCATCAAACATTCATCCAACCATCCAGTTAATCAGATCAATAAACCTGGGCAGGGATCCTCTAGTCCCAAAATCCCTGGTCCATCCTTGGTCCACACTAAAATTGCGGTCGGATCGTGATTGTGATCTGGCCGCAATTTGTTCCGATCTCCTCTAGGGTTCACCATGCCCCTCAGGTTATAGTTTGGGTTCGGGCGGGTGGCCGGAGGCCACCCGATGGCCTAAACCCTAAATCTAAAACCCTAAACCCTAAATCCTAAATCCGGATTTAGGGTTTAAGCCGTCGGGTGGCCTCCGGCCACCCGCCCGAACCCAAACTATAACCTGAGGGGCACGATGAACCCTAGAGGGGATCGGAACAAATTGTGGCTGGATCGCAATCACGATCCGGCCGCAATTTTAATATGGACCAGGGATGGACCAGGGATTTTGGGACCAGAGGATCCCTGCCCAATAAACCTACACCCTATTACGTTACCAAACCTTAAATTAATGAACAACTTCCATTACCTAATCAGCAGCGCCCAACAATGACAGCGGCTCACAGGATCAACGGCGTCGGCGAGAGCTAGACTCCGAGGTAGTAGGCCAGAAGCCCTAGCGTCGGTGGTGACTGATCGTGGCGACTGATCGAAAGGTTGGTCGGCGATCAGAGAGACATCGGATGGTGATCGGATCAATCGGACTACAACCTCAGAGGAAGTAGTGAAGAGGAGCACACAATGGCCGGCGACAGTGCTCTAGGACAAAGATCAAGCTCAGTAGGCGGCGGATCTTGGCGTTGGGCGATCGACACATGGAAAGGAAGGGGAACAATGTGGGAGAGGAGATCAGAGAGATGACTAGCCGGACGAGGGTCGACGCTGGCCGACGACCTGATCAAAAAGGGAGCTCAACCGTCGGGAAGATGAAGAGAAGGGAAGGGTTCGGCGGAAAGGCTAGCGCAGGTGAGAAAAAAGGAAAGAAACCGGAAAGGGAAAACCTGCGGCAGGGAAAAGGAAATGGGAATAAATAAAAGGGTTGTTCTTTTTACAAAAACCCCCCTGTCTTTTAGTTATTCTCACAAGTGCGCCCAAAGCTAGAGTTAATTTCCTTTTAGCCCTTCAATTTTCATATTCTAACATCCATCCCTTAACTAATTAATCAACAATCCACTTGATCCTTGAGTCTTTTAATTAATACAAACCATCATTAATTAATAATCAACTAATGCACTAATATCAGTTATTCTTTCCATTATACCCATTAATCGATTATTAGATTGATTATCCATTACCTTTAAGTAAAATAATTATATAATTACCTTTAAGTAAATCAATTAGCTAATTCATCAACTCATCCAAAGTAGTGAAACTATACAGTTCGTACCCGATGGTGTGTCGGCAATAGCGGTGGCAGCGATCCAATGATGGCGACAATGGAACAACCTCTCAATTCTTCAGAAACCGTTGATGTCGATAGTGATCTTAGCTATGGCAGCGAGACGACCCGAGCTGGTGAAAGTTAATGAGAGAAGATGGCGTCGCCGTCGGCTTGCTTGCACAGAGACGAACCCGCAACAAGGAATTGCGCAATGAGGAATCGGCGGCTCGAAGTTGCGTGGGGCCACCTGAAATCGCGAGAGCAGTGGGAAGGCATCGGCAGAAGGTGCGGTGAAGGAGAAAGAGAGGGATGGCGCTTCCGCTCGTGGTGCTTGAGAGGAAGAGGACGGTGGGTGTCGGGTAGGACACAGGTGGGGCGGAGACGACGAGTTAGGGCATAGTGGTAGCACCCAGACATGAGAGTAGATCCAATACCCAGCGTCGACGCACTGATCGACAAAGATGAATCCTCATAACTTGAGCAGCGTCGACGATCCGTCTCCTTGCGCAAGGGCAGCCCGATGCCGGCATGAGAGGGAGGTAGCGGCGATCGGCTTCCTTCGCGTGAGACAGAGACGTCGGTGTTTCCCTTGCTGGTGCCGCTGCCTCCTGTGCCAGCGATGACGAGATCGCGAGTGGGTGAGGGCGACGCTTGGCGACGGCGCACGGGGAGAGGGGAGTCGGCGAGTTTAGGGCACGGGACGAAAAGGCACAGAGCATTATATATATATATATATATATATATATATATATATATTTTTTTTTTTTTTTTTTATTATATATAAAATCAATTTTTTTTCTTAAATAATTCAAAATCAACTGTACAATTAAATCCATAATTATTTTCAAAAATTTCATAAAATTCTTCCAAAATTTTCTTATGATTATTTCTAATTTGTAAACTCCTATTTATGATGATTTTATATAAATTTATATATATTCCTATATATATATAAATTTATATATAGGAATAAGGTGTTGTTACCATAGTGTGGAGTAAAGGATCAGAGTAACAAAGGATTGTAACAACACCTCTGATACCATGCAGTCCCCACTATATATTATTGATAAAGTATGGTATTACAAAAATACCTTACTGAGCTAATATTTACACATGGATCCCAATAAAGAACATTATCATTAAAGGACACGGGTGTAACAATTAAAAGTATATCTGAAACATCTCAATTAATTAGTTATTCTCAATTTTGTTCATCTTGATTGGGGGAGAAGTCATAAAGCATATCTAAAACATCTCAATCAATTAGTTATTCTCAATTTTCTTCAGCTTGAAGCATATCTGAAGCATCTTTATCGACTAAACAGACAGAGATAGCTAAACAAAATAGATGCTATCGAACCTATAATGACTTTTTTATCACGAGAAAGATAGGCAACAATAAGATTGCATATGATCCCAGCAACCAAAAAGTTATGGTGCCTCAAAGCTCATTTGTCGGATGTTGTGACTAGTACGTGAGGAGGACTGACACACTGGAACCATTTAGTCTATTAGCTTTTATATATATATATATATATACACACGTGGTTAGTTTTGTTACGTCGTTAATTTTACACTAATCTCTAGAATATTTTTTTATTTGAATTTTTTTAATATTATAATCTTTAATAAAAAAACAAATAAATGTGAGTCTCATGCCCACAATGCTAGTTCGCACGTCGATCGGTCAGCAGCCTATAAATGCAATAAATATTTATATATATCAAAAATTTAAATTTATAAAATAGTAAATACCAATCTGCACCACCTCATCTGAAGGTTTATAATTAGTCAGCTCGACAAATATATAACTGAGACGTTAATTAGTGTTAATCATGATCGAAGGAAGCTACTGTAATTACATTGAGTAATGATACACATACATTAACGTCATTAACTAAACACAAATTATGTTTACGTAATTAATATTATTTTTTTATTGAAATAGTACATAATTATATTTCGGACGGACATTATTTATAGTAATAATTTATGGTAAATCCAGCTGGATCCGAGTGATCGCTCAGTTCTTGAAGAGGCCAAAGGCGTCGTGGTTGACGGCGGTAAAGCCGCCGTCGATGATGATGTTCTGTCCGCTGACGTAGCAAGACTCATCGCAGGCCAGGTAGACGGCGGCGCGAGCCACGTCGTCCACCCTCAGCACCGCCCCCTTGAGGTTGCCGATATAGGCAAATAATTCGGACATTGCCACGCACGTTTTTCCTTTCCGCAAACTTCTCACACGTCGATTATTAGTCTTCTTCATTTTATCGTTTCCTATTCTATGGGATGAGTCATCCCTATTTTTTAGGGTTAAGTTTATCTTCTATGATGTATTTAAAGGGGTCGAAGCTTTGTGAAAAAATCAATCGAAGCATTTAATTTCCTCTCCAGTTTTTTTTACACTGTGCCTTGCTTTAATCGCTCATTGTGCTGTGTCTTTAATTGCTACTGTGCGGGTTTTTGTTTGAGTGCTACATTGCAATTTTTTTTTGAACGAAGTGTGGCTCAGTGGCAACATCTTCTCTCTTTATTTGTTCTCTTCTTCTGCATCCAGTGTTATTCATCGATTCTGTGCCAACACTTGGTATCAGAGCCTTGGTAGTATAAGACATCCAAGAATCTACGATTCTATAAAATGTCGAGCATCCCAGTAAAGGAGAATGGCGGAGTGCCATTTCCCTATCCGATGCTGAGTCCTCACAATTACACTGTGTGGGCAATAAAGACAGAGGCGATCCTTGATGCCCAGGGAGTCTGGGAGGCGGTGGAGCCAGCAGAAGGAGCCCAGGTGGATGCAAAGAAGGACAAAAAGGCACGTGCATACATCTTGCAGTGTGTCCCCGAAGACATCCTTCTCCAGATTGCAACAAAGAAGACGGCGAAGGATGTCTGGGACAGCCTCAAGGCGAGGTACCTTGGTAGTGATCGGGTGAAGAAGGCACGTGTACAAACATTGAAGAGCGAGTTTGACGTTCTCCGGATGAAAGAGACCGAGACGATTGATGAGTTTGCTGGCAAACTCATCGCCCTAAGCAGCAAATTCTCCACCCTTGGAGCCACACTTGAAGATTCCTCGTTGGTAAAAAAATTGCTCGATTCTGTCCCTGATAAATTTTTCCCTATTGTTGCCGGCATTGAGCAGTTCTACGACCTTGAGTCTATACCATTTGAGGAGGCTATAGGGCGACTGAAGGCGTACGAGGAACGAACGCTACGATTACGCAGCAACACCAACGGCACTGAAGGAGAGCTCCTACTTACTCATGCCGAATGGCAAATGCGACAAAAGGGGAGTAGCGTGGACACTTCGTCAGGAGGCAAGGGACGTGGGTCCAACAGCTCTAATCGTGGCAGAGGGCGTGGGCGTGGGCGTGGGCGAGGGCGCGGTCGTGGTACACAGCGCCAAGATAGTGCAGGAGGCACTAGCGGCAACAACAGTGGCACTCGTGACAAGAGACACATAAAATGCTTCAATTGTGAGAAAATGGGGCATTATGCGTCTGAATGCTACAGCAAGCGTCGTGGAGATGAGGCTCACCTCACTTGCACCACCGATGAAGAGCCAGCACTAATGATGACCATGTCCCACGAAGAATCTCAGCGGCAGGATACCATTCTGCTCAGTGAAGAGAGGTTGCGACCGGAGATGTACCGGGGCGTCAAGAAAGGTGAAGACAAAGACGTTTGGTACCTTGACAATGGTGCTAGCAATCACATGACTGGACATCGCGAGAAGTTTCAAGAACTAGATGAAACTATCACCGGGAGGGTGAGGTTTGGCGATGGATCAACAATTGAGATCATGGGCAAGGGGACGGCTGTGTTCGAATGCAAGAACGGCGATCAGAAGACTCTCCACGAGGTATACTACATTCCGAAACTTTGTAGTAATATCATAAGCCTTGGTCAGTTGACAGAAGCTGGGAACGAGGTGCACATGGAAGGAGATACCATGAAGGTGATTGATAGGAGCGGGAAGCTCTTGATGCTGGTAAAGCGAACGCAAAATCGCTTGTACAAGATAACCTTGAAGACATTCAAGCAAGTCTGCCTCCAAGCAAGTCTAGAAGACCCCATCTGGTTATGGCATGCAAGGCTCGGACATGTAAACTTTCATGACTTGAAGCTGTTGGGGGAGAAGAAATTGGCGGTTGGTGTGCCACTATTGCCCCAGACGAACAAGCTTTGCGAGGTGTGTGTGATCTCCAAACATGCAAGGTCGTCATTCCCGCACCAAGCAAACTTTAGAGCGACGAAGCCGTTGGAACTTCTCCATGCTGATATCTGCGGGCCAATTTCACCAAGTACACTTGCTGGTAACAAGTATTTCTTTTTGATAGTTGATGATTGCACAAGGTGGATGTGGGTATTTGTTTTAACAGCAAAGAAAGATGCATTCCAAGCATTCAAGAAGTTCAAGTCCGTGACGGAGAACACGACTGAGTACAAGATCAAAACACTTCGGACAGACCGTGGCGGTGAGTTTCTATCCACGGAGTTCACTCGATTCTGTGAAAATGAAGGAATTGAGAGGCACCTTTCGGCTCCCTACACACCCCAACAGAATGGCGTTGTGGAGCGTCGTAACCGCACAGTGATGGCTATGGCAAGATCTCTCCTCAAGGGTACACATATGCCGGCAAGGTTCTGGGGAGAGGCGGTTAGGCATGCTGTCTATCTGCTAAACCGTCTCCCAACTAAAGCGCTAGGAGAACGTACTCCATTTGAAGCTTGGATGGGGAGAAAGCCACATCTTGCCCACTTGAAGGTGTTTGGTTGTATTGCCTATGCAAAAAATACAACCCCTCACCTTAAGAAACTTGACGACAGAAGCTCACCTATGGTATACTTAGGGGTCGAAGAAGGCTGTAAAGCTCATCGTCTATTTGATCTAAGGCATGGCAAGCTACAAGTAAGTAGAGATGTAATATTTCAAGAAAATAGTGAATGGGCATGGAATGCAGGTGCTGATAAAGAAGACTTACCTGGGTTTATGGTTGTGAATGCATTCAACACCGACGAGGCGATTGTTGCAGCAGACATTGAGGCAGGGGCGGAAGATGTCACACCATCATCAAGTCTATCTACCCCATCTTCGACAAGAGCATCAAGTCCGTCTACACCATCATCGAGCACCCAGGCAACTGCCTCACCCGAGTCTCATGAAGGGCCAGTCCGTTATAGGTCCATTGCCGATATCTATGCCAACACTGAGGAAATGGTTGGTATTGATGAAGAGGAGAATGAGGTAATGCTGATGATGTCTGAAGAGCCGACCTATTACCAAGAAGCTGCAACTGAGGCTTGCTGGTACGAAGCAATGGAGGAAGAACTGAAGACCATTGAGATGAACAAGACCTGGACCCTAACTGAGCTCCCATTAGGCCACAAACCTATCGGCCTAAAATGGGTGTTCAAACTGAAGAAAGATTCAGCTGGAAAAGTGGTCAAGCATAAAGCAAGATTAGTTGCTAAAGGCTATGTGCAAAGACAAGGCATCGACTTTGAAGAGGTATTCGCACCTGTCGCTAGACTTGATACTATTCGAGTCATTCTTGCACTTGCAGCAAATCAAGGCTGGGAGGTACACCATCTAGACGTGAAGTCGGCATTTCTGAACGGAGAGTTGGAAGAAGAAATATATGTCACTCAACCAGAAGGATTTGAAATACAAAATCAGAAACACAAGGTGTACAGGTTATCCAAGGCCCTCTATGGACTGCGGCAGGCTCCACGAGCTTGGAACATGCGGCTGAACAGGAGTCTGGAAGAGCTCGGCTTCAAAAAGTGTAATCAAGAACATGCAGTATATACAAGAGGTAAAAGAGAAGCTAGTATACTTGTTGGAGTGTATGTTGACGATCTCATCGTGACAGGAAGGAGCACAGAAGGAATCAACAAATTCAAACAACAAATGATGACAGAATTTGAGATGAGTGATTTGGGTCTTCTCTCCTACTACTTAGGAATTGAAGTGGAACAACAGAAGAGCCGAATTTTACTTAGACAATCAACCTATGCCAAGAAAATTCTATCTCAATTCCAGATGGCAGATTGTAATGCCACAAAGCAACCGATGGAACCCAAGACACAACTGCATAAAGACCTGGAAGGGACTCCAATTGATGCCACGGAGTACAGGCGCGTCATTGGTTGTCTAAGATATCTGTTACACACGCGGCCAGACCTATCATATTCTGTCGGCATGGCGAGCAGATATATGGAATGACCTACAAGCGTGCATCATAAGGTTGTCAAACAGATCCTCAGGTATTTGAAAGGTACAATCTATTTTGGACTTGCTTACACAAAGGGACCCAGGAAATTAGTATATTCGGCTACTCGGACAGTGATTTAGCCGGAGATCTCGACGGGAGGAAAAGCACAAGTGGAATGACTTTCTATTTTAATGAAAGTCTGGTGTCCTGGAACTCACAGAAGCAGAAGACAGTGGCGCTTTCATCTTGTGAGGCAGAATTCATGGCAGCCACAACTGCAACCTGTCATGCTTTGTGGTTAAGAAGCCTTGCCAGTGAATTAACCGGTAAAGAGCCAAAACCGGTGACTTTGTTTGTTGACAACAGATCTGCTATAGCTCTCATGAAGAATCCTGTTTTCCATGGTCGAAGCAAGCATATAGATACAAGGTTCCATTTTATCAGAGAATGTGTTGAGAAGGGACAGATTGTGGTGGAGTTCGTTAATACTGGAGAACAGCGAGCCGATGCTTTAACTAAAGCTTTGTCAGGAGTGAAGTTAGCTGGCATGCGACAACTACTCGGCATTCGTGATTTAGAGTCATGTCAGAATTAGGGGGAGTAATATAGGCAAATAATTCGGACATTGCCACGCACGTTTTTCCTTTCCGCAAACTTCTCACACGTCGATTATTAGTCTTCTTCATTTTATCGTTTCCTATTCTATGGGATGAGTCATCCCTATTTTTTAGGGTTAAGTTTATCTTCTATGATGTATTTAAAGGGGTCGAAGCTTTGTGAAAAAATCAATCGAAGCATTTAATTTCCTCTCCAGTTTTTTTTACACTGTGCCTTGCTTTAATCGCTCTGTGTCTTTAATTGCTACTGTGCGGGTTTTTGTTTGAGTGCTACATTGCAATCTTTTTTTGAACGAAGTGTGGCTCAGTGGCAACATCTTCTCTCTTTATTTGTTATCTTCTTCTGCATCCAGTGCTATTCATCGATTCTGTGCCAACAGCCGACTGCGCCGATGAACTCCTCGATCTGTTTCTGGTCCATGTGAATGAAGTCGCAGGCCAACGACGTGGCGTAAGCGAAGGGTGACACGCAGTTGACGCGGATGCCGTGCTGGCCGAGCTCTGCCGCCGCGCTCCGCGTCAGCCCGAGCACGGCGTGCTTCGACGCCACGTAGGCGTGCGACGCCACGCCTGCCAACACCGTCGCCACGCTGCCGTTGTTGATGATGCTCCCCCGAACGCCCGCCGTCATCATGGCGCGCGCGGCGTGCTTGGTGCCCAGGAAGACGCCCCGAACGTTGACCGCCATCACGCGGTCGAAGTCGTCGGCCTCCGCGACGGCGACGCCGCGGCAGCCGTCGAGCACGCCCGCGTTGTTGAAAACGACGTCGAGGCGGCCGTACTTGGCCACCGCCAGGTCGACGGCGAGCTCCACGTCTGCCTCCTTGGACACGTCGCAGTGCACGTACGTGATCACGTCATCGCCGCCCATGCTGGACGCCACTGCGCGGCCGAGCTCGTCGCGCACGTCGCCGATCACCGCCTTCGCGCCGTGGAGAACGAAGAGCCGCGCAGTCGCCTCGCCGGCACCGGCGGATCCGCCGGTAATGAAAGCTACTTTGCCTTCCAACCTACACGTATATATATAGATATCTATATATGCGAATTTGAATCCAAAGTACATACGAACGTAATCTATGCGAATGTTTTAGACTAATTTTTCTTTTTCAAAATTAATGATTACAATAAACTATATATTTATTTTTGTACCTCCGAGAAGAAGAAGCAGGGATTGCATTACCGTCGCGGTCGTCAGTCGCCATCTGAATGGAAGACGATCGATTCCTTAAGTAATTCGCTATCTACCAGCTTCCTCCTCTCCTCTCCTCTCTCAAACGCAACGACGATTACTAGCGCATTTATAATGGAACAACACATTCGATCGACGAGTTAATTAACGATTTTGAATAATGCATGTTTAATAGCTACACGTCAACGACCGGCTCAATGTACAGTGAATCACACGCCCCCATGAAATCAGAGGCAGCACTGAAACACGTTAGCAGCTTAATTCCATGGCATGTGATTTTAATATATATATATACACTAATTAATTCCATCTTAATTAGCTTGGTCAATGCCCAACATTACAAGGAAGATTACGTAACACATTTGTCAAACGTCTAAGCGGTGTAATTAAAATATAAAACGGTGATTAATGATGTCGGTGACTAGCTTTAACTTAGAGTTATAAATGATTTTTTCCACATCAATATTATAAAAAATTATTAAAACACCTTCTAAATGAGTTTTTTTCCAATTCATATCTCTTAAATTTTTAACTTTAAACATCATTCAAAATTATTTTTTATTTATTTTATTTTACAAATCTCTCATAAATTAATGGCATAAAAAATTGATCATTTTGCAACGTATTTTATAATATTTTTTTTAAAAAATACCCATCGCGGATATATTTTACGACAAAAAAAATTTCATCGCGAATATGATGTCACCAAATTCTACGATGAAATAAGGTCGTAAAAAATACGATGAATTTATTTTTTATCACAAAATTCGTTGTAAATTTGCGAATAAAAAAATTTATCACGATATGTTATCACCCCAAATCTATGATGAAAAAAGATATTCGTCATAGATATGCGACGAATAACGATTTGTTGCATATCTACGACGATCTCGGGTTCGTTGCTAATTCAAAAAATATGCGATGAAAATTTTTTGGTCCCCAAATTTTGTTATTTGCAACAGCAGATTCTAATCACACCTGTACGGTATAACTGTTGAACGAAAACTAATCATGCATATCCTATGTAGGATAGCAGCCTATTGAATCCAGTGGACTCCATCACCTATGTTTGACAACCAACATCTCGCCAGCCGGTAGGTACTTTCCTAGACCCCATGATCTAATCGTAGACCCCCCTTGAATCCCACCCAAGTATATCCATGCCAAACAATAAAGAGGACTATATTAATCACTACTTAAGTTGAAAAATGTATGAATGAACATCATACCGCGAAAAGTCGATCCATCGATCTGCAGTGCCACCTCTCGGGTAGCTGCATATACTCGTCTCGTCTCGGTACCCGATGGTGCCATCCTCGGAACTGGCTAGGATGGTAATACAGGGGTTGCAATAAACTGCTGTGGATGGTGTACCGAATAGGTCACGACTGACTACTGAGGCTGATGGGTCAGATGCGTCTGACAATAACCGCCTGTCGCAGAATATTGAGGTGCTACCAAAGTGGAGGCCTGCTAAAAGTCATGTATACAATAGATGTGTACTGGTGGGGGAGAGCTGCCTACTTCTGTCGTAGAAAAGTTTGAGTACGCTGACCTCCTCCCTGACCTCGACGGTCTAGAGCGACTCCTTTGAGTGGTGGCCTCTGCGAATTCCTGCATCGCCCGTTGATCACACTCCCGGCTCTAATGCCCCAGGAGTTTACAGAAGTAACATACATTCTAGCCAAAGGGACACTTTGACTAACTATGATCCTTAGTCCCACACTGAAAACAATGGAATATAGTATAATCACTCTTCCAGTTCTGCTGCGATGATATGGAAGATCCTGCTGATGAGCGACCATTCTTTAGAGGTCGAGGAGTTGCCCCAGAATTTCCCTGCACATCGTGGTCCCTACTGGTTCTCTTTGCCCTACACTCAGCTGCTCCTGGTCTGACAGTGTATCCTGAACTGACTGTTGAAGGATCGATGTGGCGTGCAGAGGGGGGGGGGGTGAATGCACTTTTTCGGATCGTTGAACTCTACACAGATGTTAGCGCAGCGGAAATAATATGTAAAAGACAAATAACAATGCTAACACTTTCAGTTACTTGGTATCCACCCAGATGGGTGACTAGTCCAAGGATCCACGCCGCGAGCACCACTTTTCACTATAGAAAAGTCTCCTTTAGGTGGAGAAACCTTCACAGCAAGAGCTTCCTCTTTACAGATGTAGAATTGAGATGAAGGAAGCAAGGAATCACTTTACAATTCGGCAGCACTTCGTTACTGTACGGAACGGTACAGACACGTGTAACGAGGCCACCTTTTATAGGTGAAAAGGACAGATTCGCAGTCTGTCCAGACGCCCACCAGTCGACTGGCCCGGCATTAAATGCCGGCCAACGGCTAGAAAACAGCTAGCCAACGGCTAGTTTTGGGGTATACCAGTCGACTGCCTATTGGCCAGTTGACTGGTCCGAAGCTGCGAACTCTCTGTGGGTTTTGGCAGTCGACTGCCTTCGGGCCAGTCGACTGCCCTGCCTCCCAGCTCAGCTCCAGCTTCTTCAAACCTTCTCCTTCGCGTATGCCTTCAGGTCTACTCCCTTGGCTCGCCACATGAAGTCCTCTTCCTCTGGCTATCATCCCTCGGATGTGCACGCAAGCCTTCCCTTGGCTTGCCTCCATGCCACCCTTCACGTGTGCCTTTTGAAGTCCACTTCCCGGCTTGCCCTTGGAGTTCTCCTCCCTCGGCTCTCGTCCCTCGGATAGGTCCACCAAGTGTGATTTTCAAGTCCTGCAAACTCAATCACACAAATCAAATACAACATAACACTCTAACTTTAAACCTATTCGTCCACTCATCAAAACCGTGATCTTCCAATCACTTAAAGGGTCGATTGCCTCAACAATCTCCCCCTTTTTGATGTGTGGCAATATGTTTAAGTTAGAGATTAATGACAGCAATAGTAAAAGCAAAAGATAGCAATTGAAACATTATGAGACATAATAATCCTAAGAGGTAACCTCCCCCTTAACCTATGTCCTCTCCATAGTTTCAATTCTAATCATATTCCAAGTTAAGTTTCCACTTAACAATCATCAATAAGAATGTAAGACATATCCGAGCCTAAGAGTTACCTCCCCCTTAATCCATGTCTTCTTTCTAAGTCTTAACCTTTCAAAGTCTAAGTTAGACAAAATACCTAAAATCATCCATTTTAAGTCAAAGTTCTAACTTAAACCACCCATTCTCCCCCTTTGACACCATCAAAATGATTGCCCCAAGCAACCAAACCCTGTGGTATCAAATGTGAGATTAATTAATTTCTAAATTTTCCCACAACTGCTGAAAATTGCTTTACCAGTCGACTACCCATAGGGCAGTCGACTGATACGCTATCAGTCTGAATTTACAGGTTTTCTGCCGAATTTCAGAAACTCCCAGAAAATTCCAGAAAATTCACAAAATTGTAAAATTTTACGTACATGTTTGAAATGTTATACTCTATCAGGGAAAAATAATAAACCATATAATATTTCAAACATACACGTCTTTTGATAAAAACCCAAAAGGTTTGAAAAACACTACATTTTGTATCAACCTTTGAAACCAATTTTGCAAATATGTGACTTTTGAAAGCATGGCACAATATGTAAAACATAAAATGGTTTTCAAAGGTTTAAAATGTCCAACTATGATCTTTGGCAAAGTGTCCATTGATTAAACACTTGCCTCCCACATAATTGGTCTAGTTTTGATATTTTGATACTTTTAATGGTCCAACAATGTGCCACAAGCACAAGTGAGCCAAATGTATCACCCTAATGGATCAAGCACCCTTTTTCAAAGCTAATGCGACCAAGTTCACCCTATACTTCCACAAAACACATTCCAAGGCCTCTTCTTAAGGATGTAAACTTCGATTCGGGGAGAGGCTTGGTAAGAATGTCAGCTAGGTTTGACTTTGATTCAACATAGTGTAATTCTATGTCTCCCCTTGCCACATGGTCTCTAATGAAGTGATGTTTCACTTCAATGTGCTTTGTCCTAGAATGGTGAACCGGATTTTTGGTTAGGTTGATCGTGCTTACATTATCACATAAGACTTTTACCTTGGTGTAATGTAGCTCATAGTCCTCTAAAGTGTGCATAATCCAAAGAAGTTGGGAAATACATCCACCCATTGCCACATATTCTGCTTCCGTTGTTGATAGGGCAACGCATGGTTGTTTCCGACTACTCCAACTAACTAATGACGACCCAAGAAATTGACACCCGCCACTTGTACTCTTCCTATCTAACTTGCAACCCGCATAGTTCGAGTCGGTGTATCCAATTAGATCAACATTTGGGGTTCTAGGATACCAAAGTCTGACATTTAGGGTTCCTTTCACATACCTTAGGATCCTTTTGACTACAATTAAATGGGACTCTTTTGCACAAGATTGGTACCTAGCACACATACCTACCGCAAAAAGTATGTCGGGTCTACTAGCGTTAAGTATAGGAGGCTACCAATCATGCTCCTATATTGTTTAGAGTCTACCAATTTGCCTTCAAGATCACTATCCATTTTCACATTGGTTCCTATGGGTGTAGATGCTTCCTTAGCATGTTCTAAACCAAATTTCTTTAACATCTCCTTAGCATATTTGGTTTGAAACACATGTGTACCTTCATTTGTTTGCTTAACTTGAAGGTCTAAGAAAAAGGTTAACTCTCCTACAAGGCTCATCTCAAATTCATCTTCCATACACTTGATGAATTCTTGTAGGAAGTCATTATTTGTTGACCCAAAGATGATATCGTCTACATAGACTTGGGCAACAAATATGTCCTTTTCCTTAGATTTTAGGAACAATGTAGGGTCAATTGTTCCTCTTCTAAACCCCTTAGACACCAAAAATGAAGAAAGCCTCTCATACCAAGCCCGGGGGCTTTTTTCAAACCATACAAGGCTTTTCTTAATTTGAACACATGTCTTGGAAAGTTAGGGTCCTCAAACCCGGGGGGTTGTTCTACATAAACCTCTTCCTTAATGATCCCATTTAAGAATGCCGACTTCACATCCATTTGATGAAGTGTGAAACCCATATGAGCGGCATAGGCTAATAAAATTCTAATTGATTCTAATCTAGCTACGGGGGCATAGGTCTCATCATAATCTAATCCCTCAACTTGGTTAAACCCCCTAGCTACCAATCTAGCCTTGTTCCTAGTGATTTTACCTTGGTCATCTAATTTGTTCCTAAAGACCCATCTAGTGGTTACAATGGTACAATCAGTGGGCCTAGGAACCAACTCCCAAACTTCACTCCTCTCAAATTGGTTTAGCTCTTCTTGCATGGCCAAGACCCAATCAACATCTCCCAATGCTTCATCAATGGTCTTGGGTTCTAATTGGGAGATTAGAGCTATTTGACTAGTTTGATCCCAAAAGTATGACCTAGTCCTCACTCCTTGAGTGACATCACCCACAATTTGGTCAATGGGATGATCATGGTGATGTCTCAAGGGTCTAGAGGTTGTGGGTTCATTTAATCCTTCTTCCTCATCCTCTAGTATGTTTCTTACTCCCCCTTGATCATTGCCCTCCAAATGTAGGTCTTGAAGTCTTTGGGCAAGGGGTTGGACTTCTTCTATATCCTTATCAATAGAAGCCTTTCTAGGGTAAGTACTAGTGGTTTCATCAAATTTAACATTTGAGGACTCCTCAATCACCTTTGTCCTCTTGTTGTACACTCTATAACCCCTACTAGTCAATGAATACCCTACTAAGATTCCTTCATCGGCTTTTGACTCAAATTTTCTTAGGTCGTCTTTGGTGTTTAAAATGTAAACTTTACATCCGAAGACTCTAAAATAGTGGACTTGGGGTACCCTTCCATTCCAAAGTTCAAAGAGTGTTTTTCCTGAAAACCTATGTACTAACACTCGGTTTTGAATATAGCAAGCGGTGTTAACCGCTTCGGCCCAAAGGTAGCTAGGAAGAGAGTATGCATTAAGCATAGTCCTAGCGGCTTCTTGTAGGGCTCGATTCTTCCTCTCAACTACCCCATTTTGTTGAGGAGTCCTAGGACATGAAAACTCATGTTTGTACCCATTTTCCACACAAAATTGTGTGAAACTAGCGTTTTGGAATTCCCCACCATGGTCACTCCTAATTCGGTTTATTTTGATGTTCTTTTCGTTTTCTACCCTTCTACCAAATCCTATAAATGTGTCTAGGGTATCATCCTTATGTTTCAAGAAATAGACCCAAGTAAACCTTGAAAAGTCATCTACTATTACTAAGCAATACTTACTCCCTACAAGTGATGGAGTGCTATGGCAATCAAACAAGTCTATATGTAAAAGTTCTAAAGGTAAGGAAGTGGTAATTAAAGTTTTACCTTTGTGTGATGCTTTGGATTGCTTACCCTCTTGGCATGCATCACACAACTTGTTCTTTTCGTATTTGATCATTGGGAGCCCCTTCACCAATTCTTCCTTAGTCACTTTTGCAATGTTCCTCATGGTTGCGACCCACCTTTCCTAACTTACTTATGCTTTAAGTTTAAGATACTACTACTTGACTTCCCTTAGCTTGTTTTTTTTTCCTTCTTTTTTTTCCCAAACAAAAACCAAAAGAACTTTCATTTTATTTGCTTTACCAGGACTTGACCCCTAGACCTCTTCGTTGTAACACTAAAGCACTAACCAGCTGCTCTACACAACTTCTCTTTAATGGTACCAGTCGACTGCTATATAGCAGTCGACTGATACCAGGCGACTGACCTTTTGGCAGTTGCCTAGTGCATCGAACAGAAGCTACTGTTCGATAGGGCAGGTGACTGGTCCTGTACCAGTCGACTGGTACGCCTGAAAACCTGCATTTCAGACCTGAAACTCATCTCCATCCAACCACAAAACACATACTTTCAAGCCATACAAAGACATAACATCATTTCTATACTCTATACTAGTTTTCTAAACATTTTAGCCAATCAAAACAACTTCATAAACTTGAAATTAGGACTTTTGCGGAAGTAAATAAGTTATGAAAATCTATATGAACTTTAGACTAGAGTTTGTACCAAATTTTGTATCTATGCAAGGTTTAAACAAAGTCATTCATTCTACCACTTCGAAACACCAAAACACATGTTCTACAAGACTTAGCCCAATGATCTCTTCCACGGTTCCGCCGCCACTGAACATCAATGCAAGTCCCTTCGCCTCCTTAACTTACGCTTTTTCTTTACCTTTATCTGCAATAGAAGGAAAATGCAACTAGTAAGCACAATGCTTAGTAAGTAAATCCCTACTCACAAAAATCACATATCGATACTAAATATGCTCATTTCAAGGAATGCTTTAAAAACTTTACTTGCTCAGAATACTTACAACTAAACATGTTACAACTTGAAATACTTTATCATGCTTGCAATGTATCAAATTACACATGAACTAAAAACACTTACTAATAAAAGAAACACTCACACATATACTTGTATACTTGAAAATAATAATCAACTTTCTCTTTAGGCCTTGACATTGTACCATGGTATCGGTGTACCAATGCGCGCTTTTTCTAATAAGTTGCGAGGTAGCTAGCCACCGCACCCTCTTAGAACTTTCTACTAACTTTCAGTGGGCCTCACATTTGCCCGGTACATGTCTCTTTCTAAAAGTAAAATACTTTTCTTACTATACATTATTCATACTTATTATCTAACTCTCTTTTGCAACCAATGTTGCACTTACACTTTTACCTTCCCATTCGGGACTTTCATCGAGCACCTTGTGTGCCCTACATCCAAGGCTTATCCTTGGGACTTTTCAACCACTAATTCCTAACATGCTCAAATCACCTATCTCAACAACAATTCAAATTCGAATTCTACTTTACAATACATGCATCAATAAGAATTTAAGCTTATATATCAACTTACTTAAGAAACATGGTCTTAACTTTCAAAACATAGCTTCACAACGATAATCTCATGGCAAAAACTACTCCTATTGCAGGTGAGTGATTTACTTACCTCGGTCTTGGAGAAAACTCACAAAAACAGAGAAATAACTCCAATCGTAGACCTCCTTTCCCTTTTCCTTCACGCAAAACCTCCCCCCTTGCCTCTAGGTAAAACCCTAGGTCTTCTACTCGAGCAAAAGAAGAAGGAGAAGAAGAAAACTCCTTGAATTCGCAGCCCTTCCTCGCCTTTCCTCCTTCCTCACGCGCGGCCGCAAATTCCCCTCCCAGGGTTTCACGCGACTTAAGCGGGGTTAATATACCTCTTAATGAAAAGGCCTAACTACACTACAACATTATTTCTCTCCACCTTTTTTTGTGCTTGATACCCTAGCCCAACTGGTTTCTGCTTTAGCCATGAACTGGAGAGGTCGCGGGATCAAATCTCGCCCGACCTCTTATATATATATTTTTTCTTATTTTGATCCGAAAAATGCTATAATATTCCGAAAAATGCTAGAAAAATTCCTAAAAATCCCTAATAATACCAGGAAATTATTGGGTGTTACAATCCTCCCTACCTTATAAAAAGTTCGTCCTCGAACTTAGAACAGCTCTGGATACCTTTGCCTCATGCTATCTTCTGATTCCCAAGTTGCCTCTTCATACTTCTGATTCAGCCATAAGACTTTCACTAATGGTATCACTTTGTTCCTCAGTTTCTTATCTGCTCGATCTATTATCTGAATAGGTCGACTTTCATAACTGAGATCTTCTTGCACTTGTACCATCTGTGGCTCAATCACTTGGTTGGCATCTGGGATATGCTTCTTTAGCATTGAGACATGGAACACATTGTGTATTGCTGACATCTCTGAGGGTAGCTCCAACTCATAAGCTACTTTGCCAACTCTTTTCGTCACTGGGTAGGGTCCTACGTATCGAGGACTTAGCTTGCCTTTCTTGCCAAATCTCATCACACCCTTCATAGGAGCTACTTTGAGGAAAATTGTATCCCCAACTTCAAACTCTAACGGCCTTCGGCGTACATCGGCGTAGCTCTTCTGCCTACTCTGAGCAGTCTCTATCCTCTGGCGGATACTCCTTATAGCTTCTGTGGTATCATCTATGAGATCAGTCTGTGACCCCATTTCTTTCTTCTCACTACCTTCATACCAACAGAGGGGAGATCTGCACTTCCTACCATAAAGAGCTTCATAGGGTGCCATACCAATAGTGGCTTGGTAACTGTTGTTGTAGGCAAACTCAGCTAAACACAAATACTTGCACCAACTGCCCTTGAAGTCTAATGCACAAGCTCTGAGCATATCTTCTAAAACCTGATTTACTCTCTCTGTCTGTCCATCAGTCTGGGGATGGAAAGCTATGCTGAATTTCAGTTTGGTGCCTAACGCTGTCTGTACGCACTCCCAAAAGTGTGAAGTGAAACGACCATCCCTATCAGAGATAATGGTCTTCGGGACTCCGTGTAGTCGGATCACTTCCTGCACATATAATTGAGCTAACTTTTCAATTGAGTAAGACACTCTGATTGCCAAAAAGTGGGCAGACTTGGTCAATCTGTCTACTATCACCCAAATAGCATCATAGCCATTAGTTGTCTTTGGTAAACCAACTATGAAATCCATGGCTATGTCTTCCCATTTCCACTCTGGAATCTGAATGGGCTGTAGAACACCTCCTGGTCTCTGGTGTTCTGCTTTAACTCTCTGACATGTCAGGCAGGTGCTGACATACTTAGTTATGTCTCTCTTCATCCCTGACCACCAAAATCCTCTTTTCAAATCCTGGTACATCTTAGTGGAACCAGGATGCATTGAGTAGGGAGTTCCATGGGCTTCTTCAAGAATCTTCTTTCTCAGCTCTTCATGATTGGGGACACATAAACGGTCACCATAGTAGAGTATCCTACTGTCAGATACTCTAAACTCCTTACTCTCTCCTTCTTGCATCTCCTGCTTGATCCTTTGGATATCAGAATCCTCATCTTGCTCTTTCTGTATCTCTTCAAGCAAAGTTGACTCTAGTGTCAATAGGGCTAGCTGTCCATCAATAATCTCCACTCCATACTCTACTATCTCCTTCTGTAATGGTGGTGCCAATGATGATAAGGACATCAAAGTGGCACAA
Organism: Boesenbergia rotunda; assembly: GCA_024364735.1. NCBI lineage: Eukaryota > Viridiplantae > Streptophyta > Magnoliopsida > Zingiberales > Zingiberaceae > Boesenbergia > Boesenbergia rotunda. The sequence goes on along the minus strand of JAGFNQ010010560.1, from coordinate 216,354 downwards.
GTCTTTCTACTCAGTGCATCTGCTACTCTATTTGCCTTACCAGGGTGGTAAAGAATCTCACAGTCATAGTCCTTCACTAACTCGAGCCACCTTCGCTGTCTCATATTGAGGTCTTTCTGAGTGAAGAAATATTTCAGACTCTGGTGATCTGTATAAATCTTACACTGCACTCCATACAAGTAATGTCTCCATATCTTTAGAGCAAAGACTACAGCTGCCAACTCCAGATCATGAGTGGGGTAATTCTTTTCATAGTCCTTGAGTTGCCTGGAAGCATAAGCTATGACTCTACCTTCTTGCATAAGGACTGCTCCAAGTCCTAGCTTTGATGCATCACTGTATATATCAAAGCTCTTATCACCTTCGGGTACTGTAAGAATAGGAGCGCTTGTCAGTCTCTTCTTCAACTCAAGAAAACTCTGCTCACAGTCTTCAGTCCACTCATACTTCTTATTCTTTCTGGTAAGGGCTGTAAGTGGTGAAGCTATTCTTGAAAAGTCCTCCACAAACCTTCTGTAGTACCCTGCCAAACCCAGAAAACTTCTGATCTCACTAGCATTCTTTGGTTGACTCCAGTTACTAACTGTTTCAATCTTGGCTGGGTCTACCATAATACCTTCCTTGAAAATAATGTGGCCTAGGAAGGCCACCTGATCAAGCCAAAACTCACACTTTGAGAATTTGGCGTACAACTCCTTTTGGTGTAAGGTTTGCAACACTAACTTCAGGTGTTCTTCATGTTCTTTCTGAGTCTTTGAATACACTAGGATATCATCAATAAAGACAATGACGAATTTGTCCAGAAAATCCTTGAACACTCTATTCATTAGATCCATAAACGTCGCAGGGGCGTTTGTCACTCCAAAGGGCATGACCACAAACTCATAGTGCCCATATCTTGTACTGAAAGCAGTCCTTGGCACATCACTCTCCTTCACTCTGAGCTGATGGTAACCTGGTCGCAGATCTATCTTGGAGAACACTGTGGCTCCCTTCAGCTGATCAAATAAATCATCTATCCTTGGCAAAGGATATATGTTCTTGATGGTTACCTTATTCAAAGCTCGATAATCTATGCACATTCGCATAGATCCATCTTCTTCTTGACAAACAGTACAGGAGCTCCCCAAGGTGAATGACTAGGGCGGATGAAACCCTTGTCAAGCAGCTCTTGCAATTGTTCTTGTAATTCTTTCAGTTCTGCTGGCGCCATGCGATAAGGTGCCTTCGAAATTGGGTTGGTTCCTGGGGCCAACTCAATTTCAAACTCAATTTTCCGATTGGGAGGGAGTCCTGGTAACTCTTCAGGAAACACTTCAGGATAGTCACAGACTACCCTCACTTCTTCTCTCTTCAATCCTTCTCCTTGACTTGCATCCACTATATGAGCTAGAAAACTAGAGCACCCCTTCTCTAACATTCTCTGAGCTTGCAAGGTAGATAGGAACCTCTTTGTCTTTCTCCTTGGGTCTCCAATAAACTCAAATGAAGGTTCTGCTTCTGGTGTGAACTTGACTTTTCTCTTGCGGCAGTCTATAGAAGCATTGTACTTGCTCAAGAAGTCCATCCCTAGAATGACATCGTAATCCTTCATCTCAAGGACTACCAAGTCACTGTAGAGCTCTCGGTTGGAAATCCAGATTGGTACTGCCCTTAGCCTCTGAGTAGAGGCCATTACTTCCCCTGACGGTAAGGTTGTCAAAAATTTTTGACCCAAACTTTCTGGTGGGATCCCTAACTTTTTAGAGAAAAGCATGGATACAAAAGAATGGGTTGCCCCAGTATCGAATAACACAATAGCATATTGAGATGAGATGAGTATTCGACCTGTGACCATGTTAGGAGCATTTGCCACTTCTTCCTTGGTGACAGCGAAAACTCTGATGTTGGTCGTGGCTGGTGGGGCTTCCATTCTTGCTTGACTGAAATAAGGTCCCTCCATAACTGGCTGCATCTGGTGTAACTGAGCAGGTCCACCTCCGTACTGAAGAAGCTGTGGTGGAGGCGGCTTGGCTTTAGGGCAAGCCTTGGCCAGGTGCCCTACTACTCCACAGATATAACATCCACCAACGCTTGACCTATTAGGGCAAGCCTTCATCATGTGTCCCTCTGCTCCGCAAATATGACATCCGCTCATGCCCTGACGACATGCTCCAGGATGTGTCTTCCCACACTTTGGGCAAGGAGAATACTTGAGCTGCTTGCTTGACGAGCCCCCTTTGTTGCCCTCAGAATTCTTCTGGTCCCACTGCTTCCTCTTGCCTGAATTTCCTTTCCAATTCTGTTGGTTCTGAGGATTCCCTTGGGGCTTCTGGGCTGCTGCCTGTTGTTGTTGCACACGTGTGGCCTTTATACTATTCAAGTAGTGCTCAGTGATCAAAGCACTACTTACTAGTTCTTCTGAAGTCTGTGGTCTATTACCACTGCCGGCCACATTCAAAGCTATCTGAGGCCTCAGCATCTTGAGCATCAACCTGACCCTTTCCTTTTCAGTGCTAACTAACTCCGGGCACAAGCGAGCTAGTCGATTGAACTTCTTCACTGCTTCATCTACAGATAGATCTCCTTGACAGAACTCAGTGAATTCATCATAGTGCTTGTTTGTCACTTTCATGTGAAAGTACTCTTCCAGAAATTCTGCTTCAAAGTCAGCCCAGGTCATCTGATTCACATTCCTCTTAGCTTTCACTCTTTCCCACCACATCCTAGCATCTCCAGTAAGGCAGAAGGATGTGCACTTTATCTTCTCCACCTCGGGCCAGTCCAGTAACTCCATTATACTTTCCACCGTTTTGAACCATGCCTGAGCATCCCATGGTTCACTTGTGCCAGAAAAATTCTCGGGCTTCAGTCTCTACCACTGGATCAGATATGCTTCCTGTCTCACTTCTCTTGTCAGAGGTACTGGGGGAGTCTCTGTCACCGCTGGTGCCACTACTTGTGCCACTGGCGTGGCAACAGGGGTGGCTTGCTGATTAGCCATCAAGGCAGCAATGACTTGCTGCTGCTCAGCAAGTTGCCTCTGAAGCTGGGCCACCACTCCTTGAAGATCTGTGGGTGGTACTGACTCAGTTGACTCCTGTTCTCTAGGAGCTTGCTCCTCATTGCGGACAATTCTGGGACGTCCTCTTGCCATCTCTCTTGCTCTATGGTGTACAGAAAATAAATAAGAAATAAATGCTCATTATCTCTTACTAACTTACTTCACTATCTCTATGCACATATTAGTATATAATAATACTAACATACTTCCTTATCATCTTTCACTTTCTGATACTAGCAGTCAATAATGAAAAGTATGCAAAACTATAACATATGAACTTCTTCATCATGCACTTACTGATACTAGCAGTCAATAATGAAAAGCATGCAAAACTATAACATATGAACTTCTTACTTGGCAGGCGGCAGGATTGATGCTTGATGTCAGTGTGGCGGAAGGATGTAACTTGGCTCTAATACCACTCTGTGACGACCCACCTTTCCTAACTTACTTATGCTTTAAGTTTAAGTTACTACTACTTGACTTCCCTTAGCTTGCTTTTTTTTTTCCTTCTTTTTTTTTCCCAAAAAAAAACCAAAACAACTTTCATTTTATTTGCTTTGCCAGGACTTGACCCCTAGACCTCTTAGTTGTAACACTAAAGCACTAACCAGCTGCTGCTCTACACAACTTCTCTTTAATGGTACCAGTCGACTGCTATATAGCAGTTGACTGGTACCATTAAAGAGAAGTTGTGTAGAGCAGCTGGTTAGTGCTTTAGTGTTAGCAGTCGACTGATACCAGGCGACTGACCTTTTGGCAGTTGCCTGGTGCATCGAACAGAAGCTATTGTTCGATAGGGCAGGTGACTGGTCCTGTACCAGTCGACTGGTACGCCTAAAAACCTGCATTTCAGACCTGAAACTCATCTCCATCCATCCACAAAACACATACTTTCAAGCCATACAAAGACATAACATCATTTCTATACTCTATACTAGTTTTCTAAACATTTTAGCCAATCAAAACAACTTCATAAACTTGAAATTAGGACTTTTGCGGAAGTAAATAAGTTATGAAAATCTATATGAACTTTAGACTAGAGTTTGTACCAAATTTTGTATCTATGCAAGGTTTAAACAAAGTCATTCATTCTACCACTTCGAAACACCAAAACACATGTTCTACAAGACTTAGCCCAATGATCTCTTCCACGGTTCCGCCGCCACTGAACATCAATGCAAGTCCCTTCGCCTCCTTAACTTACGCTTTTTCTTTACCTTTATCTGCAATAGAAGGAAAATGCAACTAGTAAGCACAATGCTTAGTAAGTAAATCCCTACTCACAAAAATCACATATCGATACTAAATATGCTCATTTCAAGGAATGCTTTAAAAACTTTACTTGCTCAGAATACTTACAACTAAACATGCTTACAACTTGAAATACTTTATCATGCTTGCAATGTATCAAATTACACATGAACTAAAAACACTTACTAATAAAAGAAACACTCACACATATACTTGTATACTTGAAAATAATAATCAACTTTCTCTTTAGGCCTTGACATTGTACCATGGTATCGGTGTACCAATGCGCGCTTTTTCTAATAAGTTGCGAGGTAGCTAGCCACCGCACCCTCTTAGAACTTTCTACTAACTTTCAGTGGGCCTCACATTTGCCCGGTACATGTCTCTTTCTAAAAGTAAAATACTTTTCTTACTATACATTATTCATACTTATTATCTAACTCTCTTTTGCAACCAATGTTGCACTTACACTTTTACCTTCCCATTCGGGACTTTCATCGAGCACCTTGCGTGCCCTACATCCAAGGCTTATCCTTGGGACTTTTCAACCACTAATTCCTAACATGCTCAAATCACCTATCTCAACAACAATTCAAATTCGAATTCTACTTTACAATACATGCATCAATAAGAATTTAAGCTTATATATCAACTTACTTAAGAAACATGGTCTTAACTTTCAAAACATAGCTTCACAACGATAATCTCATGGCAAAAACTACTCCTATTGCAGGTGAGTGATTTACTTACCTTGGTCTTGGAGAAAACTCACAAAAACAGAGAAATAACTCCAATCGTAGACCTCCTTTCCCTTTTCCTTCACGCAAAACCTCCCCCCTTGCCTCTAGGGAAAACCCTAGGTCTTCTACTCGAGCAAAAGAAGAAGGAGAAGAAGAAAACTCCTTGAATTCGCAGCCCTTCCTCGCCTTTCCTCCTTCCTCACGCGCGGCCGCAAATTCCCCTCCCAGGGTTTCACGCGACTTAAGCGGGGTTAATATACCTCTTAATGAAAAGGTCTAACTACACTACAACATTATTTCTCTCCACCTTTTTTTGTGCTTGATACCCTAGCCCAGCTGGTTTCTGCTTTAGCCATGAACTGGAGAGGTCGCGGGATCAAATCTCGCCCGACCTCTTATATATTTTTTTTTCTTATTTTGATCCGAAAAAATGCTATAATATTCCGAAAAATACTAGAAAAATTCCTAAAAATCTCTAATAATACCAGGAAATTATTGGGTGTTACAGACGTGTCCAAGTCTCCGGTGCCATAACCACCCTTCCTCTTCTTTGGACATGAGACACTTAACAACATTGTTAGTAGCATAAGATAGATCAAGATAATATAAGTTTGCTTCTCTAAACCCTTCTAATATGATAGTGTTTGATTCACATTGTTTTATTACACATTTCTTAGCATGAAAATCTACTCTAAACCTGACATCACATAATTGACTTACACTCAATAAATTGAACTTCATATCCTTAATCAAGAGTACTTTATGAATTGAAATAGTGGGAGATACCTCAATTGTTCCCCTACCAATGATCCTTAACTTTCCACTGTTCCCAAAGGAGACCGTTCCTTCTCTTAGGTAGCTAATAGTAGTGAACTTGCTCACATCTCCGGTCATGTGTCTTGAGCATCCACTATCTACTATCCACAAGGTTGGGGCCTCCTTCACCTTTACCTAGACAACATGGAAAACATATTCTTTTGGTACCCATATCTTAGATCCATAAGCATCATTTAAAAATTTCTTAGGCACTCATGCCTTCTTGGTGTTTCCCTTAGCCTCTAATCTCCTAGTTGCACCAATCCTACCGGTAAGTGAAACAAAAGCTACTTCCTTGGTCTTGGGCCTATAACCTAATCCTGCCTTGTTGTATACAGCCCTTTGACTGTTGATAATCATGTCAAGGTTGCTTGATCCTACTTGAAATTTTCTGAGTGCTTTTGTGAGGTCATCTACTTGTTTCCTTAATTCCTTATTTTCATTTTCAGTATGTGAGACATGTGAAGAGGTAGAGCTAGCATGCAAATCCTTAAGTTTAATAGCTTCTACTCTAAGCATGGCAATTTCTTCCTTAAGATCCTTAATTTTGCTTCTGGCCTTAGCTAAGTCCATGTTAGTGCTAGTAATGATTTTCACTAAAGTAGAAGAGGGTAAGTGGTATACCTCACTTACCGAAGCCTCTGATTCTGATGATGATGAGGTGGAGGAGCTCTCATCTTCACTACTTGAACTCCGTTCATCGTCTGAAGAATCTGAACCTTCTTGTGCCATAAGAGCGAAGTGGGAGACTTGCTCTTCTTCTTCCTCTGAGCATGAGGGATCGTCCCAAGTTGCCTTGAGGTTCGTGGCACTCTTCTCCTTTCCTTTTGACTTCTTCTTGTCACTCTTCTTCTTTTCTTCTTTCTTGTCCTCCCTCTTCTTCAACCGGGGACATTCGTTCTTCATATGTCCCTCTTGGTGACAGTTGTAGCATATGATCTCCTTGGCCTTACCCTTACCTTTGGCCCCTTTCGTAGCATATGATTTGTTAGAAAAACTTTTAAATGCCTTACGAAACTTCCTTACCATAAAGGCCTTTTGGTCACTGTCCATGGAGGCGCTTGACTCCTCCGAGTCCGAGGATGATGAGTAGATCACCTTCTTCTTCTCCTTTCTCCTCCTCTTCTCTTTCTCTGCAACAAACGCAATACCTTTCTCTTTTGCCGAAATATTAGCTTGCTCATGCAGTTCAAATTCACAAAATAAATCGTCTAATTTTACTAACGATAAATCCCTCGATACCTTGTAAGCATCCACCATGGATGCCCACAGGGTGGTTCTCGGTAAAGCTTGTAAGACATACCTGGCCATGTCCCGGTTTTCGATTTTCTCTCCAATTACATGAAGCTCATTGATCACTTCCTTTACCCTTCCATGCAGCTGACTGACTGTCTCGTTGCTCTTCATGGAGAGTGATTGCAGTTGGGCCACCAACAAGTCCTTCTTGGCTCGTCTGGACTCGTTTGACCCCTCGTTTAGCTCGATCAACTTGTCCCATAGCTCTTTGGCGCTCTTGAACGACCCCACTTTGTTCAGTTGCTCCTTCGAGAGCCCACACTGCAGTGTAGTGGTGGCCTTGGCATTTGACTGCGCCCTTTTCATTACTTCTTTGGACCATGTTCTCATAGGAGTAGGATCTCCTCTTTCATCGACAGGCGCCTCGAAACCATCTGCAACACTTATCCAAGTCTCTATGTCATTCATAAGATAGTATTGCATTCTACCTTTCCAGTACGCGAAGTCGTTGCCGTCGAAGAACGGTGGTCGTGCGGTGGAGTATCCCTCTTGAAACGCCATTTCAGATGTTCTGGTCGATTGTTAGATCTTCCAAAACGCACCGGCTCTGATACCAACTGAAGGATCGATGTGGCGTGCAGAGGGGGGGTGATTGCACTTTTTCGGATCGTTGAACTCTACACAGATGTTAGCGCAGCGGAAATAATATGTAAAAGACAAATAACAATGCTAACACTTTCAGTTACTTTGTATCCACCCAGATGGGTGACTAGTCCAAGGATCCACGCCGCGAGCACCACTTTTCACTATAGAAAAGTCTCCTTTAGGTGGAGAAACCTTCACAGCAAGAGCTTCCTCTTTACAGATGTAGAATTGAGATGAAGGAAGCAAGGGATCACTTTACAATTCGGCAGCACTTCGTTACTGTACGGAACAGTACAGACATGTGTAACGAGGCCACCTTTTATAGGTGAAAAGGACAGATTCGCAGTCTGTCCAGACGCCCACCAGTCGACTGCCCCAAGGGCAGTCGACTGGCCCGGCATTAAATGCCGGCCAACGGCTAGCAAAAAGCTAGCCAACGGCTAGTTTTGGGTATACCAGTCGACTGCCTATTGGCCTGTCGACTGGTCCGAAGCTGCGAACTCTCTGTGGGTTTTGGCAGTCGACTGCCTTCGGGCCAGTCGACTGTAGACCCGACCCCGGGCCGGGTCCAACCCGGACCCGGCCCGGAACCGGCCCGGGTCAACGGGCCGGGTGGCCCGTTGACCCGGTTCGCCGGGCCGAACCGGAACCGGCCCGGCAGGATGCCGGGCCGGTTACGGTTCAGGCAACCAAAACCGGCGAACCGCGGTTAACCGCCGGTTCGCCTTAAATCCGTGAAAAATTTTAGATTAAAGGAATAAAAATCGAAAAGCTAAGGTATTGGATTGCCTGGCCTGGATTTATATAGAACTCTTTCCCAAATGAACATTTGCAGTTAGCAATGTGGGACTAATCTGAACAAAAAGACTACAAATGATTTTATTGTCTGGCCTGGACTTATATAGAGCTCTTTCCCAAATGAACATTTACAGTTAGCGATGTGGGACTAATCTTAACAAAAAGACTACAAATGATTTTATTGTCTAGCCTGGACTTATATAGAGCTCTTTCCCAAATGAACATTTGCAGTTAGCGATGTGGGACTAATTCACTGTTTATTAACTTCAGATTTGATAAAACTATCACAAATATATTTATTTAAATTATGTTTAATTTCTTTTATTAAAAAGTCATAAAAAATTTACTTATAAGTCCCAAAAATAATTATATATATATGTTAGTAAAACAAATAAAATTTTGATGAATAATTTACCGAAATTGTTCTTGTTCTTAATCTGAATAAAAATTGGATTTATTTTCTCCTTGGAATTAGTGATGGTTCTGATAAAAAATTAAATTTATTTTCTCCTTGGAATTAGTGGGGATTCTTGCTCTCACGTGTCGGGATCTCGGCTCAAGGAGATGTCGGCTGCGTTTGCCTTTTTTTTTTTTGCCTAAAGTGCCTAAATTTATTTTTTTAATTTAATTTTTAATTTTTTTAATATAATAATCTTGAACCGTGGCGAACCGTGAACCGAACCGTGAACCGGCGGTTCCGAACCGTGAACCGTAACCGGCTTAAGCGGTTAAGGTTAAGGGTCGACCTCCCACGAACCGTCGAACCGGCGGTTCCGAACCGTCGAACCGTCGGTTCCGAACCGTGGTCGGGTCTAGTCGACTGCCCTGCCTCCCAGCTCAGCTCCAGCTTCTTCAAACCTTCTCCTTCGCGTATGCCTTCAGGTCTACTCCATTGGCTCGCCACTTGAAGTCCTCTTCTTCTGGCTATCATCCCTCGGATGCGCACGCAAGCCTTCCCTTGGCTTGCCTCCATGCCACCCTTCACGTGTGCCTTTTGAAGTCCACTTCCCGGCTTGCCCTTGGAGTTCTCCTCCCTCGGCTCTCGTCCCTCGGATAGGTCCACCAAGTGTGATTTTCAAGTCCTGCAAACTCAATCACACAAATCAAATACAACATAACACTCTAACTTTAAACCTATTCGCCCACTCATCAAAACCGTGATCTTCCAATCACTTAAAGGGTCGATTGCCTCAACAACTGTCTCTTTTGCTTTATCACCATACACTTGTTTCTAAGCCATCTCGATCAGGAGTGCTCTTTCTAACGCCTCACGATAGGAGGCCATGCCAAATCCAGCTATTTGAATCTGAATATAACTGGCTAATCCTCGGATGAATTGAAGCATCCTGTCTCTATCATGTGCCACCAACTGGGGGTAGTACTCAGTTAGACTGCTGAACTCCGCATTATATTCCATGACCGTGCACTTTCCTTGTTAGAGACTCAGAAATTTCTGACGCCGAGCCATCTGATACGCAACGAGAAAATACTGACTCTCGAATGCTATCCATGTGATGTGTTGCTCACCAATGACCGTGCGCCACGTGGCCCACCAGGTAGTCGCCTCATCACACAAATGGTAGACAACAAACTCTGTCTTCTCCCACTCTGAATAGGCCATCTAGTAAAACATACCCTCCAATGTCTCAATCCAGGAGCGGGCAATCCGCGGGATAGGTCCTCCATGGAGTAGTGTGAATCAGCCTTTCACTGACTCCTCCAATGTTGGTATCCGTGCTCTGGCTCTGGCCCAGTCCATAGGAATGATAGGATCCACCGATGGAGTTGTGGTAAATACCGGGACGGGTACAACCAGTAGAATCATAGAAAATCCTGAAGCAAATCCTACTGGTGGAGCTGTGAAAAATCCCGAAACAGATACCACGGATGGAGCTGCTGAATACATGTCACAAGTACCGTTGGTGGTACCTATGGATATGTAGATGTAGGCACTGCTGGGGGTGTAGCCACTGCTGAATACACCGATGGGGGTACGACAGATGGTACCGCTGGTGTTATTGCTGGATATGCCGGGGCAGGTACCGCAGATGGTACCGCAGAATAGGCAGGGGTAAATACTGCTGATGACACTGTGGGCACCACAAGAGTTGGTACGGCTGGCGAACAGTGGGAACCGCTGATACCAATGGAACTGAGACACTCGGAACACTCGGGGGAGTCAGTTCGCAACTAAGAGACCCCAGCTTGGTCGGTCTCTCTGGTGACTTTGTCGCCTAAGACTCGAAAGTCCGCCCATGTGGTTGCCTAGGACCACGTCTCGATATGGGAGCAAATCTACTCCGAGTCATACTTGTTAAACCATTATCCAATATTACAAATAGTACTAGTCTACTAAACTTACCAATTTACACGATTGTCGCCTGGAGATGTCCCGTCGCTGCTAAGTCCCAGAGTATGAATCACATCGAGAAAACAACTCCAAAGATCTGAAATGTACTCGGTAGATCTTATCAAACCCGAGCTCTGATATCTATCGAATCAGTATCAGATTTAACTATGGCAAATTTGAAAAGACTCGCTAAAACTTAGCTTTGATACCAAAATAAATTGGTATTAGATAGACTTCGAAAATCCCGTAAAGATCCGTAAACCCAGTCGGCATCGCAACCTATTCTCTAATACCAAAATAAATTGTCACGCCCGAGACCAACGGAGCCACTGATCCAATATAAAATTGGACAGCATCTCCCCCGTCCGATGGACAATTTACACATACATACAATACACGCAGATAATAAATTGGTCTCAGGTAGGGATGGAAACAGGCCAGGCCAGGCCAGACTTTTACCTTAATAGGTCAGGCCTGTATAATAATAAACTGGCTTGAGTCTGGCCTGTGGTCTGTCATAGGCTTTGTTCTTAGATTAAGCCTGACCTGTTCAATAGCCTGGCCTAGCCTACGGCCTGTTTACAAAGCCTGTAATTTAATTCGGTTATCCAAAATATTTCTAATATATAAAATATAATAATTCAATTTGGTTATCCAAAATACTAATTTAACAAATTAGCTAAAGATACCATAAATATATAAAATATATATATTATAACTAAAAGAGATTTATGGTCTACTGACAGTAAGGTGGTAGATAAGTTCTTCCTTGTAAGAAGACCAAGGTTTGAATCTTTGATTAAGGCATTTGACAATTTATATAATATAATTTTAACAGGCCCAGACCGACCTGTCAAGCTTGATAGTCTTTATATTAAGTCTGGGCCTGACCTGATAAGAAAAATAGACTTTCAAACGGGCCTGAGTAATATTTTATTTTTAAATAGGCCAGCCAGGCCATGCCACAGGCCGTCTGGCCTATTTCCATCCCTAGCGTCAGGCCTCAAAACAGATATATAACATAAAGAAATAAGAGCACCATAGTACTGAAACCATAAATACTCACCTGAGCTACCCTCGAGGCAGATGCGCAACAAAACAATACAAAATAAGTCCAACAGAGGACTCAAAAATACATTACTGAGACAAATGAATAACGATACAAGTTTCACGACATAAAATGAATACAAACCAAATAATAAGAATTTAAAAAAATAGAACTACGTGGAAGCATCCATCATTGGAGTCGTAGGGACCTGGGACTGGCAACTGAGGCTCCCCTAGCGAACAATTAACATGAAAACAAGACATGGCGAATGGTGGTGAGTCCAAATAAACTCAGCGGATACCAAAACAAATATGCATAGTAAGCTACACTAGCAGTAAGAATCACGCTGATACAGTCTCGTGTACAAAAGGTAATGTATAACTAAAGACTGAAAGCAAGTACATACCAGAGTCCGCTGCAGGTAGGTGTAATCAATCCACTATATAACCTCAAGGATGATACACAATTCAAATGTATTTGTGTCACGCCCCGAGACCATTGGAGCCGCTGATCTAATATAAAATCGGACGCATCTCCCCTGTCCGGTGGACAATTTACACAAACATACAACACACGCAGTTTATAATTAGGCCTCAGGCCTCAAAACAGGTATATAATATATGTAAATGAACATATCGCAATGTCAAACTTCGTAAAAACTCACCTGAGCTGCCCCTAGGGCAGGCGCGTAGCAAAACCATATTACCAAGTCCAACAAAGGACTCAAAAATACAATACCGTACGAATAAATCCAATACAAGCCCTCGGTAACAAAACGAATACAAAACATATACTATGCTATCAAAAGAAAACCAAAACCAGCGGAAGCTCCCATCCAAATGGAGTCGTGGGGACCCGGGGCTGGCAACTGGGCTCCTCCGGCAAGCTATCAACCTGAAAACAAAAATATTACGACGGATGGTGAGTCCAAGTGGACTCGCGGGTATATAGATAGATATACATGGCTAACAAAATAGATGAATAAGCTAATAAGAAACAACAGGATACAGTCTCAACAGGAATAGCAGAATATGCATAACTGAAAGTAACAACTGGCTGTACATACCAGAAATCAGTCTATCCATACCATAAAAGACTCGTACCGACACGAGCAAGTGCAGGGTCATCAAACCATACATAAGTATATCCTGTACATGCATGTCAAACAAGTGCAGCAAATAAATGCAGCAATCACAATCAAAATACACAATGCATCGTATGCACATGATGCAATGTCATGGTCACCCTGACGCCAATCAAGCCATCGAGACAGGCGGTACTGTGTCGGCCGAGTGGGTAGAGCTGTGACACTGTACGCACCCTGCTATCACTGCTCCTGAGTGACCGAGTGGGCAGGATGCTGACGGGGGACCACCCCCTACCTCATGTATATATGAGGGAGTGTCGCTCTCATCTCCTCTGGTCTATGGGAAGAGAAGGGATCCCTAGCTGCTACCACGCACCGGAACCACCCTCCAAATAGTGACCGTATGGAGCAATACCGGGCAAATGCACACACCCAACGGTATCCACTAACCCATGAGTAGTCGTGTGTGCATATCATGTTGGTGCAGAATGCACCTAAGTCAAACCTGTGTTTTGATAATGGCAACATAGGTCAAAGGTTAAGTCTTTCTTGTTTTCTAACAAGTTAATCTAGTGTACAGAGAAAGCCCTAGCGAAGGACTGCTAGGCACTGGCGAAGGAATGCCAGGGTAAAAAGCCCTAGCAAAGGACTGCTAGGCACTGGCGAAGGAATGCCAGGGTAAAAAGCCCTAGCGAAGGACTGCTAGGCACTAGACGAAGGACAGCCTGGGATTGAAGCCCTAGCGAAGGAATGCTAGGCACTGAGCGAAGGGCAGCTCGGTCTCCAAGACCTGACAAAGGACCGTCAGGCAAAAGTCCAACCAGAGGAACGGTTGGCATCAGGTAATTTCTCCCGAGAGGAGTAGGTGAGGACGCGTTCCCCGTCGAGGGAACAGTAGGCGTCGGTTCGACCTAGGGCTCCATTTTGGAGACCAAAGTCAGAACCAAGACAGCTAAGGCTGTATAATCTAATAAATTATTATGTTATTGTGTTTTGGACTAACCCTGGATGCAGGACTGAAGGAACGCGTGTCTGCAGCTCAGATAGCCTCAAAGGAATGAGGTAGTAGCTGAGTAGGGCGCCCGGAGTGTCCCGGGTGCCCCCAAGGGCCATACAAAACAAGTAAAGAAAAAAGGAGTTCGAATACATGCTGGGCCGGGCGCCCCCGTGCTCCCGGGCGCCCCTGATGCTCCCGGGCGCCCCCTGCGCTGCGGGCGCCCCTAGCGCATACTTCGAACCAAGAAGCCCTCGAAGCCAAGCAGATAACCTTTGACCCGGTCAATGCGGGCGCCCCGAGCGCTGCGGGCGCCCCGATCAAAGCGGATCTCAAAGATCAGACGCGACCGAGACTTTGGCGGATCGAAGGCCACGTGGGGGGCGCCCCCGACGTCCCGGGCGCCCCCTAGCCCTATATAAAGGGCCCTCGACCAAGGCTTCAATACAACAATTCTCTCAACGCCTCAAAGCTCTTCTACGCTCGTGCCTTGCTCCAGAAACGCTTCACCACGAGCCGACGACGTCCCGCTGCCCCGAAAAGAGTCGATACACTCCGGACGTCGGTAACAAAGAGCTTAATATATTATTATTATTTTATTGCACTCTCTTTGTAATTGAAATTATTGTAACCTATTTGCGCGAATATAGAATTGCCCAAAGTAAACGGTCAACGACCGTGGGCCTTGGAGTAGGAGTTGACACAGGCTCCGAACCAAGTAAAAACCACTGTGTCTTTGTGCTGTGTCTCTTATTTTTATTTCCGCTGTGCACTTACTCTTAGTTTTCCGAAAAAGAACGATTTTCGATATTCAACCCCCCTCTATCGGTTTTCACGATCCAACAAGTGGTATCAGAGCGGGGAAGTTCAAACTTGGTGCAACCACCAGTTTGAAATTTTTTTTTCGGTTTTTTCTTTTCGAATTTTTTTAATTCCGTTCGATTTTTTTTTCGTTAATCGAGGTTGGTGCAACACCCCTCGATATTTTATTTCTCTTATCCAGCACTACTAATCCAAGACCTAGTCTTGGAAAATTTGTTTTTCTGTTAGTTTTTTTATAGATCCAATGGCCATGCAAGAGGGATTCAGCACCGTCAGACCTCCACTTTACAGTGGAGAAGACTTTTCTTACTGGAAAAGTCGTATGGAGGTCCACCTGAAAACTCAGGTGGATATGTGGATCATCATCCAGTCCGGTCTGGAGATCCCCCAAAATGCCGAAGGACAACCACAAAGCTACTCCGAATGGGACAACTCCCTTAAACGCAAAATAGAAGCCGACGCAAAAGCGACACAAACCCTACAATGCGGGCTGACAAAGGAAGAGCTGAACCGCGTGGGCCCCTTCAACAGTGCAAAAGAGCTGTGGACAAAACTGATCGAGCTGCACGAAGGGACTTCAGATACTCGGATCAGTAAGAGGGATCTGCTACTAAACAAACTCTACACCATCAAGATGGCCGACAACGAAACAGCAGCCCAGCTCCACGCACGAATCCAAGAGGTAATGAACGGTCTTCACACAATAGGTCACAAGGTTGAAAACCGTGACCTAATAAGGTATGCTCTAAACGCCTTCCCTAGAAACACCTTGTGGGCATCTATGGTAGATGCATATAAGGTCTCTAGGGATCTTTCTAAAATAAAATTAGACGAATTATTTTCTGAACTAGAACTGCACGAACAAACTAACACCAATGTGGTCGAGAGAGGTGTTGCTTTTCTTGCAGGCAAAACTCAAAAGACAACGAAGAAGAAGTCTGAACCCGAACCTGAGTCTAACTCAGACTCAAACTCAGAAGACGAAGATGGAGAACAAACTAAGCTGGTCCGGCTCGCTCGAAGCTACTACAAGGAGCTGAAGAACCGAACCAACAAACTGAAAACCGGCCGAAGAAAGGACGAACCAGCTGAACCAGCAAACAAGCCCAATGTTACCTACTACGAGTGCAAGAAAAAGGGCCACTACAAGTTAGAGTGCCCTAACCTAAAGGAGACAAAAAGGACGAGAAGAAAGAAGGCACTGCAAGCAACCTGGGACGAGTCTTCCTCAGAAGAAGAAGAAGAGGCACCCCAGTACAACCTCCTAGCTCTGACTGCCTCAGAAGAAGTCGAAACCGAATCTGAATCAGGACAAGAAGACGGCGAGCTGACCTTCACAGAAGACGGAGAAATTAAGGTAACTGGTTTTAATAGATTGCAATTAAGTGAGTTAATTTCATTTCTTTCTCGAGATTTAGCAAAAGCCAAACTCCGAGTCGAATCCCTCCGACAGGAAGTAAAACTCCTGAAAGAGGGAGCTGACTCTAAATCCTTAACCGAGAAGGTTCAGGAAGAAACTCCTACTCAAGTTGAAAAACTTGAAAAGGAAAACTCCTCCCTGAAAACTCAGGTTAAGGATCTTAGATCAGCTTTAGAACGATTTACATCTGGTTCCAAGGGTCTTGACATAATCCTTGGAAAACAGAAATCAGTTCTAAATCGATCCGGATTGGGCTATAGAACCAAATCTTGGCAAAGATCATACTTAGCTGTACTGAATCAGTCCAGAGGAAAAATTCAGGCATGGGTACCTAAACTATACCTGAACAAACCAACTGGATCAAATCAGTATTGGATCCCCAATGACAAGATTCACATCTTGCCTAACCATCACCGTGGCTTTAGTCCAGGGGGAGCCAAACTGAAAACTATATTCATTATTAGATAAATTTTCAATTGCAATATGATTGTTTGCCTGTTTATTTAATTTCTGCAATTTACCATGCTTAGACTTAGGCTAGTTTAAGGACTAAACAAACTTAACTGAAATTTGAAAACATAGTATTGGGTGGAGGTGAGATGATAGTACGTTGGGGAAACCAATTCTAATAAGATCAAGTTTACTTGGTCTCTTTAGACTGGTGAAACCAGCCGAAGCTACCATCCAAAATCCAAACTAGTTAGACCAGAAATTTTTCAAAGAATAATTTTGAAAATAAAATTTCATTGAAAGACTTTGTCAAGGAAAGGGTGGATGATCCCATAAGGCTTCGGCCAAAGAAGGCCTAGTGCCTCGCCAAGACCTGGAAGTCAATTTTTGAAATTCAAATTCAAATTAATTTTTGTCAAATTCGAATCTAACACAAAATTTCAGCTAAGTGTAGAGTTAAACATCTTTTCAAAAATTTCTAAATTAATTAATTAAGTTTTCAAAATTTAATAATTTTCAAAATAATTTTTAACTATCAAAACCTGTCTCACAAAACCTATAAGGTTAACGTGATTGAAAACCCTAGATTTGGGTGAGACAGACTAGGCAGTGAAACTCAATTTAAGATATTCCTGATTCTAATTGGATCCAAATCAAGAAAATTCTTTATGCGTAGGAACATAAAGATTTGGACCAATGGATGTTGGATAGCGGTTGCTCCAGACACATGACTGGAGATAAATTGAAGTTCACCAAGCTCAAACTCAAAAACCTAGGCTCAGTGGCATTTGGCAATAATGCTACACTCAAGGTAATTGGGTAAGGTAATATTGAGCTTAAATCTGATTTCATTATTAAGAAAGTTCTATTGGTTGAAAACTTTAAATTTAACTTGCTTAGCATAAGTCAATTATGTGATTCTGGTTATATAGTTACCTTCAACAATTCCAACTGCCTGATTAGAAATGAACAAGACTCAGAAATCATACTTAAGGGCACTAGGAAAAATAATGTATACACTATAAATCTTCCCCTTATACCCAAATGTATGTTAACACAATTAGAACAAACAAACCTCTGGCATAGGAGATTAGGTCATACCAATTTGAGAACTATCTCAAAAATTACCCAACTTGGCTTAATCAAAGGTATCCCCAAAATCAAAAATAATGAAAACCTAATATGTGAATCATGTAATCAAGGTAAACAAACCAAATCCAATCACAAACTAATCCAGTCTGATTTAACTCAAACCACACTTGATCTCCTGCACCTTGACCTAATTGATTCACATGGAGCCAAGTCACTAAGCGGGAACCGATACTGCTTAGTAATAGTTGATGATTACTCTAGGTTTACCTGGGTTAGGTTCCTAAAAACCAAAGATGAAACCCTAAACCTATTCATTGAATTCTGTAAAATAATTGAAAATCAAAACGACACTAAAATAAAAAGACTTAGGAGTGATCACGGGGGAGAGTTTGAGAATCAACGGTTTGAGGAATTCTGTAAGGTAAATGGTATTTACATGAATTTTCATGTCCTAGAACCCCCCAACAAAATGGGATAGTCGAGCGAAGGAATAAAACATTACAAGAAGCCGCTAGGGCTATGCTCAACGAATTTAAACTAGCAAATCAATTTTGGGCAGAAGCAATTAGTACAGCCTGCTATATCCAAAATAGGGTTTTGATTAACAAACGACACAACAAAACTCCCTATGAACTGTACTACCATAGACTCCCAAACCTACATTACCTAAGGGTCTTTGGGTGCAAAGTCCATATCCTAAACACCAAAGACTATTTAGGAAAATTTCAATCCAAGTCAAACCCAGGTATTTTCCTAGGATATTCAACCACAAGTAGCGCCTATAGAGCTTACAACAAACAAACTAAGAAAATTGAAGAAACAACAAACTTAATTTTCGATGAAGAAATCAATTCAACATCTAGTAATCCAGACCAAATTTCATCAAACTCTGACCAAGAAAATAATGAACAAATTATTGAACCTTTAATTGAACCCTTAAACGAACCAAACATTGAACCAATTAATGAGTCAACTGAACCAAGTATTGAACTAACAAATGAACCAGCACAAAGAGTCGACTCAAACAGTGAACCAAATCAATCAGCCGGATCGGAGGCTGAACCAAGTTCTAGGAGAACCAAGAAACCCAGACTTAGTCACCCAACCGATCAAATTGTGGGTGATCCAACTCTAGGGGTCAGAACTAGATCATCTTATAGAAACCTTAGTCAAATATCTATGATATCGAAAATAGAACCTAAAACTATAGATGAAGCCTTACCTGACCCTGATTGGATCATAGCTATGCAAGAAGAATTAGCCCAATTTGAGAGAAACCAGGTCTGGGAACTAGTGCCTAAACCTGAAGGCAAATCCATCATAGACACTAAGTGGGTCTTTCGAAATAAGCTAAATGATCAAGGTGAAATAGTTAGAAATAAAGCCCGCTTAGTAGCTAAGGGATTCAGTCAAGTAGAGGGACTAGATTACGATGAAACTTACGCCCCAGTAGCTAGACTTGAGTCTATTAGAATGTTGTTAGCCTTTGCATCCCATAAATGATTTAAGTTATATCAAATGGATGTAAAGTCAGCCTTCTTAAATGAATTCATTAAAGAAGAAGTTTATGTAGGACAACCCCCAGGGTTTGAGGACTTAGATAAGCCTAACCATGTTTACAAACTAACCAAAGCATTATATGGGCTAAAACAAGCACCTAGGGCCTGGTATGAACGGTTATCAACCTATTTAACTTCCAAAGAATTTAAACAAGGCCAAATTGACTCAACCTTATTTATTAAAACCCTAGGAAAAGATATATTTATTGTCCAAATTTACGTAGATGATATAATCTTTGGATCCACCAACATAAACTTCTTAAAAGAATTTGTCAAGATAATAGAAGAAGAATTCGAAATGAGCTTGGTTGGTGAGCTTACTTTTTTTCTAGGACTACAAATCAAACAAACTAGGGATGGTAACTACGTTCATCAATTTAAATATGCTAAAGAGTTAATAAAGAAATTTAAAATGGATAACTCTAAAAGCATAAGTACCCCTATGGCCACTAATGTAAAAATAGATAGTGACCCTGATGGTAAACCGGTAGACCTTAAACTCTATAGGAGTATGATAGGGAGCCTACTATACCTTACAGCCAGTAGACCTGATATTCTTTTTACAGTAGGAATGTGTGCTAGATACCAAACCTGTGCTAAGGAAACGCACTTAGCAGCCCTAAAAAGAATTCTAAGATATGTAAAGGGCACCCTAAATGTAGGGATTTGGTATCCTAGGACCTCCACTTTTGATTTGACAGGATACTCAGATTCTGACTATGCTGGCTGTAAATTAGATAGAAAGAGCACAAGTGGAAGCTGCCAACTGTTAGGTCAGAGTCTAGTTAGTTGGTGCAGCAGAAAACAACACTGTGTAGCTCTATTCACAACTGAAGCTGAATATGTGGCCTTAGGAGACTGTGTTGCTCAACTTTTATGGATGATGCACACACTTAAGGACTTCCAACTCAACTACACCCAAACTCAAGTATTTATTGACAATATAAGTTCAATTAATTTAACTAAGAACCCAATCCAACACTCCAGAACCAAACACATAGAAGTCAAACATCATTTTGTTAGAGACCATGTAGCCAGGGGTGAAATAGTACTTAAGTATATTGACTCTAAATCCAACTTAGCTGATATATTCACAAAACCCTTACCTGAATCAGAGTTTAGTTCACTAAGAAGGCAGTTAGGATTGTGTTTGTAGAATAGGTTAAGTTTTTTTAATTTAAAATTGGTTTTAAAATATAATTTGAAAAACTGTTTTACTTAATTTCAAAATCAGTTTTCATTTTCGATTTAGTTTTACTTTTATTTCAAAAATACCACCTTTAAAAAAACTAAGGTTTTTTTCGAAAATGGACTTAGCCTAGGCCCTAACCCTAGAACTGCATGCACCTATAGACTTAGAAGCCAGCATCTCACAAGCACCTTAGGGTACTTTTGATTGATAACCTAGAAAGGGTTGAGATGCTTAGGTCTTTGCCTTAATTCAAGATGCTTTAAGTCAGTGCATCTACAGTAATTGGGGCACTAAATACAATTTACATAGCAATCAAGTTAAGTGTCAAGATTAGAAAATCTAACTTGAACAGAAACACTTAACTTGACTAACCCTAGCAAAAACTACTGTTTATAACAGTTAGTAAGTAGCTAATTGGGTTAGACAGATCCCTACAGAGAAAATTGATTGATTTAGTGTAAATCTAATTATGAATTGGTTCAGTACAGCAAGTTCTTACTTTACTCATGCTATATTTATCTGTTTTGATATATGGCAAAGGGGGAGAGATAGGAAAGGAGTGAGGAAAATAAACCTTCTTTAAAATTTATCAAATTTAATATTTTAAATTTAATTTTCCTAACTCTATCCTTTGTTCAAAAAGGTTATTTATCCTTTATTCAAAAGCCTAAACTTTTTTAAATACTTAAGTTCTCAAGCTTTCAAAATTTTGCTAAGTATTATAGCTTCAAAAATTCTTCTCAAATTTTCAAAATTTTGTTAAGAATTTTAGCTTTAAAAATTCTCCTCAAATTTTCAAAATTTTGTTAAGTATTTTAGCTTCAAAAATTCTTCTCAAACTTTCAAAATTTTGTTAAGTATTTTAGCTTCAAAAATTCTTTTCAAACTTTCAAAATTTTGCTAAGTATTATAGCTTCAAAAATTCTTCTCAAATTTTCAAAATTTTGTTAAGTATTTTAGCTTCAAAAATTCTTCTCAAACTTTCAAAATTTTGTTAAGTATTTTAGCTTCAAAAATTCTTTTCAAACTTTCAAAATTTTGCTAAGTATTTTAGCTTCAAAATTCTTACTCAAACTTTCCAAATTTTGCTAAGTATTTTAGCTTCAAAATTTTTAAAGCTTTCAAAGGTACTCTAGTTTCAAATTTTCTTAAAAGCTTTTAAAATGTTGCTAAGTACTCTAGCTGCAAGATTTTCACTTAAGCGTGTCAAAATTTTTAAGTACTCTAAAGCTGAAGTTTTTCAAAACTATATTAAAACTGAAATTCTTACTTAAGCTAACGTTTTCAAAAAGTTTTCAAGTACAAGTAAAGTTTTTTAACCCCACGAATTTTTGAAAAATCTAGGGGAGATTCCTTCCAGGGGGAGGGAACAAAAGTTAAAACTTTTTCATGTTTTGCTTAAACTTAACTTTTTGAACTAGGGTTGCCATAAATCAAAAAGGGGAGATTGTTGGTGCAGAATGCACCTAAGTCAAACCTGTGTTTTGATAATGGCAACATAGGTCAAAAGTTAAGTTTTCTTGTTTTCTAACAAGTTAATCTAGTGTACAGAGAAAGCCCTAGCGAAGGACTGCTAGGCACTGGCGAAGGAATGCCAGGGTAAAAAGCCCTAGCAAAGGACTGCTAGGCACTGGCGAAGGAATGCCAGGGTAAAAAGCCCTAGCGAAGGACTGCTAGGCACTAGGCGAAGGACAACCTGGGATTGAAGCCCTAGCGAAGGAATGCTAGGCACTGAGCGAAGGGCAGCTCGGTCTCCAAGACCTGACAAAGGACCGTCAGGCAAAAGTCCAACCAGAGGAACGGTTGGCATCAGGTAATTTCTCCCGAGAGGAGTAGGTGAGGACGCGTTCCCCTTCGAGGGAACAGTAGGCGTCGGTTCGACCTAGGGCTCCATTTTGGAGACCAAAGTCAGAACCAAGACAGCTAAGGCTGTATAATCTAATAAATTATTATGTTATTGTGTTTTGGACTAACCCTGGATGCAGGACTGAAGGAACGCGTGTCTGCAGCTCAGATAGCCTCAAAGGAATGAGGTAGTAGCTGAGTAGGGCGCCCGGAGTGTCCCGGGCGCCCCCAAGGGTCATACAAAACAAGTAAAGAAAAAAGGAGTTCGAATACATGCTGGGCCGGGCGCCCCCTGCGCTGCGGGCGCCCCCTGGCGCATACTTCGAACCAAGAAGCCCTCGAAGCCAAGCAGATAACCTTTGACCCGGTCAATGCGGGCGCCCCGAGCGCTGCGGGCGCCCCGGTCAAAGCGGATCTCGAAGATCAGACGCGACCGAGACTTTGGCAGATCGAAGGCCACGTGGGGGGGCGCCCCCGACGTCCCGGGCGCCCCCTAACCCTATATAAAGGGCCCTCGACCAAGGCTTCAATACAACAATTCTCTCAACGGCTCAAAGCTCTTCTACGCTCGTGCCTTGCTCCAGAAACGCTTCACCTCGAGCCGACGACGTCCCACTGCCCCGAAAAGAGTCGATACACTCCGGACGTCGGTAACAAAGAGCTTAATATATTATTATTATTTTATTGCACTCTCTTTGTAATTGAAATTATTGTAACCTATTTGCGCGAATATAGAATTGCCCAAAGTAAACGGTCAACGACCGTGGGCCTTGGAGTAGGAGTCGACACAGGCTCCGAACCAAGTAAAAACCACTGTGTCTTTATGTTGTGTCTCTTATTTTTATTTCCGCTGTGCACTTACTCTTAGTTTTCCGAAAAAGAACGATTTCCGATATTCACCCCCCCCCCTCTATCGGTTTTCACGATCCAACATATCATGTACCGGAAGACGATAGACTCAACCACAAGGGAGTCGCTGATCGCCGGCATGCAACAGTGCAGGTATGGTGCATGACTCAAACACATGCAACCCCTACCAGGTCATCCTACATAACTCAACATAACATGCACAGGTCGATCACATGTATAATAACCTAACCATCATGCATCTAAGTGCACATACAAGTAATAACAGGATCAACCAATGCAGATATCAGGTGACATGCAACAATAACCCAATCAGTCCATATCTAGACACACGTACAAGTATGACCAGAATCAACCAATGCAAATATCATGTGACATGCAACAATAACCCAATCAGTCCATATCTAGACACACGTGCAAGTATGACCAGAATTAACCAATGCAAATATCAGGTGACATGCCACAATAACCCAATCAGTTCATATCTAGACACACGTGCAAGTATGACTAGACTCAACCAATGCAACCATACGATGGTATGCTAATCCCTATCCACATACTCATACTCATACCAATGCTATACAGAATCAGATAACAATAAATGAGACTGTATAGAAAAAATTCAGATCATATCCAAGGTTAAGAATAAGTATCAAGCAGGATAACAAAACGGTAGCAGATAAAGGTCAATATCAGCCTACTACATCAATAACAAATAACCATGCATAAAGATAACGTGGATCTAAAGAAGACAAGCAAGAAGTACCCGCCTTAAAGTGAAGATGCTCGTATCGAATGAAAACCTCCCGTCCAATAATCCGCAGATAACCCATCAACACCCTGTATCAAAGGACATATTAAATAGTTATTTACATAGAAATAACTAGCTAACCAATTACTAATCCATATGAGTGATACTAATCATCGTAATCATTCGCCTAAACCCTAATCCAAGTCCAAGGATTCATTCCTAGGATGATAACCTATAGCCAGGTCGACATGGCACAATCCAACACCAAGATAAAAAGAACAACCTTCCAAAAATCCCTAAATTTTCAAACTACATACACTGATCTAAAATCCCAATTGAAATCAATATCACCTTAAATTCAAATCATGATCATAATCAAAGCTACACGATGGATTCAAACTTTCAACAAGGTTAACCATTCAAATACAAATCCAAACCAAACAATCCAAAGTAGATCAAAGATAACTACATGCTCCACACAAATCATTACCTTATGCCAAGGAGCTCTCATTTGCACAGGGAGTTGGCACAAACCATCCAGAAACAAACATCCAAGCTTCAGAAGTTAATCCAAGATGAAGGAGTTGCTATAACCATCCAAATCACAATCCAATTCCTTGGTCCATCACTGATCACATGTTTCTAACAGAGTCAACATAGAAATCTATTACAACCAAATCAATACCTTACCTCAGATCTCAGGAAATCAACATTCAAATCAAATCGAAATCTACAACCAATTCACAACAGCAAGGAAAAATACTCACCCAAACTCCTTGTGATGACTGAGAGGTCCAATCCAATCCGCCAAGAACTCAACCATTCGTTTACTGATCTAATGGAAACCTATTGAATTAGAATCCTTACCTAATACTTGCGCCGTCGCTCCCCTTTTCTCCGATCCAAAGTTGTTCCACAGAAAGAAAAGAATCCCAACACCTCGATCCAGCAAACGATCCCAGATTCTCAGCCCTGAGCCCTCTCTTCCCTCCCGAAGGACAGTCTCGATCTTCGACCAAAAGAGGAGGCTCGCGATCCGCTGCTCGTGCAAGGAAAGACACCAAAAATGAAAGAGATCCCACACTCGATGATCAGAGAAGAGGGCTCGCCGAAGTCTCCTGGAGGGAAGGACGATCGAGTGAGGAAAAGAGAGAGTGTGTCGGCTCAATCGCAAGGAGGAGGAAGAAATGGGGTGTCGGCGGAGGCTGAGGGGAATTCGGTGGCTGGCGTCGGGTGAGTTGCGGGTTAATTAGGTCGAACCGCAGCTAACCGAAGGGTTATAATAAGTGAGGTAACATTTGCACAAAAGCCCTCCTTCTTTACTTATTTAGATTTGAACCCTTAAGTTTAAGTTTAATCACACTTAAGCCCACAAAACTTAAGTTTAAAAATGATTAAACCCTCTAATTCCAATTTGAGTCTCAAACACCCTAAATCTTCTTCCAAAAAATTCTCCGGAGCAGGATAAAAATGTCGGATTTAACAATTTGTCACATGTAAGTGCACGTCAAACATATACCACACTCAAATGTAACAAGCACCAACAAAGGTGCAATGCATCCTATAAACATGATGTTATGATCTATTCTGTACGCACCCTAGCCACCACCAAACTGGTAGTCGGGTGTGTTGGGGCAATCGGCCTAAGTATGAGCGGGAGGATCATGGTTTTGATGTGTGTGTGCCAATATGGTTAAGTTAGGGTGTTATGTTATTTTGATATGTGTGATTGAGTCTTGCAGGACTTGGTGAGTCACACATGGAGTACGCATCCGAGGGACGAGAGCCGAGGAAAGAGGACTCCAAGGGCAAGCCGGGTGAAGTGGACTTCAAAGGACATACATGAAGGATGACATGGAGGCAAGCCGAGGGCTTATGTGCGTATCTGAGGGACGACATCCGGTGGAAGAGGGCTTCAAGGGGCAAGCAAGGGGAGTGGACTTGATGGCATACGTGAAGGGTGGTCTTCGGGATGAGGGAGAGAGAAAATGTAAGCTGGGCAGTCGACTGGGGATGGATCAGTCGACTGCCAGCGGGGATCTCGAACTCACAGAAAGATCAGTCGACTGGTCCTGATCAGGTCGAAAAACTAGTCGTTGGCTAGCTGTTGCGGTGGGATCAGTCGGCTGCCCTGGGGGCAGTCGACTGGTATCGGGCTGGACAGCTTAAGGAGATGTCCACTACTCTATTTAAAGGGAGACTTTTGAGCAGGTCAAGGTTGCAGTTCTGGTGTGTATTGTGTCCCAAGTGCTCAAAGTCTCTAGCTCTTCCTCTCACTTTCATTTCAACTTTGTAAATAGGAAGAGTGCCATTTGTGAAGGTTTCTCCACCTTGAAGGAGACATTCATAGTGGAGCTCGTGCGTGTGGTGTGGATCCTTGGACTAGTCACCTTTTTGAGGTGGATACCAAGTAAATCAGGGGGTTAGCATTGTTTTTACTGTTTTTATTGATTTTGTTTTGTGTTGAGCTAATATCTTTGTAGACAAAATCGAAAGAAAGCTATTCACCCCCCCCTTTAGCTTGACGCCTCAATCCTAACAAGTGGTATCAAAGCCGGTTCATTTCGGAAGAACTCACCGTCGACCGGAGCATCAAAATGGCGTTTTATGAGGGTTATAGCACCACGTGACCACCTTTCTTTGACGGCAATGATTTCGCGTATTGGAAAGGTAGGATGGAGTATTATCTTATGAATGATATTGAAAATTGGTGTAGTATTGTAGATGGATTCGACATACCAATGAATGAGAGGGGAGAGCCTCTACCTATCAAACATTGGACAAAAGAGATGTTGAAGAAGGCTCAAGCGAATGTAAAAAACTACAACAACTCTTCAATGTGGATTCTCAAAAGAACAATTGAACAACGTGGGACCGTTCAAGACCGCAAAGGAGCTTTGGGAGAAGCTCATTGAGCTAAATGAAGGATCGAATGAATCAAGGAGGGCCAAGAAGGATCTCTTGATGGCACAACTCCAATCTCTCACTATGAAGGCGAATGAAACCGTGAGCCAATTACACGGTAGGGTTAAAGAGATCATCAACGAACTTTATGTCATAGGTGAGAAAGTGGAAAATAAGGATCTTGTGAGGTATGTACTTCAATCCTTCCCTAGAACCACTTTATGGGCTTCAATGGTTGATGTCTATAAAGTCTCTAGGGATCTTTCTTTAGTTAAGTTTGATGACTTGTTTTGTGAATTTGAATTGCATGAACAAGCTAATTTATCTACTAAAGAGAAGGGTGTAGCTTTTGTTGTAGAGAAAGAAAGAAAGAAGAAGAAGGAAAAGAAAAAGGTTGTCTACTCATCATCCGATTCGGAAGAATCGAGTGCCTCCATGGATAGCGACCAAGAGGCATATATGGTAAGAAAAATGAGAAAAACCTTTAAAAGTTTTTCTAACAAATCTTATGGTAGGAAAGGTTCAAGGAGTAGGGGCAAGGCAAAAAAAAGTTATTTGCTACAATTGCCATGAAGAAGGGCCTATGAAGAATGAATGTCCACTTTTGAAGAAAAGAGAAGAAAAGAAGATGGATGAGAAGAAGAAATCAAAGGAAAAAAGGAAAGAATGCCACAAGTCTAAAGGTCACATGGGATGATCCATCATCATCGGAGGAGGAAGAAAACCATGTGTCTCATTTTGCATTGATGGTAGTGGACAACCTAGAGTCATCCGAAGATGAGAGGAGCTCAAGTAATGAAAATGAAGGGAGCTTAAGTGAAGGAGGAGGTTCAACTTCGGAATCGGACATCTCGGTAAGTGAGGTATACAACTTACCCACTTCTACTCTTATAAAAATAATTTCTAGCACTAATGCTGATTTTGTTAAGTCTAGAAAGAAGATTAAGGATTTAAAAAATAAAATTTGCATGTTAAAGTTAAAATCCATGAAAATTAAGGACAATGTACATGTTTCTTCTTCCATTTCAAATGACTCATTTCTAGAAAAGGAAAATAAGAAGTTAAGGGAAAAGGTAGAAAATCTCACTAAGGCCCTTGGGAACTTTCAAATCGGCTCGAAGAACCTTGACATGATTACTAATAGTCAAAGAGCCGTGTATAACAAGGTCGGGATAGAGTATAAACCCAAAACCAAGGAAGTAACATTTGTTTCTCTTATGGGAAGGAAGGGTGCCCCTAGGAAGCAAAGTGTTAGAGGAAATGTAAAGAAGACATGGGTACCTAAGAAATACTTAAATGATGTTTGTGGATCTAACATTTGGGTACCAAAAGATTATGTTTTTCGTGTTATTTAGGTAAATGAGAAGAAGGGGTCAAAAATGTGGATAGTGGATAGCGGGTGCTCGAGGCATATGACCGGTGATGTAAGCAAATTCTCCACCATTAGCTATCTAAGAGAAGGAACGGTGCCTTTCGGGAATAGTGAAAAACTCAAGATAATAGGTAGATGCACAATTGAGGTATCTCCTACAATCACAATTCATAAAGTGCTTCTAATTAAGGACATGAAATTTAACTTGCTTAGTGTGAGTCAACTATGTGATGCCGGGTAGTGGAGTTTCATGCAAGAAAATATTTGATTAGACACAATGACTTCGAAAATATCATGTTCGAAAGATATAGGGAAGCAAATCTTTATTATTTTAATCTCTCTTATGCTTCTAACATTTCTACCAAGTGTCTCATGTCCAAAGAAGAAGAAGGATGACTATGACATCGGAGGCTTGGTCACATCAACATGAGGAACATAGCAAGAGTGGCCAAGATGGAATTGGTGAAAGGGCTACCGATGATCAAGTATGAAAAGAACAAAATGTGTGATGCATGCCAAGAGGGTAAACAATCTAAGTCATCACACAAAGGTGAAACCCTAACTAGTACTACTTTGCCATTAGAATTATTGCATTTAGATTTATTTGATTGTCATGGTACTCCTTCATTAATAGGAAACAAGTATTACTTACTAATTGTTGATGATTTCTCTAGATATACTTGGGTTTATTTCATGAGACATAAGGATGACACTCTAGGAATATTATAGGATTTAGTAAAAGAGTTGAAAATGAGAAGCATCTCAAAATCAACCTAATTAGAAGTGATCATGGTGGAGAGTTTGAAAATTCAAACTTCTCTCATTTTTGTATAGAGAATGGGTACAAAAATGAATTTTCATGTCCAAGAACCCCACAACAAAATGGTGATGTAGAAAGAAGGAATAGGGCTTTACAAGAAGCGGCTAGGACTATGTTTAATGCTTACTCCTTACCTAGCTATTTTTGGGCGGAAGCGGTAAATACCGCTTGCTACATCCAAAACCGAGTTTTAATTCATAGATTTTTAGAAAAAACACCTTTTGAATTGTGGAATGAGAGAATTCCTCAAATTCACTATTTTAGAGTTTTTGGGTGTAAGGTCTATATTTGGAACACTAAGGATGATCTAAAAAAATATGAGTCTAAGGCGGATGAAGGAATCTTAGTTGGATATTCATCTACTAGTAGAGGGTATAGAGTGTATAACAAGAGGACTAGAGTGATTGAGGAATCTTCCAATGTGGATTTTGATGAGTCTACTAGCACACTTTCCCTAGGAAGTCCTCCATTGACAAGGATATAGAAGAAAATCAAAACATTACCCAGAAATGCAAGATTTACATTTATGGGGCATTGATCAAGGGGAAGGGAGAAGTGCATTGTGTTAGGATCTTACCGTTAAGCTAGAGGGGGTGAATAGCTTTCTTTCGATTTTCTACCTACAACGTTAGCGTGCGCAAGCAGAAATACTAATAACAAAATCAAACAATCGCTAGCACGCCACCTTTACGTGCTTCGGAGATAAGGCTCCTACTCCACGGCTGTCCGTAAGGTGGACGATCTCGATCCGTCGATGGATGACTCCCCGAAAGACCTCCGGCTAGCTCGTGTAGCTCCTTGTGGGTGGAGAAACCTCGCCACAATCCGGACAACACTCCTGAGCACAATGACTATTAATTGACCTTTAACCATTACAGCTTAATGTTCAAATTTGAGCCACCATCAGTCGACTTATCCAGGGGCAGTCGACTGACCACCAGTCGACTGGTCCATTACCAGTCGACTGATCTTTCTGTAGTATACACCAGTCGACTAATCCATTTCTACACCTAAGGTTTCCCTTCCCCAAATATATTTCTCTCAGCACTCGAACCATAGGATTTCCCGAGTACATTTCACTCAGCTCTCGTACCCTCACGACCTGGGATCCATTTCTACACCTAAGGTTTCCCTTCCCCGAATATATTTCTCTCAGCACTCGAACCCTAGGATTTCCCGAGTACATTTCACTCAGCACTCGTACCCTCACGACCTGGTTGACTCTTCATCCAGCAGCCTCGATCTGTTGCCTTCACGCCCTCTTCGTCTTCGGCTCCCGTTCCTCAGATGCACACACAAGCCCTCGGCTTGCCTCTATGTCATCCTTCACGCATGCGTCGAAGTCCATGTCCCTCGGCTCATCGTTCCTGCTCCAGTAGCCTCGATCTGTTGCCTTCAAGCCTTCTTCGACTTTAGCCCTCGTTCCTCAGATGCACACACAAGCCCTCGGCTTGCCTTCATGCCATCCTTCACATACGCCTCGAAGTCCGCTTTCCTCGGCTCATCGTTCCTGCTCCAACAACCTCGATCTGTTGCCTTCAAGCCTTCTTCGACTTTGGCCCTCATCCCTCAGATGCACACACATGCTCTCAGCTTACCTTCATGCCATCCTTTACGTACACCTCAAATTTCGCTTCCCTCGGCTCATCGTCTCTGCTTTGTTCATGGTCCCTCAAATGCGCACACAAGCCCACGGCTTGCCTCCATGCCACCCTTCACCATACCTGAAGATGTCCAACCAAGTCTATGTGTACCCTGCAAACCTGCACACTCCAATACACATATTAAATATAAGGGTGAACCTAACTTAAACCCTTTGACCAAACATCAAAACACATGGTCACTCCGGACCATAGATTGCCCCAACAATCTCCCCCTTTTAGATGTTTGGCAATACGTTTAAGTTAGGGAAAACAAATAGCAAAAACCAAGCTAATAACCATTTGGACTTACGTTGCCAAGACTTCACCTTGGACTTACACCGTCAATGCATATGCAATGCAAACATACACGGATCCTATCACAAGACATCCCCACACCTAACCTCCCCAAAAGTTTAGGGCTTTTACCAAATCGAGCTTTTTATAACCTCTCCAAGGCCCCCTACATTGGACTTACAAAGGTTTTTTAAAACCTCTCCAAGGTTCCCCTTACGCCACCAAACGAGCAATAATGCTCCCCCTTAACCTAAGCTCTCCCTTGACCTAGGAGTTCTTGCAAATGCGTGTTTGGTTTCCCACTTAAACTCAATACTTCTTCCCCTTTGCCACATATAAAAAAAACTCCAACAATTTCTCTCTTATTGGATCTTTTAACCTCTAATGACCAGAAACACAGTGTACTAACCCCCCATAAGATTACACACTTGTTTTACATTATTTTGACACCTTTTGACTGCTGAAACACCAAAATCAGCCTTTACCAGTCGACTGTCCTTTGTCCTAGTCGACTGGCTGACCCAATTTCAGAAATGCACCAAAAATTCTAAAAATCTCTAAAATTTTCTAAATTTTGTGAAGAGGTTTGTGGTACCCATATATACTTGGAAAAAATACATTTAAAAGCTATCTATCACCAATCCCAAGATTGACATAAAATTTAAAACTAGCTAAATGGTTTAATTGAATCTTGACCTAAAGTCCTAGTTTTGACTTTCTCTTGATGTCCATGCCCATACTAAACCACAATGCATCCCTAGCATTTGTTTACATGACATTTACACATCAAAAATCAACTTTCATGTTATATGACCCCAATGTCATATTTTCATGCATGAAACTCAAACTTATTGTGTCAAATCCCTAGGATTGTGACTTCAAATCCATCTCCACATCCTTTGGCACACTCCACGACTCATCTATACTTTCGAGAGAAACCCTCCCAAGATCCATAGACCATGGGTCCCAACTTGGCTTCTAGAGCTCCCCTTGAGCTCTTAGCCTGAGCCACCTCCCTAGGTGACTCAACCCACGCTAGACCATACCGGTGTACCTCCGGTGACTCTTGGTCTACAACCTTACCTTCCTTAACTTTGGACATCTTGTCCTTGGTTAAGCACTTCTTACCTTAAATAACATTTCCTTGCCATTCTCTAACCTTCCATTATTGGCATAATTATATGCTACCCTAGCATATTTTCTTCCATTTTAACATTTTTGGGTTTTTGAACACCCAAACCCATGTCAAGTCCCCTAGGTCCAATAATGACCTTACCTAGGACTCTTTCCATTTCTTCAAGTCTTGCCCTCAAGACTTGATTTGCCAACTCTAGAGCCCCAACCCTAGAGTCAACATGTCCACCTTGGACATTCCTAGACCTACCCACCTTTCTAGGCATATGTCTCCCCTTTTTGGGATTTGTGCCTTGATCATTAACCACCTTCCTTCCCTTAGGTATGATAGTTTGGGTCTTCCTTGGTCTAGCCTTGGGTAATGATTTCTTAGAATTATCTATCTTGTTAACCCTATTCCTATCATTATACCTAAATCCATGATTATTCTTAACAAGCATATAAGAATTTAAAATTAGATTTAATTTTAAACAAGGGATTACCTTCCCTTTTACCTTTGAAGCTCCCCCTTGACTTGAGCTCCTCTTCTTTTCCAATTTCTTCAAGTGCGCCAATTTCTTGATTTCTCCTTTCTTTGGGCACTTGGTGTGGTAGTGTCCACACTCACCACATGTGAAGCAAATTATATGCTACTTATCCTTCTTTACTCCATCCCTACAACTCATGTTAGCTTTCAAATTATTTGAATTGAGTTTAGGGTTTATCTCCTTTTTCTTATCCAATGGACACTTGTCCTTGTAGTGTCCCTTTTGATTGCACCCAAAGCAAATTATATGATTCTTTGACTTTGCTTTGATAGAGGTGGAAGCTTCTTCTTGCTCCGGTATTGAGGATGGTCTCTCCTCCCCCTCAATTCTTGAAGTGGAGAATTCTTCTATTTCTTCCTCACTTGACGATGTGGATGATTCAACTTTCTCCACCTCTTCGGATGTTAAACTTGACTCAACTTCCGATTGGTCCTTCTCCTTCTCTTGGACCAATGACTCCTTTTCCTTGGACTCTTCTTCTCCTTGTCTTTGTGTCGAATTTTCATGTAGAGCTATCACCTTTCTCCATATCTCATATGCATTCTTGTATTCTCCTACATTTGACATAATATATGAAGGTAATAAATTTAATACAATTCTAGTTACCTCCTTATCTGCCTTCTCTTCTTCCGTTTGACTCTTGGTCCAATACCGAAGTCGAAGGCGTTTTCCCTTCTTGTCCGTTGGAGCTTCAAATGACACTTCCAATGCGGTTCAATAATCCCAATCCATTTGGAACCATGTCTCCAATCGCTTCCTCCAATAATTGAAGTCACCTCGGTCGTATGGAGGTGGAATCCGAATATCCCATCCTAGAGGACCTCCCGAGTCCATCTTCCTCTAGCTTTTTGCTCTCTCTACGGTTAGTCCATAGATGAGCGAACCTTCGCTCTGATACCACTTGTTAGGATCTTACCGTTAAGCTTGAGGGGGGGGGTGAATAGCTTTCTTTCGATTTTCTACCTACAACGTTAGCGTGCGCAAGCAAAAATACTAATAACAAAATCAAACAATCGCTAACACGTCACCTTTACGTGGTTCGGAGATAAGGCTGCTACTCCACGGCTGTCCGTAAGGTGGACGATCCCGATCCGTAGGTGGATAAATCCCCGGAAGACCTCCGGCTAGCTTGTGTAGCTCCTTGTGGGTGGAGAAACCTCGCCACAATCCGGACAACACTCTTTAGTACAAAGACTACTAATTGGCCTTTAACCAAAGCCAATTTCGTCAAGAACTAATTGGCCTTTAACCAAAGCTAATTTCGTCAAGAACTCTCTGCCAAAATCGAGCCCTTTTAAATAGTGCTCAAAGCTGAGAAGACCGTTACCAGTCGACTGGTCCATTACCAGTTGACTAGTCCCACTCAAATTCGACCGTTATAGCTTAACGTTCAAATTTGAGCCAACATCAGTCGACTGATCCAAGGGCAGTCGATTGACCACCAGTCGACTGGTCCATTACCAGTCAACTAATCTTTCTGTGGTATATGTTGCGTACGAGATGGCTATAGAGGGGGGGTGAATATAGACAACTACTTTCTCCTTGGAAACTTATCACGATTTCTGCAACTCAAATATCAGTAGCACAGCGGAAAGAGTAGAAAACAGAGTGTGCAGAAAAATAAAACGAAAGCGAAACAAACACGACTAGCAAGATCGCTAACAAGGAGGATTTACAAGGTTCGGGGATAACTTGCCCCTACTCCTTGGCGTGCCCTTGAGGTGGGCGATCCCTTGATCGTCGGCAGATCAAGCCCCGGTTAACACCGGATATGAAGCAACCTCCTTCTCGATGGAGAAACCTCCCCACAGTGTGTTTCAAACAATGATATAGAATGAGCACAATGAAACAACAACAAGAAGGATCTTACTCAAACACTTAGAAGGGACAAAACACAGCAAGCTTCCCTGAGCTCCACCCAGTGGCGATCTCACGCAGACCCCTGCTCCGTGTCTTCCCACTGTCGGACTCCAAGCCTCTTGTTTTCTCCTTCAAGCGCTTAAGTATGATGATTGCTCCTCAATAACTTGCTTAGAATCGATGAAGAACTCAAGAACAGCAAGCTTGTAACGCAGGAACTCAAGAGCACGAACAAAACTCAAGATCTCTTTTCTTTCTCGCTCGCGTTCCTTTTTGTTTCTCCGCCAAGTGACAAGTGACAACATCCCTGTAGCTCCCAGCTACTCATCTGCCAACGCCAGCCTCTACTGAGCTATCTCTGGACTCACTGAGCTCCTCAGTCAAGCTCCAGTCTCCGCTCCAGTCTGCAGCTCGCCGTTGCAACCTGAGATGAGAAAGAGACAAACCTGCTCTAAGGAAAGCACGCTTTGACTTCTCCTTGAGTGTTTGAATCCTCCCCTGTCACCTGAAACTCAATCAGAGCATTAGAGCAGCATATCAAATATCAGACACATACATCAGCAAATCAGATACGATCAGACGCTCTGACCGCGTCTGACAGTGAAATTTGAATTAAAGTGATCGGTCACCGGACCGATCCAGGGTGTGTGGATCGGTCACCAGATCGATCCACTGCTTCGCTGGGATTCCCAGCTCTCACAGCTTTACACGCCTGATCGGTCACCAGACCGATCAGGGTGAAGCCTGATTTTTACCTAGCCCTCCAAGCTAGGACTTTTCACCCAACTCTTCCGAGTTAGAACATCATCCAACCTAGCCCTCCAAGCTAGGCACCTGACCCTCCAAGCCAGGACTTTTTCACCTAATTCTCCAGGATGGGAATTTGCACCTAATCCTCCAAGTTAGGACTTTTCACCTAGCCCTCCAAGCTAGGACTTTTCACCCAACCCTTCCGAATTAGGACTTTTCCAACACCTAGCCCTCCAAGCTAGGATTTTCCACACCTAACCTCCCAGGTTAAGATTTTCCATATCATGCCTAATCCTCGATCAGGACTTAATCATAATCATCATAATCATCACACCTAAACTAAAATCGTTGTCAACACCAAAACAACAATCAGGGCCAGACTGCATCAACAATCTCCCCCTTTTTGTTGTTTGACAATCAGATTTTAAGTTTAGGGATTCTCAATCAATATTCCAACTTTAGAATCATAGGGGAATCCAGATCCTCCCCCTACAACATGATCATGCTAAACTTAACCAATCCACACTCTCCCCCTTTGTCGAACACCGAAAAGGGACAAGAGGGACTGTCAAGATTAAGATGTGTTGGGACCGATTGGCGAGCTAGAGGGGGGGGTGATTAGCTTGGATTCGCTTGTAGATGATTTGTCGCGGCGGAAGACTTCAAGCAATCGCTAACACTTGGATTTTACTTGGTATCCACCCCGGTCGGGTGACTAATCCAAGGGTCCACTCTCCTCACACTCTCATACACTATGAAAGTCTCCTTCTTGAGGTGGAGAAACCTCTTACAAGCTTACAATGAGATACAACAAGAGGAAGCAAAAATACAATGGAAAATCTTACAAGATTTATAATATTAAGCTCACTTTGCTTTCCTTGCTATCTTCAAGCTTGTGGTTGCCTCTAGAACCTTGGAAATGCAGCAGCAAAAACCTCCAAGACTTCCCTTGAGATGGCACCAATGAAGGAGGAAAAAGGGGAGAAGAGTTGTGGCTCAAAACTTGCGTGAAAACCCTTATACCCGACGCCTAGGGTTCCCTAATCGATTACCCAATCGATTACCACGTCATACTAGCCGTTCAACGGCTAGTTTTTGAACCTGAATCGATTAGCCAATCGATTAAGACTGCCCTTAATCGATTGACCAATCGATTAAGAGAAGGCTGAATCGATTACCCAATCGATTCAGCCACCTTCTGTTCTCGCAACAAACTCTCTTAATCGATTACCCAATCGATTCACTTTCTCCTTAATCAATTACCTAATTGATTAAGATCCTCCTTAATCAATTACCTAATAGATTACCATCCTTCTTAATCAATTACCCAATTGATTAAAATCCTTCTTGTTTTCGCGAGACAACAACTCAATCGATCACCCAATCGATTGAGACCAACCTAACTTGTGTTCACGGTCAACCCCTTTGACCAACCTCGATTTTACGGTCAACCCCTTTGACCAACCTGGACTTCTTCTGCCTAGTTCCCAACTAGGACTTAACCTGATTCCCCACCAGGTTTGCCTAACACTCGAGTTAGGTCTAGTCTCTTGGTAGACTTCCACCTTGCCAGCATGTGATCTCCCCGATCCATCTGGACTTCACCTAGTCCCACTAGGTCTTCTCCCATGCCAGCGTGCGATCTCCCCGATCCACCTGGACTTCACCTAGTCCCACTAGGTGTGCCTAGTCCCACTAGGTCTTTTTCCATGCCAGCGTGCGATCTCCCCGATCCACCTGGACTTCACCTAGTCCCACTAGGTGTGCCTAGTCCCACTAGGTCTTTTCCCATGCCAGCGCACGATCTCCCCGATCCACCTGGACTTCACCTAGTCAAGTCTCCAGTCAACCTTGACCCACTTGACACCATACGGCATTCAAACATAATTATCAAATTCAAACATCAATGTCAAACATCGAAACATACACCTCAAGCTCACCCGAGCTTGCTAGACTCAAGCTCACCTGAGCTTTGTCAAACTAGGTCAACCCTGACCTAACCAAGATTGCACCAACAATCTCCCCCTTTTTGATGTTTGACAATATGTTTGAGAAAGACTAATCCCTATTAGCCTTTCAATTTTCTCCCCCTTTGACACACATCAAACACTCTCCCTGAGAGTCTATATGGTCAAAGGTATACCCAATGAAAATCCCATACTTTTCATTGAACCTATGCTCAACCTTGAGCACTCATGAAGATTCCCAATCTTCAAAAAAAATAAAAATTCAACCACATGTTGTTAAGGAAGACCTCCCCCTCAAAACATGCTCTAAACCTCTATCATTGCACCAACAATGATTTTTGAGTTCCTAAACCTTTAGGAAAACTCAACTTGAGGTAATTGAGATTTTGAAATTCAAAATTTGAATCAAAATCTCTCCCTAACCCTTAAATGTTCACCAAACCATTTCCCTTTTTGATTTCACAATGAAATTTACCCAAATATACTTATAAAAGTAATTCTAGGGTTTAGGGATTGGTAGGTTACTCAAAAATGGGTTATTGGACTGAAAATAGACATTTTCAGTTTCACCAATCGATTGGTGTTGGGAACCAATCGATTAAATTAGCCTTAATCGATCAACGAATCGATTACGGCTGACTGTAATCGATCAAATGATCGATTACGCGAGCTTCTGTGCTCGCAAAAAGATCCACCAATCGATTGACCAATCGATTGGCTACTGCCCCAATCGATCACCTGATCGATTGAGAGTTTCTGAAATCTGAAAATAATTTCAGATTCGAATTTCAGAAACTCCTAAATAATTCTACAAAATTTGAAAAATTCTAAAATTTCGTGTAGACATTATTTATACCATATACTATCAAGGAAAAATAATTTTCTATGAAAATAACCTCCTTTTTCAAAGATTGACACAAAATTGGAAACCATTGAAATACTTCAATGTTTTTCATGTTTTGTATCCATTTCATCAATGATGAGTGCTATCAAAAGATAGTCTTCACCAAGGTTTTCCAATATAGTTTTAAAATGGTTTTCAAAAACAATATCCAATCATGTTCCTTGGGCTAAATGCACATGACTTGTACATTAGCTTTCCCAATGATTGGAGTTCATTGAATCTCATGTTTTGATGATACTAAAACTCAAATATGATGTACTTTATCAACACCTTGGGTTTTGTTCATCACCCTAACATCTCACTTGTTTCTAATGTGTCTCAAAAACACACACAAGTCAACTTATGGTCTTAGTGAGATGTGAAAGTCATGTTCTCCCTAATCTAAGGGTTCATGCATTTCTACCTAGGCATTATAAACCTTGATCATCCACCTAGGATGCCAATTAATGCCAATGTCCTTAAGTTCAATAAAAATTGATTTATGCATGATTAATGACTATGACATGCATCATATTAGGATTTTCAAAAGAAATTATAACTAGATGATGCATGTATGACATGACAT
Organism: Boesenbergia rotunda; assembly: GCA_024364735.1. NCBI lineage: Eukaryota > Viridiplantae > Streptophyta > Magnoliopsida > Zingiberales > Zingiberaceae > Boesenbergia > Boesenbergia rotunda. Next base: position 177,605 of record JAGFNQ010010560.1, on the reverse strand, counting down.
GTAATATTTTCATAATAAATATGAATGATGAAATATGATGTCATGGCATGTGATAGGGCATACAAAACATGGCATAGTGTCATAAAAGAATATACCTAGATTTCCTATCTAAGTATCAATAACTCATCGCTAAGCCATTGATATCCCTAAATTTGCCCTAATTTCCAAGATAATGCCCAAAACTCCCCAACTTGGCTTATCTTTGGATTCTATCCTAGTTGTGCCAACTTTTATTAGATTCAATCTTCCAATAATATAGTTTGGCACCAATTTTACTCCTCCTAGAGTAAACACATGAATCCTTCATTTTCAAGGGTAGTAATTCCTTGAAAATGTCCCAAAGTGCCAACTTCATCAAGGTTGGGTTAACTACCCTTCCAATTAGAGTTGACACTCCCTAGACCTATCTAGGGTGTGGCGAACACACTCTTAGGAACCCAAAACCTATTGGTGCTCCTTGGGTGTTCTAGGTATTCACTAGGGATGACTTCCCTTGATACCTTCCTAAAGACTTTCTTAGGCTTCTCCGAAGCCTTAATCACCTTTGTCTTGTCTTGGTCAACTCTAGGGATGACTTCCCTTGTGACCTTGACTTGACTCCTAGACCTAGATTTAGTTCCATATTTATATGGAACTCTATGATAGGATGGACCATCATCCTTAGTCTTAGGTTTGTACCCCAAACCTTTCTTGCTCCTAGAAGGTCCTTGATTTCCTAAACCTAGGTTTTGATCCTTAGATCCCTTAAATAGATTTTCTATTCTTTTGAGGGATTTTTCTAATTTATCAAGTTTTGACCTCAAAACTTGATTTTCAATCATTACCTCCTCAAGGCTTGGTTTTCTAATATAGCCTTGGTGATTGTTTTTCTTAGCCTTGGATTGGGTAGGTCTATCTTGGAAATTCCTAATTTGTTCCCTATCCTTAGAGGTGGTAGTCCTAGCATGGAAAGCTCTATAGTTTTCCTTAGGGTTTTTATACCTCCTATTTTCATGATAAATAGCATTAAAATGATAATAGTTATCTCTAGCATGCATATTATCATGATTTAAATAAGTACCATTACATAATGGTACCTTAGTGTTATTCTTGGAGGCTCCCCCTTGACTTGAGCTCCTTCTTTTAGCCTTGGTCGGATTCTTCCCCTTTGGACATTGATTTCGATAATGTCCCTTTGCTTTGCATGAGAAGCACACAATGTGCTTCTTATCCTTCTTTGCCACGAGGCCGACCTCCTTTGGCTTCTCTTTGGTCTTGGGTGCCACTAGCACCTTTTTCTTGACCAATTTGGGACACTTACTCTTATAGTGTCCTCTTTCCCTACACTCAAAGCAAATAATATGATCTTTATTTTTACAAATTGAAATTTTTATACCTTTGCTTGTAGGGGTGTGGCATGACTCTTCACTTGATCCGGAAGTAGATACTTCTTCTTCTTCCGGAGTCAATGACCTTCGCTCCCCCTCAATCCTGGAGGTGAAGACTTCTTCTTTCTCCTCATTGACCTCGGATGATGATGTTGACGCTTTTCTTTGATCCGATGCCAATGGCACATCTTGCTCCTCTTCAAACCTTGAAGTGGAGGCTTCTTGAGCTTCATCTTCGGATGTTGAGCACCTCTCAACTTCCGAGTCCTCTTCACTTGATGAATCTCCCTCTTCGGATTTTTCTTGATTTGGTATAGTGGAGGGATCTTCATGAAGCCTTGCCAATTTGCTCCATAGCTCTTTGGCGTCTTGAAATTCTCCAATCTTGTCCAAGATGGTGCTTGGCAAAAGATTGACCAATAGCTTGATCACTTTGTAGTTGG
>JAGFNQ010010560.1:54234-175597 GCA_024364735.1 Boesenbergia rotunda | reverse complement strand
AGCACCACATTGGCTAGCCAGGCAGGAAATTGCACTTCTCGGATGTGTCCTGCTTTCAGCAACCTTTCCACCTCGGCCTGGATGATCTTGTTCTGCTCGGGGTTGAAATCTCTCTTCCTTTGCTTCACAGGTCGGGCGTCCGGGTAAACATGCAGCTTGTGCTCCATGACCTCGGGTCTGACCCCTTTCAGATCTTGCTGGGACCAGGCGAATACATCTTGGTTCTGGGTCAAACATTCTATCAGCTGTTGCCGGAGGTCGGGTGATAGCCCTGTTGGGACCGATTGGCGAGCTAGAGGGGGGGGTGATTAGCTTGGATTCGCTTGTAGATGATTTGTCGCGGCGGAAGACTTCAAGCAATCGCTAACACTTGGATTTTACTTGGTATCCACCCCGGTCGGGTGACTAATCCAAGGGTCCACTCTCCTCACACTCTCATACACTATGAAAGTCTCCTTCTTGAGGTGGAGAAACCTCTTACAAGCTTACAATGAGATACAACAAGAGGAAGCAAAAATACAATGGAAAATCTTACAAGATTTACAATATTAAGCTCATTTTGCTTTCCTTGCTATCTTCAAGCTTGTGGTTGCCTCTAGAACCTTGGAAATGCAGCAGCAAAAACCTCCAAGACTTCCCTTGAGATGGCACCAATGAAGGAGGAAAAAGGGGAGAAGAGTTGTAGCTCAAAACCTGCGTGAAAACCCTTATACCCGACGCCTAGGGTTCCCTAATCGATTACCCAATCGATTACCACGTCATACTAGCCGTTCAATGGCTAGTTTTTGAACCTGAATCGATTAGCCAATCGATTAAGACTGCCCTTAATCGATTGACCAATCGATTAAGAGAAGGCTGAATCGATTACCCAATCGATTCAGCCACCTTCTGTTCTCGCAACAAACTCTCTTAATCGATTACCCAATCGATTCACTTTCTCCTTAATCAATTACCTAATTGATTAAGATCCTCCTTAATCAATTACCTAATTGATTACCATCCTTCTTAATCAATTACCCAATTGATTAAAATCCTTCTTGTTTTCGCGAGACAACAACTCAATCGATCACCCAATCGATTGAGACCAACCTAACTTGTGTTCACGGTCAACCCCTTTGACCAACCTCGATTTTACGGTCAACCCCTTTGACCAACCTGGACTTCTTCTGCCTAGTTCCCAACTAGGACTTAACCTGATTCCCCACCAGGTTTGCCTAACACTCGAGTTAGGTCTAGTCTCTCGGTAGACTTCCACCTTGCCAGCATGTGATCTCCCCGATCCATCTGGACTTCACCTAGTCCCACTAGGTCTTCTCCCATGCCAGCGTGCGATCTCCCCGATCCACCTGGACTTCACCTAGTCCCACTAGGTGTGCCTAGTCCCACTAGGTCTTTTTCCATGCCAGCGTGCGATCTCCCCGATCCACCTGGACTTCACCTAGTCCCACTAGGTGTGCCTAGTCCCACTAGGTCTTTTCCCATGCCAGCGCACGATCTCCCCGATCCACCTGGACTTCACCTAGTCAAGTCTCCAGTCAACCTTGACCCACTTGACACCATACGGCATTCAAACATAATTATCAAATTCAAACATCAATGTCAAACATCGAAACATACACCTCAAGCTCACCCGAGCTTGCTAGACTCAAGCTCACCTGAGCTTTGTCAAACTAGGTCAACCCTGACCTAACCAAGATTGCACCAACAATCTCCCCCTTTTTGATGTTTGACAATATGTTTGAGAAAGACTAAACCCTATTAGCCTTTCAATTTTCTCCCCCTTTGACACACATCAAACACTCTCCCTGAAAGTCTATATGGTCAAAGGTATACACAATGAAAATCCCATACTTTTCATTGAACCTATGCTCAACCTTGAGCATCATCATAATGAAGATTTCCAATCTTCATCCTTTCATTTTACCAAAAATAAAAATACAACCACATGTTGTTAAGGAAGACCTCCCCCTCAAAACATGCTCTAAACCTCTATCATTGCACCAACAATGATTTTTGAGTTCCTAAAACCTTTAGGAAAACTCAACTTGAGGTGATTGAGATTTTGGGATTCAAAACTTGAACCAAAACCTCTCCTTAACCCTTAAATGTTCACCGAACCGTTTCCCTTTTTGATTTCACAATGAAATTTACCCAAATATACTTATAAAAGTAATTCTAGGGTTTAGGGATTGGTAGGTTACTCAAAAATGGGTTATTGGACTGAAAATAGACATTTTCAGTCTCACCAATCGATTGGTGTTGGGAACCAATCGATTAAACTAGCCTCAATCGATCAACGAATCGATTACGGCTGACTGTAATCGATCAAATGATCGATTACGCGAGCTTCTGTGCTCGCAAAAAGATCGACCAATCGATTAACCAATCGATTGGCTATGGTCCCAATCGATCACCTGATCGATTGGGAGTTTCTGAAATCTGAAAACAATTTCAGATCCGAAATTCAGAAACCCCTAAATAATTCTACAAAATTCGAAAAATTCTAAAATTTTGTGTAGACATTATTTATACCATATACTATCAAGGAAAAATAATTTTCTATGAAAATAACCTCCTTTTTCAAAGATTGACACAAAATTGGAAACCATTGAAATACTTCAATGTTTTTCATGTTTTGTATCCATTTCATCAATGATGAGTGCTATCAAAAGATAGTCTTCACCAAGGTTTTCCAATATAGTTTTAAAATGGTTTTCAAAAACAATATCCAATCATGTTCCTTGGGCTAAATGCACATGACTTGTACATTAGCTTTCCCAATGATTGGAGTTCATTGAATCTCATGTTTTGATGATACTAAAACTCAAATATGATGTACTTTATCAACACCTTGAGTTTTGTTCATCACCCTAACATCTCACTTGTTTCTAATGTGTCTCAAAAACACACACAAGTCAACTTATGGTCTTAGTGAGATGTGAAAGTCATGTTCTCCCTAATCTAAGGGTTCATGCATTTCTACCTAGGCATTATAAACCTTGATCATCCACCTAGGATGCCAATTAATGCCAATGTCCTTAAGTTCAATAAAAATTGATTTATGCATGATTAATGACTATGACATGCATCATATTAGGATTTTCAAAAGAAATTATAACTAGATGATGCATGTATGACATGACATGTAATATTTTCATAATAAATATGAATGATGAAATATGATGTCATGGCATGTGATAGGGCATACAAAACATGGCATAGTGTCATAAAAGAATATACCTAGATTTCCTATCTAAGTATCAATAACTCATCGCTAAGCCATTGATATCCCTAAATTTGCCCTAATTTCCAAGATAATGCCCAAAACTCCCCAACTTGGCTTATCTTTGGATTCTATCCTAGTTGTGCCAACTTTTATTAGATTCAATCTTCCAATAATATAGTTTGGCACCAATTTTACTCCTCCTAGAGTAAACACATGAATCCTTCATTTTCAAGGGTAGTAATTCCTTGAAAATGTCCCAAAGTGCCAACTTCATCAAGGTTGGGTTAACTACCCTTCCAATTAGAGTTGACACTCCCTAGACCTATCTAGGGTGTGGCGAACACACTCTTAGGAACCCAAAACCTATTGGTGCTCCTTGGGTGTTCTAGGTATTCACTAGGGATGACTTCCCTTGATACCTTCCTAAAGACTTTCTTAGGCTTCTCCGAAGCCTTAATCACCTTTGTCTTGTCTTGGTCAACTCTAGGGATGACTTCCCTTGTGACCTTGACTTGACTCCTAGACCTAGATTTAGTTCCATATTTATATGGAACTCTATGATAGGATGGACCATCATCCTTAGTCTTAGGTTTGTACCCCAAACCTTTCTTGCTCCTAGAAGGTCCTTGATTTCCTAAACCTAGGTTTTGATCCTTAGATCCCTTAAATAGATTTTCTATTCTTTTGAGGGATTTTTCTAATTTATCAAGTTTTGACCTCAAAACTTGATTTTCAATCATTACCTCCTCAAGGCTTGGTTTTCTAATATAGCCTTGGTGATTGTTTTTCTTAGCCTTGGATTGGGTAGGTCTACCTTGGAAATTCCTAATTTGTTCCCTATCCTTAGAGGTGGTAGTCCTAGCATGGAAAGCTCTATAGTTTTCCTTAGGGTTTTTATACCTCCTATTTTCATGATAAATAGCATTAAAATGATAATAGTTATCTCTAGCATGCATATTATCATGATTTAAATAAGTACCATTACCTAATGGTACCTTAGTGTTATTCTTGGAGGCTCCCCCTTGACTTGAGCTCCTTCTTTTAGCCTTGGTCGGATTCTTCCCCTTTGGACATTGATTTCGATAATGTCCCTTTGCTTTGCATGAGAAGCACACAATGTGCTTCTTATCCTTCTTTGCCACGAGGCCGACCTCCTTTGGCTTCTCTTTGGTCTTGGGTGCCACTAGCACCTTTTTCTTGACCAATTTGGGACACTTACTCTTATAGTGTCCTCTTTCCCTACACTCAAAGCAAATAATATGATCTTTATTTTTACAAATTGAAATTTTTATACCTTTGCTTGTAGGGGTGTGGCATGACTCTTCACTTGATCCGGAAGTAGATACTTCTTCTTCTTCCGGAGTCAATGACCTTCGCTCCCCCTCAATCCTAGAGGTGGAGACTTCTTCTTTCTCCTCATTGACCTCGGATGATGATGTTGACGCTTTTCTTTGATCCGATGCCAATGGCACATCTTGCTCCTCTTCAAACCTTGAAGTGGAGGCTTCTTGAGCTTCATCTTCGGATGTTGAGCACCTCTCAACTTCCGAGTCCTCTTCACTTGATGAATCTCCCTCTTCGGATTTTTCTTGATTTGGTATAGTGGAGGGATCTTCATGAAGCCTTGCCAATTTGCTCCATAGCTCTTTGGCGTCTTGAAATTCTCCAATCTTGTCCAAGATGGTGCTTGGCAAAAGATTGACCAATAGCTTGATCACTTTGTAGTTGGTCTCGCATCTCTTGATTTGCTCCTCATTCCATTTGCTTTTCTTGAGGAGTTTTCCTTTTGAGCTTGTTGGAGCTTCAAAACCCTCCATTAGAGCAAACCATTGCTCTATTTCCATCATGAAATAATTTTCGATCTTTGACTTCCAAAGACCAAAATTCGCCTTGTCGAATGGTGGAGGTGCCCTTGTGTCATAGCCAAACTCCATTCTTGAAGTTGAAACCCCTTGATGATGACTTCTTGAAATTAGGGTTTCTTCCAACATCTTCTTCTTCCTCTAGCTCTTGCCCTATTGGCGATGAGTCCAAAGAAGAGCAACCTTGCTTTGATACCACTTGTTGGGACCGATTGGCGAGCTAGAGGGGGGGGGTGATTAGCTTGGATTCGCTTGTAGATGATTTGTCGCGGCGGAAGACTTCAAGCAATTGCTAACACTTGGATTTTACTTGGTATCCACCCCGGTCGGGTGACTAATCCAAGGGTCCACTCTCCTCACACTCTCATACACTATGAAAGTCTCCTTCTTGAGGTGGAGAAACCTCTTACAAGCTTACAATGAGATACAACAAGAGGAAGCAAAAATACAATGGAAAATCTTACAAGATTTACAATATTAAGCTCACTTTGCTTTCCTTGCTATCTTCAAGCTTGTGGTTGCCTCTAGAACCTTGGAAATGCAGCAGCAAAAACCTCCAAGACTTCCCTTGAGATGGCACCAATGAAGGAGGGAAAAGGGGAGAAGAGTTGTAGCTCAAAACCTGCGTGAAAACCCTTATACCCGACGCCTAGGGTTCCCTAATCGATTACCCAATCGATTACCACGTCATACTAGCCGTTCAACGGCTAGTTTTTGAACCTGAATCGATTAGCCAATCGATTAAGACTGCCCTTAATCGATTGACCAATCGATTAAGAGAAGGCTGAATCGATTACCCAATCGATTCAGCCACCTTCTGTTCTCGCAACAAACTCTCTTAATCGATTACCCAATCGATTCACTTTCTCCTTAATCAATTACCTAATTGATTAAGATCCTCCTTAATCAATTACCTAATTGATTACCATCCTTCTTAATCAATTACCCAATTGATTAAAATCCTTCTTGTTTTCGCGAGACAACAACTCAATCGATCACCCAATCGATTGAGACCAACCTAACTTGTGTTCACGGTCAACCCCTTTGACCAACCTCGATTTTACGGTCAACCCCTTTGACCAACCTGGACTTCTTCTGCCTAGTTCCCAACTAGGACTTAACCTGATTCCCCACCAAGTTTGCCTAACACTCGAGTTAGGTCTAGTCTCTCGGTAGACTTCCACCTTGCCAGCATGTGATCTCCCCGATCCATCTGGACTTCACCTAGTCCCACTAGGTCTTCTCCCATGCCAGCGTGCGATCTCCCCGATCCACCTGGACTTCACCTAGTCCCACTAGGTGTGCCTAGTCCCACTAGGTCTTTTTCCATGCCAGCGTGCGATCTCCCCGATCCACCTGGACTTCACCTAGTCCCACTAGGTGTGCCTAGTCCCACTAGGTCTTTTTCCATGCCAGCGTGCGATCTCCCCGATCCACCTGGACTTCACCTAGTCCCACTAGGTGTGCCTAGTCCCACTAGGTCTTTTCCCATGCCAGCGCACGATCTCCCCGATCCACCTGGACTTCACCTAGTCAAGTCTCCAGTCAACCTTGACCCACTTGACACCATACGACATTCAAACATAATTATCAAATTCAAACATCAATGTCAAACATCGAAACATACACCTCAAGCTCACCCGAGCTTGCTAGACTCAAGCTCACCTGAGCTTTGTCAAACTAGGTCAACCCTGACCTAACCAAGATTGCACCAACAATAGGAGCTATTCTCACTTTGGTTTCTTCTCGGTTGGGTACTAGCTGGACCTCTTCTTTTTCTTCTATCAGCTCAGCCCAGGGGGAGGGCTGAGAGGACTGCACCATGTTACAGCTGGCCGGTGGAGCTCGGAAGGTCTTACTCACCTCCACTCGAACGTTGTCCACATAACACCGACGCGCTACCTTTTGGTCTCCTTTAGCCTCTCCAACTTGATCACCCACTGGGAATTTGACTTTCAAGTAGAAAGTGGACACCACGGCTCGGAACTCGTTCAGCACCGGTCGGCCCAGGATGGCGTTGTAGGCCGAGGGGGCGTCCACTATCAGGAAGGTAGACCACCGAGTCCTTCTTAAAGGCTCTTCACCGAATGAGATGGCCAATTTGATCTGGCCCAAGGGCTGGACTTCGTTCCCCGTGAATCCGAATAGAGGTGTGGCCACGGGCTGGAGCTCAGTAGCTTCAATCTGCAATTGCTCAAAAGCTTTCAAGTACAAGATGTTTACCGAACTCCCCGTATCCACAATGGTTCTATGAATCTGGTAATTAGCTATGATCGCTGTGATGACCAGGGCATCCTATTCCTCGTAAGTCTGCGGGACCGAAGTCAATCTGCGGCCCCTGAGCTTGGGCAGGACTGCAGCCCACTTGATAAATGACAAGGCGTCGGACCTGTGACTTCCGAGCTCTGTTGGAATCTCCATAGGTGGGCCCGCTTGAGATGACGTTGATGGACCCGTGCACAGAGTTCTGCCGATTAGCCTGCTCCTCGCTGGCGTTCCCCCGCCCGGGGGAGCTGGGGGTCGGGAACAATTGTCTTGCTGCAGACGAGGACTCAGATTGGCCAGGCGATGTTCTTCCCCGACCTCGACCACCTCCTTGGTGAGCTCCTCTTGGACTTCCTCGGCCGGCGCGGCCCCGACCTCTGCCGGCCTGTCAGCAGTCCTGAAGGTCATGCGTATGACTGTTATGGAAGGAACAATATGGTTGTCTTCGGCTCTCAATCAGGCGAGATTCCCACAGACGGCGTCAAATTTGATCCTGTCGACAAGCGAAGACCGGTTCTCACTCGGATGACTCAATCTGACCAAGACGACCCGGTCTGCTATCACTCAGGGGTCGGGGTCGGGCTTGGATGAGGGTAGAGCTCAAGTCGCTCGGCTCGGACCAAAACGGGGCTCACAAAGTAGTGGTGTGGTTGCAAAATGGCAGCAATCCCCTCCACAGAGCCATATGGGAGGTTTATATAGTGGAGAGGCAACTCTCTGCTGTGTCAGAGCTGACAAATCTCATTAAGGGAGGGTCAGTTGACAGAGGGTGATAGTGACAACCGCATTAATGCTGTGAGACTGCCATAGCCGCCTGACACCCTGCCTAACATATCACTTCTGTCCCTCTTTAACTCTTGGCGGCTTTGCTAGGCAATGATTATGCCGGGGGGATTGTCTCCTGAATATTTGATAGGAAAGGCTTATATGATAAGAAAGGTCCATAATTGTTTGGCCGCCCCCATGTGGTCACGAGTACCTGGCCTCAGACAACAGACCTCGAGTGTCCCGACCTCGAGTGACCGTCCCCGAGTGTCCCGACCTCGGGTGACCGACCCCGAGTGTCCCGACCTCGGGTGACCGACCCCGAGTGTCCCGACCTCGAGCGACCGACCCCGGATGTCCCGATCTCGGGCGACCGACCCCGGGTGTCCCGACCTCGGGCGACCGACCCCGGATGTCCCGACCTCGGGCGACCGACCCCGGGTGTCCCGACCTCGAGCGACCGACCCCGGGTGTCCCGACCTCGGGTGACCGACCCCGAGTGTCTTGACCTCAGGTGACCCTTGACTTGGCCTATTCATTACCGATTTAGATTGATAATCGAACCCGACCAAGCTACTGATCCTTTTAAAAATCATACGTCCGGATCATATGATCTTAGCCGAAGCTAATCATTTGCCTTGAGATCTTCTACTTAACATCGAATTCTCGACATTCGGATTCTATGCATCTACCTAAGAGCCTATTTAATCACGGACTCGGAAAGTCGAATCCCACGGGTACGAAAGGATAGCTATTCGTTCACGCTGAGCGAGTGAGGGAATCCATTAGATTGTGACTACATATTACTTAATGGTTGATTTTAAGATAAGTTAAATCGAATTCGAGAGTTTAGTTTTGTTTATTAATAAATTTGTTTTTAAAAAAAAACTTAATTATTTTAATTTATTTAGTTCAATCGATTTTAAAATTTAAAATTGATTAAATTGAGCAACATTAACAAAATGTTATATATGTTATATGATGCCCTCATAGCTATGGTACATGATAGATTAATTAGTTGTCATCCAGATATTTACAGTTCAATTACGATATATATTATAAATTTTTTTCTAAATGGGACGTATAATCATGGGGTGTTAGATTTCTAGATCGTTCGCCGTGAGCACTTGCTAATTTACTTTGACAGCTGATGAAAAATTTTCATAGGGCCAAATCGATCGTCTCAGATTCAATTGGATACCAGAATCTTTGATCTCACTTTAAGATGAATGTTGAAGGAGATTCTTATTTGAAATCTTATTTGAGAAAAATTACAAAACGTATGAAAACTTCGACTCCTTAAGGGGGAAAAATGATGAATATAACAGTTGAATCTGGAGCATTCAGTTCGTTCCAAAAGGTTTTATGGATGATTCAAAAGTTCAGTATCCCATGATTATGCGTATCATTTAGAGAAAATATTCTTATAAAATACGTCGTAAGTAGAAATTGCACCGTAAGTATCTAGGTGACAATTTGATTTCTTTCCCCTGCACTACAGTCCCGAGAACAACGACTCATTAGAAAAAAAAAATTTGATTAGCCAGATAACAGTTGAATCTGTGGCAACTGATCCGACCCCATAAAAGTTACTTACCGACCGTCAGAGTAAATCGAGACATGAAGGTTCATCCTGATTCTTAATAATATTGATGGTTTAGATGTTAAATAAATCAGAACTATGATTCATTAGAAAAGGTAGGTCCGCTGTCTTAGCAACCCTCCTAGAGCCGACTCTATGGATATCGAGGGAGATAAATTTAGATACACAAACGGAAGACGTAGAGTGGAGAAGCACTAGGTCATTAATTCTCCAGAACAAAGACTCATAGAATAAGGAGATTTAATCAAGACTAAGGTAACATGATTATGGCCTTCGATATTAGAGTATGAGCAGAGACAAGCTTAAGGGCTAATTTACTTAAGAGAGTGGAAAATAAAATTAAGAAAAAAATTTTGTAGTGAAAAAGTTTCTATGGTTTATTTTATTAAAATTCTAAGAGAAAAGAAAAATATAAATCATCGGCCGATAATTTAGAGCCAAAATCGATCACCTTAAAATTGGACAGAAAATAGCAAATGGAGAAAAAAATGATACATGTACTCTTTTGTATTCACAAAATTATAAATGACGTATGTATCTTTTTTAACTCATAAAATTATACTATATATCCAAAAAATGACAGATATTTTTTTCACTAACAAAATTATGTTATATATACTCAACCTTCTCAATCTCAATCAAGATAAATAAGTATAGAGAGGAAAAGATTTACACTCTTCTTAAGTCGCTAAATTTGTTTCATCCATTGCCAATGAGCTTCAATTTTGCTATTTGCATTAATGCGTTTAGTTAATCATCTTCTATCTCCACCGGAGGAGCCAAAAATTAATAAAGGAAATAAAGATATTGAATTACTAATTATTAAAAATTAATCGATGGTTATTGTTGATGCAGTCTGACCCTGATTGTTGTTTTGGTGTTGACACCGATTTTAGTTTAGGTTGATTATGATTCTGATTATGATTAAGACCTAGGTCATGCTGGGTCAAACTTGAGTTAGAAGTGGACTGGATCGAGTAATCAAGCATCCGACTAATAAGGGTCGTCCGATTCATGAACAGGCTAGATCTGAGAGACCGGAGAACTTTTGAGGCAATCCGAGCTGGGGTTAAGGCTAATCAGGCACTCAGATCAAGATATGAAGGTTTCATCCAAATCAGAGATCGTTTAACCGTTGGATAAAGCTCAGGAGGATCTAGACCGTTCATTCAAAGAATAGGTCGATCTGAGCCATCTGTTGCAAATCTGGAAGATCCGAGCTACTGAGAGGTAGATCCTGACCCTTGATCAATATCATCAAAGTTTGGTTCATATCGGACAAGGATCAACCGTTGGATGAGTGCTGGATAATCTGAGCCATCCATTTCTTAACTATTTAAACTGTCAGCTGCTCCCGATCACGCTATCGCGTCTTCGCCAGTTTTCAGCTCAGTTCTTCGTTCTTCTTCAATTGTTCTTCGTTTCTTTTACAATTTTCTTCATCAGAGGGCGTGACCACTTTAATTTCGACTTTAGATCGAGGTCTGGATCGTTGGGAAAGGTTTTCTTTGGAGATTCTAGCACAAATTTGCGCCAAAACAGAGCTGATTGAGGGTTTCATCAGTTCTGTGATCCGATCTTGATTTTGTGCCGTTTTCATCCATTGGAGCTATTTGGAGGGTTCTCTAGAGTGCTCCGATCATCACCAAATCATCATCGCACTTCCACTTCGCGAAATCGAGGAGATCGGAGAGGTTTTCTTCACCTGAGTGCAGTTTGTGAGCAGAATCGACACAGAGGCAGATTTTTCCATTGATCTGTGGAGCTGAAGGGGTTCTTAGCTTGCTCTTGTGTGACGGCAAGAGGATCTCGAGCTAGGGAAGGAATCGGAGTTTAATTTCTTTATGAATTTCAATTTTCTGCTAGTAGTTTCAATTTCAGCTGCCATTTCATTTCTGTTTTCGTATCAACTGCTGTAATTTTCATTTCTAAATTGTTCCAGCCTTAATTAGATTTCATTCTGCAAGGTAATCAGTTAGGGAGTTTGTTTAGTGAACGATAGTTGCAATTTCAGTTCAATTCTTGTTTCATTTCTTGCGTGTCGGCCCAGTTTCAGCATAACAGTTCCTTAATTGCGTATCAGGTTTATTTTCAGTTTCTGAATGTTTGTATCAAACTAGCTTAGCTCTGTCTTCTGAATTCACCTTGAAGTACGTTTCATTTACATAGTTATTGAATTCAATTGCTGCATTTGATCTCATTGGTAGCATATCAACTCTAGTTTCTGCGAATCAGCTTGTTTTATGTTTGAATCAATTCTGCATTTAATTTCAGCTTACCTCGTATCAGTTTCAATTTCCTGCGTATCAGTTATGTTCTGAGTATCAATTGATAGTATTTTAATTGAGAATCAACGAACATTGGTTTTTCTTCTGAATTTTCATTGCAGTTTGTTTCATTTCTATAGCATTTGGAATCAAATTCTGAGTATCAGCTTTATTGCAAATAGGTCTGAATATCTGAAAGTCGGTTCCATTTCTGCAATTTTCATATTGTAGTTGCTGAGTTGGTATCATGTTAAGCATTAGTTCCTTTGAATCTTTTTGGAAATTAGATTTGTGCTCTTGAACTTAGTTGTTTTGTTTGTTCTGTCTTTGAATTGTAGCTGCATTCCTAAATTCGGGTTCTACCTTGTTGCATTTCATTTCTGCATTTGATTCATTTCCGTATATCAGTTGGGCTCTGAATTTTTGTTCCACAATCATTTGCTTCCGCATTCATTTGCCTTTGAATTCTGCAGTAGACTTGTTTGCTCCAAACTCATTTGCTTTACATCAGTTTGTATGTTTTGCATTTAGTTCAGCTTTTGGCACATAAGTATCTTCCTGTGTATCAAGTTGTTCAACTTAGCACTTTGTATCAAGAGCATGCTTGGACACTAATTGGTATCAAGCAATATGCTGTTTTTAGTGTGCTATGGTGCTTGAAATCAGTTAGTAGTGCATTCGGATTGTCTCTGAACCTTATCATCCATGTACGCATTTGTTGCTTTTAAAGTTTGTAGCTAGCATTTGTTTTAAGCTAGTTTGTTCTCGGAAATTGCTAGCACTGCTGTTATTCACTTACTCAGCATTTGGATTGCATTTGATATTAAATTTGTTTCCCAAGTTTGGCTACTTTGCATTGGTGGATTAAATTCACAATTGGTTGAGTTCATTAGTGAACTTTGTCTAGTTTAACTTCATTTAGTTATATTTCCTTGCTTATCATTGCTTTTCCATTTCTAATTGAAACCAAACCCCAGATTTTATTTGAAACCCAAAAATATCAACGACACATAAACTCGAGCTCGAATCAAACAACCTTAACTAGCCCTAGGAAAAATACGACCTGTGGCCCCTTTACTACATTTTCTATCCTCGTTAGCAAAAAGGGTTTCCAACTTTACAAATATCTAAATTTGAGACCCACATTTGTGACAGCCTCTTTTGGGTCCATCAAATTTTTGGCGCCGTTGCCGGGAAACTTACTAGTTGAGTTGTTTGATTTTTGCTTGTGTGCTTATTGTATATTTTTCTTGATCCATTTTTGTGCTTACTGCTATATCTTGTGATTTACTTCATTTGCTTTATTTTTCCATATACATTTGCTGCGATTTGTTTATTTTATGACCAGGTTAACAGGTGGTGATCTAGAGCAATTCGACCCTGAAATTGAGAGAACTTTCAGAGCAAGGAGGAGCCAGGGCATAATTTCTGAGGCTATTGATATTCCTCCTCTTCAGTTTATTCCTACTCAGTCAGGCAGTATCATGGCAGACCACTAGAAGACCATGAAAGAACTTGCAGCACCAGATGACACATTTCAGTATTCCAGCATTGCTTATCCAGAGCTGACTGGTGATTTTGAGCTCAAATCCGGACTCATCCACTTGCTACCTAAATTTCAAGGACTATCTGGAGAAGATCCAAACAGACACCTGCATGAATTTCATGTTGTTTGCTCCACTATGAAGCCTCAGGGTATTTCAGAGGAAGACATCAAGCTGAGGGCTTTTCCGTTTTCTCTGACTGGAGCAGCTAAGGACTGGTTCTACTATTTACCTACTGGGCACGTGTCTAGTTGGATTTCCATGAAGAAGACATTCCTAGAAAAATATTTTTCAGCCTCCAGAACTGCAATCATAAGGAAGAGTATATGTGGTATACAACAAGTGGTGGGGGAAGCACTTTATGACTACTGGGAGAGATTTAATAAGCTTTGTTCCAGTTGCCCACAGCATCAGATTAGCGAGCAGCTCCTCATTCAGTATTTCTACGAGGGATTATTACAGATGGATAGGATCATGATAGATGCTGCAGCTGGAGGAGCCCTAGTTAACAAAACCCCAGAACAAGCTAGGGAGCTCATTTCAAATATGGCAGAAAATTCTCAGCAGTTTGGAAGCAGAGCATTGTCTACTAGAGGAGTTAATGAAGTTCAGGTGGTTTCCAGTGAACAAAAAGAAATCAAGAATGCATTGGTAGAGCTCACATCAGCGATAAAGCAAATGGGTCTTAATAATGCAAGTCAAAAGTCCAATCTTTCGGTGCCTCCACAATCAAGCTAAGTGATGAGAGTATGTAGCATTTGCTCTAGTCAAGAACATAATTTCGATTCATGCCCCAACCTCCAACAAGATGAGACAATAGCGGCATTGGTTAGGGGACAATTTCAATCTCGGAATAACCCCTATTCGTCTACTTATAACCCCGGTTGGAGGGATCATCCAAATCTGAGGTACGGGAACTCTTTCTACCAACAGAACCCGCAACAACAACAATTTCAGCAACCACAGCAATCTTTCCAGCAGCCACAACAATTTCAGTCCCAAAATCTGCAAATCCAGCCCCAAAATCAGCATTTCCAGCCAACATTTCATAATTTCCAGCAACCGTTTCAAGGGAATCAACAAGGTTTCCAAGGGAATTTGAATTATCCACAGTAATATCAACTTTTATAGCAGCAATTCCAACAACTGCAGCAAAGTTTCCAGCCTTGGAATCAAAGTTTTCAGCCACAAAATCAAGGATTTCAGCCCAATCAATTTCAATCTTCACCACAACCACTTTCACTTCAAAATCAGAATTTTCAAGGCTATAATTCTCAGCAAATTCAACCAACATTCCAGCCTATTTATCAATCATTTCAACAACAATTTCAGCCCTTCTATCAGCCCCAACAGTCCCAATTCCAATAATCACAGCAAGGCAATATTTTTACCGCCATACAAAACCTCGAAAGGCAAATGGGACAATTGGCTAGTGGGTTAAATCAAAGTCAAGGATCAAGCCAATTACCTTCTCAAGCTATTCCTAACCCAAAGGGAAACGTTAGCGCTATTTATTTGAGGAGTGGGAAGGTTACTTCATCTCCAAAGAGTCCAAGAGCAAATTTTTCTGGAAACAGGGCAGCAACTACAATTTCAGCACCGATCAGCCCCGAAACCACTTCAAAATCAGTTGGTTCCACCCCTAGTCCGTGCTCAACTCCTTCATCAAGTAATCTTGTAATTTTGGTGGAAAATGAAGGAGAAATCAGTACCGAAACCAACCTCACAGTAGCTACACCGAATGGGACAGCAGCTCACAATTCAGCCCCTCCAAATTCGGTTCAAGAGGAAGAAATGAGGGTGCCCTTGCCCTTTCCACAGCGGAAAACTCAAGCCAAAAGACAAGTGGAGGAGGAGAAAGCCAAAGAGTACAATGATCTTGTAAAATTGTTTAGCAAAGTAGAGATTAATGTACCCCTGTTGACCATGATTAAACATATTCCTAAGTATGCAAAATTTTTGAAAGATTTATATGTTCACAAGAAGAAGCTTAAGGAAAATGAGTTGGTCAGCCTGAGAAAAAATGTTTCATCACTCATCCATGCCATACCCCAAAAGTGTGAAGACCCTGGAGTTTTTACTGTATCATGTGAGATAGGGAGGACTATGTTTCATGACGCCATGCTAGACTTGGGAGCCTCCATCAATGTAATGCCCAGATCGGTCTTCCAGATGCTTGGCATTGGCCCTCTACAGCCCACTGGAGTGGTAATTCAGTTAGCTGACAGAAGCCAGACCCATCCAGCAGGAGTTATTGAAGATGTTTTAGTAAAAGTTAAGTGGTTGATTTTCCCTGCAGACTTCTACATTCTAGACATGGAAGGAGAGTATCTTGCACATAGATCCTCACTCATCCTTGGGAGGCCTTTTCTGAAGACTGCCAGAACAAAAATTGATGTTTATGCTGACACACTTTCGATGGAAGTGGGGGACATAGTAGTCCAATTTAGTATTTTCGATGCCATGAAGGACCCTAGGGGAGATCACTCTATTATGAGCATGGACACTCCAGATGAGACTGTTGAGGCACAGTTAATTGCTGATGATGTTGCATTTGACATAGTGGTGGGAGATTTGATTTCAGCGAAAGCTGAGGATGCATTAGTTGTGAAGGCATTAGAGGAGATGGATGGAAAAGCACGTGACAGCCTTGAATTCGAAACTGAAGCTCCACAGGACTCTTCTTATCTTTTATTTTGTGATGATAGTGTTATTGATGATCCTAGTTTTTCTAATATTGTTGTTGTAGATATTACTGAAGAAGCATGCATAGGGGATGATTCCATTGGTGTAGGGGATTGCACAAAGCCCCAGGGACCACCAACATTGACTAATACATTAGAAAATTCAAAGGATAAGCCAGAAAGTGTAGGGACTTGCATGATGGGAGCAAGAACCCAAGAATCACCTGTTTCAGTTAAGTGCCCACCAGAACTTGAGTACGATCAGGTAAGTATTTCTCCTTTTCCTTTAGACGATTTCAGAGAGGTGTCTAGAATTGCATGTGAAGCATGTCTTGATACATCTTTTGTGAAAAATAATTATGAAAATTCCATAGAGGCACCCATGCTTGATTTTATTCATTTCGATGATATTCTTGATACATATTATGCTGAAACTGATTGTGAAAAATTTTTAGAAGAGCCAGAATTTGATGTTGTTTATTGTGATGAATCTCTTGTTATAGCTTATGCTGAAGTTGAGTGTGAAAAACTTATGGA
The DNA here is from genome assembly GCA_024364735.1 of Boesenbergia rotunda. Lineage (NCBI taxonomy): Eukaryota > Viridiplantae > Streptophyta > Magnoliopsida > Zingiberales > Zingiberaceae > Boesenbergia > Boesenbergia rotunda. The sequence continues at coordinate 158,844 of JAGFNQ010010560.1, read as the reverse complement.
GGTACCCGAGTTGATTTTATTGGATGTGAAACATGTCTTGATATACCTTATGTAGAAACTATTTATGAAAATAATTATGAAAATTCCTTAGAAATACCTAGTGTTTATTCTGTTGGTTGTAAAGCAGCTCTTGATATATTATCTATGGGAAATAGTTGTGAAAATTTCATTGAAATATCCAAAATAGATTTCATTGGTGGTGATAAGTTTCTTGATATACCTTTGGTGGATATTAATTGTGAAAAATTCATTGAGGTACCAAAAATTAATTTTATTGGATATGATGCATTTTTGGATACATTTCATGTAGAGATTGATGGTATTACACTTCTATATTACCCTGCACGCTTGAGAAAGGTATTACATGATTTTGCAGGGTCCCGAAGACTTTTGGAGTGGGTGCTCCATCTGAACAGACTCCAACCTCCTGGAAGGACTTTCAAAATGCATCAAGAGGGAGGAGTATATCTTACTTTAATTCATAGCACTCCACCCCTTACATGGATCTTGTACCTAAATCGCCTTCGGCCACCTGAACATTTTTCTGTAAAATTTAAGTGTGGGGGAGTAACGCACCATAAAAGTGATCAAACGAAGGAAACTCTCTCAATTACCCATACGCCTCCACTACCACGATGGAGGTTATTTCTTGATAGACTCCGACCGCCAGAAATAAAGGGGAGTTTGTTCTTTCTTGCATTTTCTTTCATTGCATTTTTCACTTTTATGATTTCTAGAAGTAAAATTTTCTTTTAAAATGAGTTCTTGCTAATAAATGCGTGAGTAGAGTAGAATGAATAGACATTGTAAATACCATGTTATCTCTTTTAGCACTTTTTTCTTAATAAATAGGAATAAATGTATCCCTATAGGTTATCTTCATGTCATTTTAGAATCTCTTGAAAATAAATTAAATTTAGTTGTTAAAACTTAAGGTTGGAGCTAATGGATGAAATCTTGGATGCTTGAGTACTACTTGGCTTTAGATTCTAAAGTGATGACTTGAGATGAATTATTTGTACCTAGTGAGAATTAGCTTTATTTTTGTGACACATATATGTGATTGTACTCTAGAACTTGCTTAGGTTCTTTCAAAACCATATTTCAATGATTGGATCACATCTATAGAGACTAATCAATTTGTTTGTCTTTTCCATATCATTTTTAGCAATAATCATACTTGATACATAATCTTTTCTATTTCACTTTCTATATTTCCTACTCTTAACCATACTTTTCTATGGACTTGTTTGTTTGGGATGTTTCTTAATGTTACTTTGCCCGAGACGGACAAAAGATCAAGTGTGGGGGAGGTGGCTAGTGTTTTGGAAATATTTTATATCAAAGAGGCATTTCATGTCAAGAAGGAAAAAATCTTTGCGGTTGAAGCCAAAAGGTGCCAAGTTGAGTTGAGTTTGGTGTCAAGAATGAGCGAGAAGAAGTGGTTAAGGATGGAACCAATTGGAGCATCTAGATTTCTTATCATACTTTGAGATCCAAGAGGCATGCAATGAAAAAAAAAATCTGCAATGAAAAGAAAGTGGCACGCAAAAGAAAAAAAAGAGAAAAAAATCTGTGCCAAATGGAAAGGGAAACTTTTTCTGTGCCGATCAGTAATGTACTTGCAGCTGTACAAATTTGAAACTATGCAAGGACTGCTGACAAGGATTAAGAATAAACCACTCGACAGCTTCAGAAATTCTGGGGAGCAGCAAGGTTGAAAATGCAGCTATGGGAAAAGAAGAAGAGATGAGACACAAGCTAAAAATGCAGAGTAAACTAATGCAAGGACACTGAATTTCAGAAGCAATCCGACTGAGACACAAGCTGATTCCAATCAGTTTGTTGGAGTTTCATTTGGTACAGAATTCTGAAGTTGTAAAACTGTGAAGAGCTGAGAAAACTGATTGAATGCAGAAACAAATTAAATGCAGAGTAAAAATAGCAAGTAGTAATTCCTTTGAAGCTTACGGCACTAGAAAGGATTGGAGTTGATTCTGATAAGGATTTGGGAGCTGAGCACATCATGACTGAACAAATGAAGAACTAAAACAGAAAATAGCAGGTGGTCATTTAAGCAGAGAAAAAAAGAAGCAAAACAAAGAAACAAGTGGCACACAATTGAAGTGTTGGCACCATGAAATCAGTGAAGATAATCTCATCCAAATCAGAGCTTTGTTCCAATACATTCTGACTTTACTAGAGAGAAAGAAAAAGGAAAAAAATGATGAGGAGAAAAGAGAAGGAAGCAAGGTTGGCACACAAATGGGAAATTGGCACAATGAAGTCAAGGAAGTTTTCTTCATCCGAATCAAAGGCATTATTCAGTTTTACTCCACCACACAAATCTGATTTCACTAGAGGATTATAAAGAGGGCGAAGTGCATTGGAAATATTCTTGAGCAACCAAGTCTCCCACTTCATCAATTTTTCTATTTTTCTTGGCTTTCACTTCATTCTTACCATTTTCTATGTCTTTCACTTTTTTTTTTGTAGATGTGGATCCTAATCATGAATAATGGTGGAGAGTAGATAACAAGCAAGCCTATGGTAGTGCAAAAAGCATGTGTGTTTAAGTGAGCTCCACTTTCATCATGAATTTAGAACTCAAGAAGAGAGCCACCAAGAATTTTTCTTGAAAGGCTAGTGAGTTAAATTCATCTCAATGAATCATGAAGGATGAAAAGGCTAAGTTGTTGATTTAAGGACGGGATACTAATCCATATAGCTTAGATTTTTTGGGAATTGACAACCTTAGGTAATTTCTTTTCAATTGCTTCTATTTATATTTGAGAAAATCTAGGGGATACATACTTAGTAGTTTTCGCGAGACGCTCAAGCTTAAGTATGGGAGAGTTGATAGGTATCATTTTGTTGATCATTTTAGATGCTAAAATCCATGTTTGACCTATATTTTACTTGCTTAATGGTGAATTTACCCTAGGTTCTAGGACTTACACTCATTTTGGACCTAATTATAAATTTTGATACATTTGAATTATTTTACTACAAAATTGTTGATCTACTTTTGCAGAATTGGAAGGATCATGGACCTAGGTCATGCTGGGTCAAACTTGAGTCAGAATGGACTGGATCGAGTAATCAAGCATCCGACTAATAAGGGTCGTCCGATTCATGAACAGGCTAGATCTAAGAGACCGGAGAACTTTTGAGGCAATCCGAGCTGGGGTTAAGGCTAATCAGGCACTCAGATCAAGATATGAAGGTTTCATCCAAATCAGAGATCGTTTAACCGTTGGATAAAGCTCAGGAGGATCTAGACCGTTCATTCAAAGAATAGGTCGATCTGAGCCATCTGTTGCAAATCTGGAAGATCCGAGCTACTGAGAGGTAGATCCTGACCCTTGATCAATATCATCAAAGTTTGGTTCATATCGGACAAGGATCAACCGTTGGATGAGTGCTGGATAATCTGAGCCATCCATTTCTTAACTATTTAAACTGTCAGCTGCTCCCGATCACGCTATCGCGTCTTCGCCAGTTTTCAGCTCAGTTCTTCGTTCTTCTTCAATTGTTCTTCGTTTCTTTTACAATTTTCTTCATCAGAGGGCGTGACCACTTTAATTTCGACTTTAGATCGAGGTCTGGATCGTTGGGAAAGGTTTTCTTTGGAGATTCTAGCTCAAATTTGCGCCGAAACAGAGCTGATTGAGGGTTTCATCAGTTCTGTGATCCGATCTTGATTTTGTGTCATTTTCATCCATTGGAGCTATTTGGAGGGTTCTCTAGAGTGCTCCGATCATCACCAAATCATCATCGCACTTCCACTTCGCGAAATCGAGGAGATCGGAGAGGTTTTCTTCACATGAGTGCAGTTTGTGAGCAGAATCGACACAGAGGCAGATTTTTCCATTGATCTGTGGAGCTAAAGAGGTTCTTGGCTTGCTCTTGTGTGACGGCAAGAGGATCTCGAGCTAGGGAAGGAATCAGAGTTTAATTTCTTTATGAATTTCAATTTTTTGTCAGTAGTTTCAATTTCAGCTGCCATTTCATTTCTGTTTTCATATCAACTGCTGTAATTTTCATTTCTGAATTGTTCCAGCCTTAATTAGATTTCATTCTGCAAGGTAATCAGTTAGAGAGTTTGTTTAGTGAACGATAGTTGCAATTTCAGTTCAATTCTTGTTTCATTTCTTGCGTGTCAGCCCAGTTTCAGCATAACAGTTCCTTAATTGCGTATCAGGTTTGTTTTCAGTTTCTGAATGTTTGTATCAAACTAGCTTAGCTCTGTCTTCTAAATTCACCTTGAAGTACGTTTCATTTACATAGTTATTGAATTCAATTGCTGCATTTGATCTCATTGGTAGCGTATCAACTCTAGTTTCTACGAATCAGCTTGTTTTATGTTTGAATCAATTCTGCATTTAATTTCAGCTTACCTCGTATCAGTTTCAATTTCCTGCGTATCAGTTATGTTCTGAGTATCAATTGATAGTATTTGAATTGAGAATCAACGAACATTGGTTTTTCTTCTGAATTTTCATTGCAGTTTGTTTCATTTCTATAGCATTTGGAATCAAATTCTGAGTATCAGCTTTATTGCAAATAGGTCTGAATATCTGAAAGTCGGTTCCATTTCTGCAATTTTCATATTGTAGTTGCTGAGTTGGTATCAAGTTAAGCATTAGTTCCTTTGAATCTTTTTGGAAATTAGATTTGTGCTCTTGAACTTAGTTGTTTTGTTTGTTCTGTCTTTGAATTGTAGCTGCATTCCTAAATTCGGGTTCTACCTTGCTGCATTTCATTTCTGCATTTGATTCATTTCCGTATATTAGTTGGGCTCTGAATTTTTGTTCCACAGTCATTTGCTTCCGCATTCATTTGCCTTTGAATTCTGCAGTAGACTTGTTTGCTCCAAACTCATTTGCTTTACATCAGTTTGTATGTTTTGCATTTAGTTCAGCTTTTGGCACATAAGTATCTTCCTGTGTATCAAGTTGTTCAACTTAGCACTTTGTATCAAGAGCATGCTTGGACACTAATTGGTATCAAGCAATATGCTGTTTTTAGTGTGCTATGGTGCTTGAAATCAGTTAGTAGTGCATTCGGATTGTCTCTGAACCTTATCATCCATGTACGCATTTGTTGCTTTTAAAGTTTGTAGCTAGCATTTGTTTTAAGCTAGTTTGTTCTCGGAAATTGCTAGCACTGCTGTTATTCACTTACTCAGCATTTGGATTGCATTTGATATTAAATTTGTTTCCCAAGTTTGGCTACTTTGCATTGGTGGATTAAATTCACAATTGGTTGAGTTCATTAGTGAACTTTGTCTAGTTTAACTTCATTTAGTTATGTTTCCTTGTTTATCATTGCCTTTTCATTTCTAATTGAAACCAAACCCCAGATTTTATTTGAAACCCAAAAATATCAATGACACATAAACTCGAGCTCGAATCAAACAACCTTAACTAGACCTAGGAAAAATACGACCTGTGGCCCCTTTACTACATTTTCTATCCTCGTAACAAAAAGGGTTTCCAGCTTTACAAATATCTAAATTTGAGACTCATATTCGTGACAGCGTCTTTTGGGTCCATCACCCAGCCTCTACACTCACTTACATTCACTCCGAACACTCTCCTTCACGTATGCTTTCAGGTATGCTTCTTTGACTTGCCCCTTGAAGTCTTCTTCCTCCGGCTATCGTCCCTCGGATGCGCACACAAGCCTTCCCTTGGCTTGCCTCCATGCCACCCTTCACGTGTGCCCTTGAAGTCCACTTCCCGGCTTGCCTTTAGAGTCCTCCTCCCTCGGCTCTCATCCCTCGGATATGCCCACCATGTGTGATTCTCCAAATCCTACAAACTCAATCACACATATCAAATACAACACAACACCCTAACCTTAAACATATTGGCACACACACATCAAAATCATGATCTTCCCGATCATTCTTGGGCTGATTGCCTCAACAAGGAACACTGATAGAAATGGAGATGGAGCCCTCGGAACACTCGGGAGAGTCTATCCACAACCAACCAGCCCTATCTCAGTCAGTCTCTGTAGTGACTCTGTCGCCTGAGACCCGAAAATTTGCCCACGTGGTTACCCTGGACCACGTCTCAATGCGAGAGAAAATCTACTCCGAGTCATACCTATTAAATCATTACCCAATATTACTAATGGTACAAGTCTACTAACCTTACCAATTTACACAACTGTTGCCTGAAGATGTCCCGTCACCGCCATGTCCTAGAGTACAAATCGCGTCGAAAAAAATTACTCCAAAGATTCGAAATGTACTTGAGCTCTGATACTTACCAAATCGGTATAAATGATTTTCTGTGTGGCACCACACACCATGTTATCTACAATGTAAAGTAACAGACAATTGCATACATATAACAAATATAAAATACAAACACATGACCATTGTGATTCTTATTCCAAAATAGACGTTCATACAAAAACTAGGCTTATAGTATACATCCTAACAAGATCTTCCTTCCTCGCTTTCGTCATGCCTTAAAGATGGTATATTCTACATTCTACTCTTAATTTCTATTTTTTTCTTTATTCTACCATTATTATGTTCTTGTCAAAATTAGTACACATCGCATAGCTCAGACTGAATCTGCTACCCTGCCTAGTACATACCCTAGATTCCCCTCCTTATCTCTTTAGGATCTCTTTGATCAGACCACCTATATACCATTAGATTGTCACTATCTTCATAGGAATTTCTTTGAGACCTACTGCCCTATCACCATGGACGTTATCCATCACTACCACTTAGACTAGCTTATGTACTACACTGATTTTATAGATGTGACCCTGTGTGCAGAATTTTACAATAACTTGGTCAAATTAAATGACACCCATTACTCTACCTGTGTCCAGCAGATTGATTTTATCATATCTCCTACACTATTCACCTAGTATTTTGAGTTACGTCCATTTGATTCTACTTTCTTATACTATCCACCTAGGGATGGTCCTTTTGCCGATCCTTACTCCCACATTACGCTAGACACCCTTTTTTACTTACTTCTTTGAGGGTGAGAGAGACCCCACTATCTCCACTTTTAGCTCCATGCAGCTACAACACCAGCACTACGCTCTTTATCGAGTTCTTCTTCGTTGTGTTCTACCTATCACCACTAGGGATATCGCTATGATGAGGCCTTTCCACACTTTCTTGATGTTTGCTTTTATTCATCATCTGGATATAGACATAGGACTTCTTATCTTTCATGCCATCACTTATGCGCCCAACATCTCGACCCATAGGAGAGTGCGCACTCCATATTGCCACCTTCTGACTTCAATATTTGTATGATTTGGATGCGATGTCCTTAGGGGTTAGGTCACCCGGATGATCTAATATAGCGAAATAGGATTTAGAAACTTTTCCTTAGCTTGGTTAGAGGTTAATAATGACGGGGTCCTCGCCTAGAAGCGGGGTAGGGGAGCGGGACCAGCCGATGATCAGGAGGACGAGGAAGTCCCACTTGCGGAGATCGAGGCCGCATTAGAGGAGGATCCACCTCAGCAGGATCCACCACCGCCTTCTCCACTCTCGACAGATCAGAGACTAACTCTCCTTGAGATAGAGGTTTACTGTCATGAGACCCAGATCCAAATGTTTTGAGAGGAGTTGGACACCTGATATTCAGAGATGGCCCAGACAGCAGCAGAGCGACACACCGAGCTTATGCAGCTACTTCAGTCCTGGCGCCCAGGCCCCTCCTCTTAAATTCTGATATTTTGACTCACCTGACTCTTTGACCAGACTATTTGTCTTGGTCTGACTTATGCTGACTATAGTTTGACTATCTTTGTATACTTGGATGTAGTTTTTGACTGACTATGGTGTATACTAGATCATGCTTTGTTTCAACTTATTTAGATTATATTCAGTTTGGAATATACTTAGTAGAGTAGGTTTTCTAGTGTCTGTATTTTTGGTTTTTCATCTTGTTAGATTTTTAAGTTTAATTTTGTTTATGAAAAAGGAGTTTCAAATATGTTACTTTAAGTTTTCAAAACTTTTTCTTCAAAACTCGATATATTTTTCGAAACATAGATTTTCTTTAAAACTACCCCTTTCAAAACTAGGGTCTTTCTTCGACACGAACTTAGCTTAGGCCTAAACCCTAGTCTTCATGCTCCTATAGCTTTAGCAGCCAGCATCTCACAAGCACATTAGGACTAACTTGATTGGCAATCTAGACTGGGTTGAGATGTTTAGGACTGTTGCCCTAGACTTAAGATGCTTCAATTCAGTGCATCGAAACAAGCTGGGGGCACTATAAATGCAATTCAAATTAATCAAGTCAAGTATTCTGGCTAACTTAGCTGATTTATGAAATACACTTGACTTGACTGACCCAAGTAAAAACTGTTATTTGTTGTAGTCAACAAGTCCACAAATCCCCAAGATATCTCACAACCTGGGCTCTGATACCAACTAAATTGTCACGCCCGTAGAGAGGAGAGTCGCTAGTCCAATATACAATTGGACAACACCTCCCCTGTATGACGAACAATTTGGAACATGCATACAACATCACGTAATATATATATGGCCTTAGGCCTCAAATCAAAAGATATAACATATAAAAGTAAATGCATCACAACAATAAATATCCAATCCACTCACTTGAGTTGCCCTCAGGGCAAGCGCGCAACCAAACAACACACGAAGTCCAACAGAGGACTCAAAATACAAATCACGCATCAAATACAACCCAATAGAAGTCCACGACGTAAAACAAATACAGAAACAAGAAACAAGCAGTAATAGAAAATAAAAACACGCGGAAACACCCAAAATCGGAGACGTCAGGATCGAGAACTGGCAACTGGGCTCCCCTGGTGACCAATCAACCTGGAAACAAAAACATGGTGAACGGTGGTGAGTCCAAATAAATGTAGTGGATACCAAAACAGATATGCATAGCAAGCTATACAAGCAGTAAGAGTCACGCTGAATACAGTCTTGTGTACAGAAGATAATGCACAACCGAATATACTCAAGCTAAGTACATACCAGAGTCCGTCTATCCTACAGGGTGATGTAATTAACCCCTATACAACATCAAAAATGATACATGATACAAATGTGTATGTCCCCTGAATATGCATGTCAAAACATAAGCAACAATCTAATGCAACAAGCACAAACCAATGCGTAATGCATCATTTAATCATAACACAATAACCTGTTCTGTACGCACCCCGACCACCACCAAACTGACGGTCGGGTGAACAGGAGACAGGTAAGTCAACCACTCATGGTTACGTAGAGAAACCAAACACTCGTGGCATATAACAACAGTAAACCCAAACACTCATAGTATGCAAACCTGAAGTCCAACACCTGTTGCTATGCAAGTATGAAGCCCAACACCTGTGGCTATGCATGTATGACGCTCAACACCTATGGCGATGCAAGTATGAAGCCCAACACCTGTGACTATGCAAGTATGAAGCCCAACACCTGTGGCTATGCAAATATGAAACCCAACACCTGTGGCTACGTATGGATGATGCCCAACACCTGTGGCAATGCAAATATGAAGCTGAGCACCTGTGGCTATGCAAGTATGAAGCCCAACATCTGTGGCTATGCAAGTATGATGCCCAACACCTGTGGCGATGCAAGAACAAAAGCATGACTGGTGATGGGCTCAGACGGCAGGAGAGCCGGTGGTCGCCAGATAGCACTGCGCTAATAGCTCAAACAAAACATAAAACCTGATTGTGTGATGGGCTCAGACCCTAGGGGAGCCGATGATCGCCAGTATGTAATCGTACAAAGCCTGCAACTCAGTATGCACCTATGAAGGTAGTGTATGCTTACAACACCCTCATCACTAACCCGATCCTCAACCATGCATCGGTAGGTAAAGTATAGTTCTAACACATATATCCTGATCTATCCATCATACCCTAGGTATCTATGCAAGGTATATCTAGGAATAAATTCAAATGTAGGTACAAAGTGACCTACTACTATATTTGTGCACATATGCTTGCAGGACAAATAATGAGACTATATGAAACTAAATAGGAGTCATCTCAAAGGGTAACCAATAGATATCAAGTAAGATATACAAAAACAGGTGTAACGTAATAAACTTTCTGCTATCTATAACAAACTATGCACAATAGTATGACAATATCTAAAAAGATAAGTTAGAGGTACCCACCTCTAGAGAAAAGCCTGTAGGTGAAGTGAAATTTCTGTCAAGAAGTCTGTCACCAATCAATCAATGTTCTGTATCAAAGGAGATATTTCTTAGCTATCATAATATAATTAGCTAAGACCAAATGACTAACTTAATTAGATTTGTTCTAATTAAGTTTAATCTTACTTTAACTCCACAGGAGCCCTCCTCCTCCTCGGTTAGGTTCAATCCCATATCATAGCTCATTGTAAGCACATAACCTAACCCACAAAACCAAGCTATACACTTATTTTCCCAAAATAGAGCTGTTATAATCTATCCCCAAAAGCACCAACTATAATTTTTATAAAAAAAATAACAGCTCGATATCCACCAAAATTCTGCCCAAGGATTCCAACACCATAACAGGACAAGAACACTCCATGATTAGAGAAAACCAACCAGAGTTCACGGTAGGAAAAATAAAGAAAGAAGTAAAACCCCTTGCACTCCACCACTTGGATCCAAAAACACTACTTAATGTATCATGATCTAGGCAGCATCTTCAAACTCTGATCCAAGGCAAATTTCATAATATAACCATCCAAATCCACACATTCAAAATTCCAAAAATCATGCATTAAGTCATCTATGGCAATCACCCAATACTGCAACAGATCAGAAATGATTCAAGATTGAAAATCACTTAAACTAAGTTGCTATAGAAAACCTAGGATCCCAAACAGGAGCAATTCAACGATGCCTCCTCTTAGAATCAAAACAAAGGTCAGACATGTGCCTAAGAGGATTTTTTTTGTTTTAATTTTTTCCATGCTTGGACTCAAAATGAAGGTGTTGGATCAAGAGAATATGATAGGGGGGGGGGGGGGGGTAAATATCGTATTACGGTTTCAGATTAGAGAGAGAATGCACAGCGAAAAATTGACACAAAAACACACACGAACACAAGTTTTACTTGGATTGGAGTCGCGGTCGGCTCCTACTCCAAGGCCCACAGTCCTTGACCGTTTACTGCGGACAATTCTATAATGTGCAAAGGTTTACAGAGAATTGTATAGTAGTATTGCAGTAAAAGGAATTATTGAACTCTTCGTTCCCGACACCCGGTGTGGATCGTACTTCGGTGCGTAGGGTCGTCATCGGCGCTAGAACCTCGAGATCAGAAGTTTCCGTAGTAGAGCGCTTGAGCGAAGAGCGTTGTGGCGTTGGAAAAGTGTGTGTTGAAGCCTTGGGGGTCGAACCCCTTTTATAGTGCACCTGGGGGCGCCCTGGACGTCGGGGGCGCCCTCCACGTGCCTCTGGATCCGCAAACCCCTATCCGTAGCTCGGTCAGCTCTTATCCCTTCAAAATAGGGCTCAGAGCTAACGGGGGCGCCCGGGACACAGGGGGCACCCTGCTTGACTTGTTCAACAGGCTTCGCGGCTGACTTGAATTCGATCGCTTCGTTGGCTTGGACCCAGGGCACCCGGGACACTGGGGGCGCTCGGGACCATCAGGGGGCCCAGCCCAGTGAGCTCCCGAAGCAATTCTTGCTCAATTTGTTCTGTCTTGACCTTGGGGGTGCCCGGGACCTTTGAGGCGCCCTACCCAGCTGCTGCCCCTCTCCTTTGGGGCGTTCTGAGCTGCAAAAACTCGTTCCTTCGGTCCTGCTTCCAGGGTTAGTACCAAACATAATAAAGCAAGAATATTAGGTTTATACAGCCTTAGCTGTCTTGGTTCTGACTTTGGGTCTCCCAAATGGAACCCTAGGTCTAACCGACGCCTACTATTCCCTCGACGGGGAACGCGTCCTCACCTACTCCTCTTAGGAGAGTTTACCTTTTGCCAACCGGATCCTCCGGTTGGACTTTTTCCCAGCAGTCCTTCGCCAGGTGCCTAGCAGCCCTTCACCAGGTCTTCGGTACCAAGCAATCCTTCGCCAAGTGCCTAGCAGTCCTTCGCCAGGTCTTAGACTCCTAGCTGCCCTTCGCCAGGTGCCTAGCAGTCCTTCGCCAGGTCTTAGACTCCTAGCTGCCCTTCGCCAGGTGCCCAGCAGTCCTTCGCCAGGTCTTCGATTCCTGACAGTCCTTCGCCAGGTGCCTAGCAGTCCTTCGCCAGGTCTTCAACTCCTAGCAGCCCTTCGCTAGGTGCATAACAGTCCTTCGCCGGGTCTTCAACTCCTAGCAGCCCTTCGCTAGGTGCATAGCAGTCCTTCGCCAGGTCTTCAACTCCTAGCAGCCCTTCGCTAGGTGCCTGGCATTCCTTCGCTAGGACTTCAACTCCTAGCAGCCCTTCGCTAGGTGCCTGGCAGTCCTTCGCTAGGACTTCTTTCTGCACACTTAGTAAAAACATTAGATAATAAATAGTACTTAACTTTGAATCCTTTGCCAATATCAAAACAAGGTTCGATATGGTGCTTCCTGCACCAACAGAAGGTGCCTAGGCTTGACCTAAACTTAAATATATTTTTTTTACTTATGTTATTTTGCTTCAACTTAATCGCTCTGATACACTTAATTTATTTTAATCCTTAGTTTATTTTTGATATATGCTCTGATACATATCTTACCCTTATATGTCATGATTTTGATATATGGCAAAGGGGGAGAGAATGAAAAGAGTTCAAAATGATCTAAAAATTTTCAAAGTGTTTTGTCAATTTTTTTTAAAAAAAGAAAAGAAAAGTGTTTTCAAAGTGAAAAGTGTTTTCAAAGTGTTTTGTCAATTTTTTTAAAAAAAAAAGAAAAGAAAAGTGTTTTCAAAGGGAAAAGTATTTTCAAAGGTTTTCAAAATGCTTTATGGAATCTCAAAGTGTTTTTTCTTTCTTTAAAAAAAAGATTCAAAGTATTTACAAAAGTGTTCTAAGTGTTCTTTTATTTTTTAAAAAAATGCTTAGAACTTATTCAACATTTTTGAAAACACTTATTTATGTTTTAAAAAGAACATGTTTACTTAATCTTTTCGAAACAAAAAGTTTACAACTTTTTCAAAAACATAACTTAGCCTCTGAACTGTTTAAATTATGTTTAAAAGACTAAGTCTATTTTTTTTTTTTTGAAAAATATTTGATCTAGGGGGAGATAACTGATGGAGAGCTTAAGATAATTTTTTTTCTTGTTTAAACCTATTTTTTTGGCTTAACTTTGAACTAGGTTGCCATAATCTAAAAGTGAGAGATTGTTAGTGCTGGAAGTACCAGATCGAACCTTGTTTTGATAAGTGGCAAAGGGTTCAAGTTAAGCTGGTTTTGCTTGTACTAATGAATGTGAAGCTTGCAGGAAAGTCTTAGGTAAGCTAGGCAAGAAGTCTTAACATGTAAGGTTGAGCACGAAGTCCTGGTCGGGGATCAGGCAACAAAGACTTGGTGAGTGAAGCTGAGCACGAAGTCTTGTTCCGAGGGACCAAGCAGAAGTCTTTGCTGAGTGGGGATTGCGGACAGGAGTTGAGACAGGTCAAGGTCGAACGTCGTTGAGTTCCGAGTCCTCGGAGGCCGAGCAAAAGTCCAACTGGAGGTTCTGGGTGGCAGCAGGTACACTCTTCTAAGACGAGTAGGTGAGGACGCTTCCCCGGAGAGGGAACAGTATGCGTCGGTCTGACCTAGGATTTCGGGTGAACCCCAAAAGTCAGGACCAAGACAACACTGGTTATAATCCATGCATATTTTAATTATATTTATATTATTGTGCAACTAACCCTTGTTGCAGCTGAAGAAGTTGAACCAGTTGGACTAGGGCGCCTGAATGGGACTCAAGCGCCTGGGAGCTGGCAGCTGGTGGCTGAGATGGCGCAACGGTCAAGATTACGTGGTGAGTGTTGAGTGGAGGAGCCACATCGGCACTCAGGCGCCTGAAAGGGACTAGGGCTCTTGAGCCAGGATAAAGTTTGACTGCGCAGTGGATAGAATTGCCGCCCGAGACATTGCGACTAGGGCGCCTGAATGGCCTTTCAAGCGCCTGAATGACTAATATATAAAGGAGTCGAGAGCAGCACTTCAGAACAATAATTCATATTCTGCAATCATTCTGTTCTCCTGTGTGTTGCGCGATCAAAGCTTCAACAACGCCGAAACGTCATCCGACTCTCCGAGCAAAGGTTTTCAATTCATTCAAAAAGGAGTCGGTATACTTGTTTCATTTCATTTGTGCACTTAAATCTTGTACTCTATACATTCTTCCGATCATTAGTGAATTGTCCAAAGTAAATGATCAAGTATCGTGGGTCTTGCAGTAGGAGCCGGTCAAGACTCTGAAACAAGTAAAACTAACTTGTGTTAACATGATGTATTTTGTTTTCCGCTGCGTACTCGATCGTTCTAAAATTTGAAGAATTTTAAAGCGATGTTCACCCCCCTCTATCGCTCTATTTCGATCCTACAGAGCGGTTTAGAAATCCAGCGTCCTAAGGTTCGTATCCCATTTGGAGAAAAATTCTCACAAAATACACTATAATTGGAAATCAAATCATGAATATATGAGATGATGACTAATCACCCTACCATTATATCATAATTTTGGGGGCAAAACTTTCTAAAGAAGAAGTAGCAAAAGGAAGGTGTGATGTTTCATTTGTGATGAGGAGGATAGTATCAAAGACAATTGTCTCAAATTCAAAAAAGAATAAAAAGGAAATAGAAGAAAAGAGGAAACAAAAGACAAAGCCCAAATAAAGTATTTTAAAGGCAACCTAGAGAGATTCAAAACCTAAGAATATAGCTTGTCTTGGACTCATGAGTCCTCATATGATTTAGAAAGTGTTCTTGAGGGATGGATTAATAATTAATACGTGAGTATTACTATTTTAAAATTTGGGAGTCAAAACCTACAAAAATTAGTATGCTTGTTCTCCCACGCGCTAGCTACAACATTCGGATTAATAGCCTCCTGATTTATCGCCTCCATATTGACTCTGAAATTCGATTAGTGAGAACGTTGGAATGAATGAATTACTTTTTATCACCTCAAGATGATTCAAAAAGTACATCATCAAATGAAAGTTAAACAAGTAACAAAAAAAATGGGGAGCTTTGTCGTACGAGTCCGACGCAGTGAGGTACATATTCTATCAAAGTTAGTGTGCCAAAACTTAATAAAGTCAGTGTGTCTGTCCTTTTCATGCATTAACTACAATATTGAGCTAATAATCTCTAATTTATTTCTCCGTATTACCTTGAAATTGATTAACAGGAATGTTAAGGATCAATGAATCATTCTTTATCACCTCAAGATGATTCAGAAAGTACATCATCAAATGAAAGTTAAACAAGTAACAAAAAAAATGGGGAGCTTTGTCGTACGAGTCCGACACAGTGAGGTACATAATCTATCAAAAAGAAATGGAGAGCTTTTTTAAAATACTTTCTAGATCTTTGTATAAAGTTAGAAACAAATACACTGATTTAAAACAAGTTAAAATTTGAGTTAGAAAATTGATTATCTATTTCTTGCTAAAAAAGATTTCAAAAATATTAAGGATGAAAATGTAAAACTAATGGAACATGTAGAAACTCTTAAATTAGAATTAGAGCAATCTTTTGATTTGTCCAACCTAATCTTATTATTAAATAATCAAATAAATAAATTTAGCAGACAAGATTTAGGGTATGAAGAATCTAAATATAAATTTAGAAATCTCAAGGGTCAAATTAGAAAAGTATTAAAAAATTAATTCTTCATGAATATTTGATAAATCAAGTAGGTATAAATTTATTATGGGTGACAAAATCAATTTTATATTATTAGAAAGTTATTTCTTAGTCAACCATAAGAAAATGAAAGTTTCAATTGTTAGTACTCAAGTGCTTGAGGGGAGATCTATGCAACCCCAAATTGTTTTGATGTATTATTAAACTAGTTTAAGCTAGGTCTTACCTTTATTATTGATATATGTGTATAAGTGTACATGGATTTAGGAGAATATAAAGGTACTGAATGGCTTACGATTCGATAGAGTACAGTGAAGGGACGAAAAGATGAGGAGTATCGAAGGCAACAAGACCTTGGCAGAAGATTCAAGCAAGCAAAAGGATGGCACAGGAAGAGAATCAACGGGCTCAGTGCATCTGAGGTATAAAAGGCTGCGGAAGAATATTCTGGTTAGAGAGAAGGATGGCATAGGGACCGAGCTAGATTGACTCAGTGCATCTAAAGGACGAGAAGCCAGAAGAAAACCTACATAAGGTAAGCTGATGAGATGAGTTAAGCGACCTGTACTTGGGATGAGAGTATACTCAGCCATAGAAAACTCAAGCATAGACACTGAGTCATTAGGTTTGGTCGAGTAATTTGGAAGATCTAGTCGATCGAACCAGCCGATTAGTTGGCCTATGCATAGTTTATCCATTATCTATTTGGTAGGATATTGTTGGATTCAGATCGGGTGACTGGACTTCAGGATCATGCCACTAAAAGCCACATGGGAGTTGATCCAACAGTGTTGATTCAATGTAAGCATCGAGCGATTAGAGTGCGGAATCAAGTGTCCTAATGACATGTGGCAAGAGATCCAAAGCAATGATTTGATCTAATTGGGTTCTAGTCGATCAGTATGGTGTTCGAGCAATCAGAAGGATGCCACATCAGTAACAGGATGAATGAAGACATCCTCATGGATGCGATCGACCTACCACATTAGCAGTTTTCAATCGATCGATAAGTGATTCAGATCAACCGAACGTGTCATGACCAAAGGCTATAAAAGAGGCAAGGAGCTCATCTTCAGAACCTCCACGTAGTCATGACCAAAGCTCCAATTGCATTAAAAGTGTTGTATTTTCCTTTTCTCTTTTATCTTGTACTTAACCGTTGAAAGAAGTTTCTCCACCTCTGACACCTTATCGAATTGGAGAAGGGTAGTGGAAAAACAACTTGTACATAGGCCTTGGACATAGCACTATGGGAGTTGTGAACCAAGTAAACAACTGCATCCATCTTTTATTTATGTTACTGTATGTGCAACCTTGCTAAAAAAATTAGCGAGTGAAAGAAAGCATTTTATTTGAATTTTAAGATTGATAGAAAACTCAAAATAGATATATTTTGTTTTATTTATACAATTATTTATTCTTATGCCCTTGATTTTTTTTATAATGATCTAGATATCTAGCTCTTTGAACTGACTAATCTTGAATGTGAGTATCTAGCCTCATGAAAGTTTTACCAGTGTCACCAAGGTAAATCGGGGAAGAGCACGTGGGCGTCGATCTTGACAGCCAACGTTCTCGGATCCACTACCCATTAAGGAGAAAAATCCCCAATAACATGTTGCAGTTGAGTCTCAAACTCTAAATGTTTATTTATCATTAGAGGGTCTAACCATGACACTCTATCCTCAGGACTTGAAATTGACATTTTGATATTACCAAAGGAGGAAAATCTTATAAATGCAAGGGAGCCAATTATTTTCATTTGCTATTGGCATTTATTTATTATCTACGTTTATATATATCAAAAAATTAATTTTACCTTAACTTAGATTATGTTGATATACGTAAAAGAAGAAGAGATTATTAATATCCAAATGATTGAGAGGAAGATCACTCGAATCCAGGGAAGATTATTAATATCTAAATGGGTGAGGGGGAGATCACTAGAACCTAAGTAGTTGAGCCACAATTTTAATATGTCATCAACTAAGTTTAAGTTAAACCTTGTTGTATGATTGATATGTGTATCTAAGTGCATAGAAATTTAGGAAAAGATACTGGTACTCATGACTCAAGATTCGATGGAGTACGATAAAGGATGGTAAGAGATATGAGGGATAAAAAAGGTTGAAGAACATTAGAGATAATGACATCTTAGCAAAAGACACAAGCGAGTTGTTGCGCAAAATGGGACAATAACCTCTCAACCTCTAATACGCGAAAGAAGAGGAAGAGAGAAAGAGATCGTGTGGAACAACGAGACAAAGACACACAAGAAAAAGAGAAATACGAGGAAGAAGAAGAAAAGGAGAGAGAAGGAGAAGAAGAGTTACCGTAGTTCGGCGACATGCTTACTCCACAAAAAGATTGAAGCTTTATTAAAATTCTCTCTACACAAAATAATACATATTATTCTCTTGATCATAATGATTATGATGATTCAATATGTTTACAATAATCCTTATAAATAATGTTTAAACTTAGACTAGGTAAAATCATAACAAAATTTTGTCAGAAAAAATCTTAGCAGATTTTTCTTCGATGACATCTCTTATTTAGATATGAGTCACTCGTCAATAATCTTTACCTTGGCGAATATTCACCTCCTTCGAAGATCATGATTATCTGAGCAAAACTCTACATGAAACTCTAGGTTTGGACTTCCTTCCTCTAACATCTTGAGACATTGATTAAGTTCAAGCAATGCTTGAACTTTTCTATGGTCGGTTTCGTCAACATGTCTGTAACATTGTGTGAATCTTCTCAAGTTGAATTTCTCTGGAAGCAATCAACTCTCTGATCTTGTGAAACCTCATATCACAATGTGCTTGATTCTCATATGATACACTTGATTATTGGTCAAAAAGATAGCACTCTGACTATCACATAACAATTTGACTCTACCTTACTGAATGCCCAGTTCTATGACTGATGGTGCCCAATACTAGTGTCACGATGAGCACTCAAATTTAGATATTTATAAAGCTAAAAACCCTTGCTAGCAAAATAGAAATGTAGAATAGGGGCCTCAGGTCATATTTTTTTCCAAGGACTAGTCGTGAGTGTTTGAATCAAGCTTGGAAGTTATTTGTCGTTAAATGATTTGGATTTTCGAGATAAAACGGGGGTTTTGTTTTGCTAGTAAGATTGAAAGTAAAATTTGAAATGTAATTGACTCAACTAGTAGAGTTAAACTAGGTATTGCAAAAATTGAACTTAACCACTAGGAAAATTTAACATAACAATTTAAAGTTGTAAGATTGAAATATAGAACTGATATCAATTGCAGAGATTCACGAACATTGTATCTAAATTCGGAAATGGAAATTTAAGCAAGATGAAAACTAAAACAGGGTAAATTACGCAAGAAATTTCCTGATCGATCGGCTGACCGATCAGATACAATCCTGATCAGACTGACGACCGATCAGGTGCTGTCTGGATCGGTCAATGACCAATCTGTGTCTGAAACGTAAATTGAAACTCTACTGAAACAATGCAGATTTGATTACAGAAACGAAATCTACAAGCAATAGACACCAGTTCAAGTTCTTCACCGAGATTTCTCCTTGCCGTCACACAAAGATCGAGCTCGAAACCCCCTTGCTCGAGAATTAATCAGAACTCAGCTGCAGAGATGGAATCGCGTAGCTTGAGGTGTAATCTGAACTCCTTCCGATCCTCTCTTCTGCAATGGTTTGGATGGCGAGTGGCAGCTTAGGGAACCTCGAACCAGCTCAGAGAACCCCTCTGATTTGGCCCGATTGATAAAGAAATGGAATCGGATAAAGGTTGGTCGGATGGAGCTCGCTCATGGTGAAACCCTCGCCGGAGCTTTCAGATACGAAGGGATTGCGATCCTTCCATGGAAACTAAGCTTGATGAATCGAAAACTGAAGAAGATCTTGATCTGGGTGGTCACCTCCGATCGGAAATTGTAGAACACCAAGAACAGAAACAAAGCAAAAGACGCGATCTGGCGACGACCACGAAGCGCGGAGAAAATTTTGATTTAAATTTCCACTTGAAAACATGAACGACTGTGATTGTTTCGATCCAATCCAACGATCTGATCATGTCAGATCGATCCCAAACTTCCCAGATCTTGATCAAGGGCTCTGATCTGCTGCTCCTTAGCTCGGATCCATCAGATCTGAAGTGGATGGCTCAGATCTTCTCTTCTTTAACTTGGACGGTCTAGATCCTCTAGTGCTTGATCCAATGACTGAATTAACTCTGATCCGGCCCAACCTTTCAGGTCTTGATTCATGAACTAGATTAAGTCTATCTTGAACTTGGATCGTCTAGAAGTTGGAGGATGGCTTAGATCTAACCGTTCTCTTGAATGGACGACCCATGTTAATCCGATGCTTGATCCCTTTGATCCGGATCCAATTCTGACCCAAGTTTGACCCAATATAATCTAGGTCCATGATCATTTGAAACCTACAAAATGATATTAAATTTTAGTGCCAAAACATCTTAAATATAGAAAGAATTGAATCTTAAGCTAAAATGGAGACAATCCATGAAACCTACTACAAATGCAAACTTAAGCATGTGAAAGTGGATCAAAACATGGATTTGAGGGCCTAATTTAGTCAACAAAATGAAAGTTATCAACTCCCCCACACTTATTCTTGGGCGTCTCGCATAAGCTACTAGTAACTAAAGATGTATCCCCCCTAGATTATTCTCAATCATAGTAAGAAACAATTGAAAAGAAATTATCTAGGGTTGTCAATTCTCAAAAATCTAAGCTCAATAAACTAGTATCTTGTCCTTAAATCAACAACTTAGCATACTTCCTCCTTCATGATTCATAGAGATGAACTCAACTCACAAAACCTTCCAAAGGGATTTTTAGTGGCTCTCTTCCCAAGTTCTACATTTCAATGAAAGTGGAGCTCACTCAAACACAACATGTTTCTTGAACTACCATAAGCTTGCTTATTATCTACTCTCCACCATCATTCTTGACTTGGATCCACATCTACAAAGGTTTATTAGAACAAATTAAAGAAATATGAAATGGATAGAATGAAAGAGAAGTTCCATAAATTTTGATACCAAAGACTCATGATAAAGAAAATAGAGGAATATGATATGATAAGGAAAGAACTATGGTAAAGAAATATAGCATGAAGAAGAAGTATGGAAAAGTAAGAAAAAATAGAAGACTTGGATACTCAAAATTATTTCTAATGCACTTTGCCATCTTGTATAGTCCTCTCAATAGTTCCAAGCTAAAGTGGGTAGGAAATCAGCTGATTGGGATGAGGAACTTCACTGCATTCTATATTCTGTAATGTGCCAGCTTCACTGATCAGTCCAGAGACCGATCAGACTATGCCTGATCGATCTGGAGATCGGACTGCTCCTCCCTGATCGGACTGGTGACCAGTTAGGGGCTGATCAGTAGCCAATCTCAGAATTCTGAAACTGTTTCTGCCTGAATTTTTCCTTTCTTCCAATCAACTCTAAATCTTAATCCATCTAGCTTCTTATTCTCTACTTCAAGCTCAGAAATCTATCCATCTTTTTGAACCTTCATGTTTTCCTTTGTCTTTTCTTTTCTTTTCTTTTCTTCTCTCTTTTTTCTGTTTTTTTTCCAGCTGCTCGTTGTGTTTTTTTTTTCTGCAGCTTCACTTCCTCCAACAACCAAATTATACTCCCTCATCTCCACTTCAGTCCTGGCAATGATTTGAACTTTTTGAACACATTTCCACTTGCCAACTCCATGTCTAAATGAAAGCTTTTGGTAGACTTGAAAAGTATCACTAGTTACTAACCTTTATAAGCTCCCATTCCTTTCTAAATTAGCCTCATAGAGTTGAAACACCAAACAACATTTAGAAATCAACTTGCTCCAAGAGTGATCATTACTTCCCAATACTCACAACTCATCTTTGATACACCACTCCATCTAATTGGCACACTTCTTCATCTTCTTCCTTTTTTTCTGTTTTTGCATCTCTCATACTCTTCCATTCCTTTAATCCCATCAAAAAATTTGGAATCCACCAAAAATCTATCTTTAAATCCATAAAAACAGATTGCTATCACAACATAAGCTTCAAAATACATCACTTCTCACCAAAACCATTTAAAAACATTAGTCACCTCCCCCACACATAAACCTTTGTCCGTCTCGGGAAAAATAACATCAAGAAAAATCCCATGTAACCAAGTCTATAGAGAAATATGGATATGAGCAGAAAAATAGAGGAAGGAAAAAGAATAAGGCATGAATCAACAAGATATGTTACAACAATTATATGAAAAAGGGAAGACAAAGTGATTAACCTTTATAAATGTGGTCCAATCATAGAAATATGATTTTGAAAGAATCTAAGCAAGTTCTAGAGTACAATTACATGTGTATATCTCAACAATAAGGCTAAGTCCTCACTAGGTAAAAAGAATTCATCTCAATTCATAAATCTAGAGTCCATAATTAAGTAGTACTCAAGTAACCAAGAATTTTCATCCATTGGCTCAAATCCTAAGTCTTGACAACCAAATTTAATTTGCTTTCAAAAGACTTTAAGATGATATGGAGAAAATCTAGAGGGATACATTTATTCCTAGTCATGCACTAACAAGGTGCCAAAAGGGTAAAATGGTGTCTACAATCACTCTTTATTCATCCTACATTACCTAAACATTTATTATCAAAAACTCATTGTAAAAGAAAGATTGAACTATTTAAAAACAATAAAATGGTATTTACAATTACATAAAATGCAAGAAAAGAAAACTCCCCTTTAGGTTGGGTAGATAGCATCTTTGATGTACAAACCATCCACCTCTAGCTCCTTTAATTCTTCAAGGTATCTCTTAAGCCGGTGGTCATTTACTTTCCAAACAAAACCATTGGCCTCATCTTTAATTTCAACAACACCATAGGGAAAAATATTAGTTACAAAAAATGGTCCTTCCCACCTTGACCTCAACTTACCTTTAATCAACTTGAGCCTTGACTTGTACAATAAAACCTTGTCGCCAATTTGAAATTCTTTCTTCAATATATGCTTGTCATGGAAGATCTTGGTCTTTTCCTTATAAATCCTTGAATTTTCAAAGGCTTCTAGTCTTATTTCTTCAAGTTGTTGGAGTTGAAGTTTCCTTTCTTCTCCCACCTTAGTAGCATTGAAGTTGCAAGCCTTTACCGCCCAATATGCTTTGTGCTCTATTTCCACAGGAAGATGACAAGCTTTTCCATACACTAAGCGGTAAGGAGACATTCCAATTGGAGTTTTGTATGTCGTTCTATAGGCCCATAGTGCATCCTCTAATCTCTTGCTCCAATCTTTCCTATTTGGCCCAACAGCCTTTTCCAAAATTGCTTTGATTTCTCTATTAGAAGTTTCAGCTTGGTCATTTGTTTGGGGATGGTAGGAAGTAGAAACCTTATGTACAACCCCATACTTGCTATGTAGGGCCTTCATGTGTTTGTTGCAAAAGTGAGATCCTTGGTCACTTATTATAGCCCTGGGAATTCTAAACCTGCAAAATATATGTGACCTGACAAAACTAACAACAACAGAAGAGTCATCAGTCCTGGAGGGAATGACCTCCACCCATTTAGAAACATAATCTACAGCAAGTAAAATGTACAAATAACCACAGGATGCAGGAAAAGGTCCCATAAAATCTATTCTCCAAACATCAAAAATCTCACAATATAGCATAGTCTGTTGGGGCATCTCATTTCTAGCTCCTATGTTCCCAGTTCGCTGACATCTATCACAATTTTTATAAAACACATATGCATCATGAAATAAGGTGGGACAGTATAAATCACACTTTAAAATTTTCCTAGTTGTTCTTTGTGGTCCAAAGTGTCCCCCACAAGCTGATGAATGACAAAAAGTAAGGATTGAATAAAATATGTGGTCGGGTATGCATCTCTTAATTATTTGGTCATTACAAAACTTCCATAAATAAGGGTCATCCCACACATAGAATTTTGCATCACTTTTGTGTTTATCTTTTTGAGCTTTAGAAAAATATGTAGAAAAAACATGTGCTACTAAAAAGTTAACAAGGTCTGCATACCACGGTGACTCACCATGTACTACAAGAAGATGCTCATCTCTAAAGTCATCATCAATAGTGGTAGGAGATCCATCTCCCTCAATTATGCTCAAGTGATCTGCAACCAAATTTTCTTTGTCACTTCTATCTCTGATTTCCAAATCAAATTCCTGGAGTAGAAGCATCCATCTGATTAGCCTAGGCTTAGCATCTGGATTCTTCAATAGGTACTTTAAAGCTGCATGATCAGAAAAAACAATGACATGTGAGCACAATAAATAAGATCTAAACCGGTCTAAAGCAAAAACAATGGCAAGAAGCTCCTTTTCAGTGGTGGTGTAATTGGCTTGGGCGGCATCTAGGGTCTTGGAGGCATAGCATATGACATGAGGTGCTCCATCCACCCTCTGTGCTAGAACAGCTCCCACTGCAAAGTTAGATGCATCACACATTAGTTCAAATGGCAAATTCCAATCAGGTGATTTAATAATAGGAGCTGATGTAAGAGCCTCCCTTAGCCTGTGAAAAGCTTCTTTGCACTTATCATCAAAACAAAAATCAACATTTTTTTGCAAGAGTCTTGTCAAGGGCCGAGCGATATCACTAAAGTCTCTAATGAATCTGCGGTAGAATCCTGCATGTCCAAGAAAGGCACGAACATCCCGTACGCATACGGGGTAAGATAAAGAAGATATAGCACTAATTTTTGTAGGATCTACCTCAATACCTCTCCTAGAGACTATGTGACCTAGTACAATTCCATGCTCTACCATAAAGTGATATTTTTCAAAATTAAGCACAAGGTTAGTCTCAATGCATCTGTGCAAAACCCTAGACAAGTTATCTAAATATGAATCAAATGACGTGCCAAAAACTGAAAGTCATCCATGAAGATCTCCATGCAATGCTCTAATAACTCACCAAATATACTTATCATGCATCGGTGGAACGTTCCTGGAGCGTTGCAGAGTCCAAATGGCATCCGTCTGTAGGCAAATGTGCCAAAGGGACAAGTGAAGGTAGTCTTCTCCTGGTCCTCTAGGTCGATACAAATCTGGAAGTAGCCTGAGTACCCATCCAAGAAGCAGTAATGGGACTTCCCTGCCAGCCTCTCAAGCATCTGGTCAATAAAGGGCAAAGGGAAGTGGTCTTTTCTCGTGACTTTATTTAGCTTCCTGTAATCAATGCATACTCTCCAAGAATTCTTAACTCTGGTGGGCACTAGCTCATTGCTTTCATTTTCCACCACTATAACCCCAGATTTCTTGGGCACCACATGTATGGGACTAACCCACTGACTATCAGAAATAGGGTAAATTATACCAGCCTATAGTAGTCGAGTCACCTCTTTCTTTACCACATCCAAAATAAGTGGATTAAGTCTTCTTTGCGGTTGCCTCACTGGTTTAACATTGTCTTCCAAGAATATCCTATGCATACAGATAGCTGGGCTAATACCTGGTATATCTGATAAAGTCCACCCAATAGCTTTCTTGTACTGCCTCAGGACTTACAATAATTTCTCTTCTTGATCTGAATCTAGGTGTTGTGTGATGATAACTGGAAAATTCTGCTCCTCTCCTAGGTACACATATTTCAGATGATCTGGAAGTGGCTTGAGTTCAATCTGGCCCTGCTCAGAAGGTATGAGTGATCTTTGGGGCTCAGTGCAATCCCCTACACTATTACACCTGTACTCTGAATCCTCTGAAATATCAATAGAAATAGGTGATCCTTGGGGCTCTATGCAATCCCCTACACCTAGAAAATCCTTTATAGCTGAAAATTAATCTGAAATCTCCTCTAAATCAACCTCCTCTAAAGCGTGTACATCCTCAGCCAATATATCTGCATCATCCAACTCCTCTAGAATGCCAATGCTCATGATAGAGTGGTCTTCTCTTGGGTACTTCATGGCATCAAAAATGCTGAATTGGACTACTGTGTCTCCAATTTCCATGGAAAGTGTGCCAGCATAAACATTTATCTTTGTTCTCGCAGTCTTCAGAAATGGCCTCCTTAGAATGAGTGGAGATATGTGTGCAAGGTAGTCTCCCTCCATGTCCAAAATGCAGAAATCTACAGGAAAAATCAGCTCCTTTACTTTTACCAAAACATCTTCAATAATACCGGCTGGATGAGTCTGACTCCGGTCCGCTAACTGAATCACCACTCCAGTAGGTTGTAGGGGGCCAATACCAAGCATCTGGAAGACTAATCTGGGCATCACATTTATAGAGGCTCCTAAATCCAACATGGCATCATGAAACATGGTCCTCCCTATCTCACAAGACATAGTAAAAACCCCTGGGTCTTCACACTTCTGAGGAATGACATGGATAAGTGTTGAAACATTTTTCCCCAAGATGACCAACTCATTCTCCTTCAACTTCTTCTTGTGAACACATAAGTCTTTGAGAAATTTTGCATACTTAGGAATTTATTTTATCATGGTCAGCAAGGGTATATTAATCTCCACCTTACTAAACAACTTCACAAGCTCATTGTATTCCTTAGCTTTCTCCTCCTCCACTTGCTTCTTAGCTTGAGTTTTGCGCTGGGGAAAGGGCAAAGGAACTCTCATTTCTTCCTCTTGAACCGAAAGTTGATGGGCTGAATTTTGGACTGATTTCTCCACTGAAGTAGCTACTGTAAACTCCCCTTTTCCATTGATTTCTCCTTCATTCTCCACCAAAATCACAGGATTACTTGAGGAAGGAGTTGAGCTCAGACTAGGGGTGGAACCAACTAAATTTGAAGTAATTTCAGGGCTGTTTGGGGATGGAAATGAAGTTGATGTCCTGTTTTCAGAAAAATCCGCCTTGGACCATTTGGAGTTGAAGCCACCTTCCCACTCCTCAAAGTAATAGCATTAACGTTTCCCTTTGGATTGGGAGTAGCTTGAGAAGGTAGTTGGCTTGATCCTTGGGCTTGCATTTAGTTCATCCCACTAGCCAATTGTCTAATTTGTCTCTCAAGGTTTTGTATGGTGGGATCATTTCTTTGTTGTTACAAAAGTTATTGTAACATCTCCTCTATCCTTTGTTGTTGCGCATTTCCCCCACTAGAGCCTCCATAGCCTCCTTGGTTAGCATGAGTTCTTGATTGCCCTTGAAATGTAGAAGTAGGTTGTTGAAAGTGTTGAACTTGTTGTGATCCTTGAAAGTAGGGATGTTGGGGCTGATTATAGGGTTGAAATGGCTGTGTAAATTGCTGAGAATTAGGCTGGAAACTTGATTGAACTTGATGTGTATTATAGCCCTGAAAATTCTGAAGTTGAGGTTGAAATTGTTGTGGTGAGGGCTGAAATTGAGTGGGCTGGAAATTCTGATTTGAGGGCTAAATATTTTGGTTGAATGGCTGAAATCCCTGCTGTGAAAATTGATTTTGTGGCTGATAATTCAGATTACCTTGAAACCCTTGCGGATTCACTTGAAAAGGTGGCTGATTTTGTTGGTAGGGTTGCTAAAATTGCTGAATTGGTTATTAAAATGGCTAAAATTGTTGTTGTGCTTGCTGATTTTGCTGGAAGTTCGGTTGGGGCTATTGATAGGGCTATTGTGATGGGTTTTGCTGATAAAAAGAGCTGTCATACTTCAAGTTTGGATGATTCCTCCAACCCGGATTATAGGTAGATGAGTAGAGGTTGTTTTTGGCTTGGAATTGTCCCCTAGTCAATGTAGCTAATGTCTCATCTTGTTGGAGGTTAGGACATAGATCTAAATTGTGATCTTGGCTTCAGCAAATACTACATAACCTCATCACTTGGCTTGAAGACGGAGGTACTGAAAAATTAGAATTTTGGTTCACATTGTTTAGAGTCATTTGCTTCACCAGGGAGGTAAGCTCCATCAATGAATTCTTGATTTCTTTTTGTTCATTAGATACCATCTGAACTTCATTAACTCCTCTGGTGGACAAAGCTCTACTCCCAAATTGTTGTGAGTTCTCTGCCATATTTGAAATTAGCTCCCTAGCTTGATCCGGTGTTTTGTTTACTAGGGCACCTCCAGCTGCAGCATCTATCATAATCCTGTCCATCTGGAGAAGACCCTCGTAGAAGTACTGAATGAGTAACTGCTCACTAATCTGGTGTTGTGGGCAACTAGAGCAAAGCTTGTAAAACCTTTCCCAATAGTCATAAAGTGTCTCTCCCACTACTTACTGTATACCACATATGCTCTTCCTGATGATTGCAGTTCTAGATGCTGGGAAATACTTCTCCAAAAATGCTTTCTTCATAGAAATCCAGCTAGAAACGTGCCCAGTAGGTAGATAGTAGAACCAATCCTTAGCTGCTCCAGTAAGGGAAAATGGGAATGTCCTCAGCTTAATATCTTCTTCTGAAATACCCTGAGGCTTCATGGTGGAGCAAACTACATGGAATTCATGTAAGTGTCTGTCGGGATCCTCCCCAGACTGACCTTGAAATTTGAGCAATAAATGGATGAGTCCTGATCTTAATTCAAAATCTCTAGTGAGCTCTGGGTAGGCAATGCAGGAGTACTGAAAAGCATCATCTGGTGCTGTTAGTTCCTTCATGGTTTTCTGGTGGTCTGCCATAGGATCAATTGAATGAATAGCAATAGACTGAGTAGGAAGGATATTAATAGACTCTGAAGCACTAATTTAGTTCCTCTTTGCTCTGAAAGTTCTTTCAATTTCATGATCAAATTCTTCAAGAATACCACCTGCAGATCTGGTCATACAACAAATACAAAATCGCAGCAAATGTATACAGAATAATGAAACAAGTGTAATGAATCACAAGATATAGAAATAAGCACAAAAATGGATCACAAGGTATGAAATTAAGCACACAAGCTAAAATCAAACAAACTCAACTAGTAGATTCCCCGGCAACGGCGCCAAAAATTTGATGGCGCCCAATACTAGTGTCACGATGAGCACTCAAATTTAGATATTTATAAAGCTGAAAACCCTTGCTAGCAAAATAGAAATGTAGAATAGGGGCCTCAGGTCGTATTTTTTTCCAAAGACTAGTCGTAAGTGTTTGAATCAAGCTTGGAAGTTATTTGTCGTTAAATGATTTGGATTTTCAAGATAAAATGGGGGTTTTATTTTGCTAGTAAGATTGAAAGTAAAATTTGAAATGTAATTGACTTAACTAGTAGAGTTAAACTAGGTATTGCAAAAATTGAACTTAATCACTAGGAAAATTTAACATAACAATTTAAAGTTGCAAGATTGAAATATAGAACTGATATCAATTGCAGAGATTCACTAACATTGTATCTAAATTCGGAAATGAAAATTTAAGCAAGCTGAAAACTAAAACAGGGTAAATTACATAGGAAATTTCCTGATCGATCGGCTGACCGATCAGATACAATCCTGATCAGACTGACGACCGATCAGGTGCTGTCTGGATCGGTCAATGACCAATCTGTGTCTGAAACGTAAATTGAAACTCTACTGAAACAATGCAGATTTGATTACAGAAACGAAATCTGCAAGCTATAGCCACCAGTTCAAGTTCTTCACCGAGATGTCTCCTTGCCGTCACACAAAGATCGAGCTCGGAACCCCCTTGCTCGAGAATTAATCAGAACTCAGCTGCAGAGATGGAATCGCGTAGCTTGAGGTGTAATCTGAACTCCTTCCGATCCTCTCTTCTGCAATGGTTTGGATGGTGAGTGGCAGCTTAGGGAACCTCGAACCAGCTCAGAGAACCCCTCTGATTTGGCCCGATTGATAAAGAAATGAAATCGGATGAAGGTTGGTCGGATGGAGCTCGCTCACGGTGAAACCCTCGCCGGAGCTTTCATATACGAAGGGATTGCGATCCTTCCATGGAAACTGAGCTTGATGAATCGAAAACTAAAGAAGATCTTGATCTGGGTGGTCACCTCCGATCGGAAATTGTAGAACACCAAGAACAGAAACGAAGCAGAAGACGTGATCTGGCGACGACCACGAAGCGCGGAGAAAATTTTGATTTAAATTTCCACTTGAAAACATGAACGGCTATGATTGTTCCGATCTAATCCAATGGTCTGATCATGTCAGATCGATCCCAAACTTCCCAGATCTTGATCAAGGGCTCTGATCTACTGCTCCTTAGCTCGGATCCATCAGATCTGAAGCGGATGGCTCAGATCTTCTCTTCTTTAGCTTGGACGGTCTAGATCCTCTAGTGCTTGATCCAACGGCTGAATTAACTCTGATCCGGCCCAACCTTTCAGATCTTGATTCATGAACTAGATTAAGTCTATCGTGAACTTGGATCGTCCAGAAGTTGGAGGATGGCTTAAATCTAACCGTTCTCTTGAATGGACAGTCCATGTTAATCCGATGCTTGATCCCTTTGATCCGGATCCAATTCTGACCCAAGTTTGACCCAATATGATCCAAGTCCATGATCATTTGAAATATACAAAATGATATTAAATTTTAGTGCCAAAACATCTTAAACATAGAAAGAATTGAATCTTAAGCTAAAATGGAGACAATCTATGAAACCTACTACAAATGCAAACTTAAGCATGTGAAAGTGGATCAAAACATGGATTTGAGGGCCTAATTTAATCAACAAAATAAAAGTTATCAATGACCAATCCTTTAAGTTATAAAACTTCCTCTTCTTGAATACCTACATGCACCCTATAGCTCGTATTCCCTCTGGAAGTTCCACTAAATCCCACATTTGGTTCTTATGCAACGATTTCATCTCCTCCGTCATAGCACCCATCCACTTGTCCTTTTTAGAGCTGTGTACCACCTCCTGAAAAGATATAGGGTCTTTGTTATTGGTGATAAGTGCATAAAGCACCAAGTCCTCAAATCCATATTTGGTGGGTGGATTTACGACTCGTCTCGTTCTGCCACCAGCTATAGTGCGATGTTCTGTGTACTCTAATCATCAAAGTCGTGAGTCTCTAGCTCCATCTGCATAATATTTTTTTCCTTGTTGCTTTGTGGTGTTTCCTTTCCTTCTTGAGTATGTTGTAGCATTGCCTTTTCGTCAAATACCATATCTCTGTTGATCACCACTTTGTTTGTCGTAGAATCCCAAAGCTTAAAGCCTTTAACTCCTTTCTAATACACTAGAAAAATACACTACTTTGACTTTGCATCCAATTTTGATCTTTCTTCATTAGATATGTGCATATAAGCTGGGCATCCAAAAGCTCGAAGATAAGGGTAATTTATTAGATTCCCTGTCCATACTTCCTCTGATACTTTACCTTTTAGTGTTGTTCTTGGTGATCTATTAATGAGATAACACATCATGTTTACTACTTCCATCCGAAATTCTTTGCTAGCTGTACATTTAGCCTGAGACATCTTGCTTTCTCAATGATTGTCCTGCTCAACCTTTTCACCACACCGTTTTGTTTAGGTGTTCTAAGATATTTGATCTCCCTTCCTGTCTAATTCTCTACTTCAATTTTCTATAGTTTAAACTTCGTAAAAGTTTCCGACTTATGACGTATGAAGTAACCCAGACCTTTCGTAAGTAATCATCAATAAAACTCACAAAACACAAGTGCTCTCCACGTGATGCTACACTGACTGGTCCCCAGAGATATGTATGTATATAGTCTAGAATCACCTTCGTCTTATGTGTTTCCATCTTGAATTGCACTTTGCTTTATTTCCCAAAGACACAAAATTTACAGAATTCAAGCTTGCACATCTTGCCACCCTTCAACAAATCTCTCTTGTAAAGCTTCAACATCCCATGTTCGCTCATATGCCCTAATTGTATATACCACAAGACTGTATTTTCTAATTCAAACTCTACTGAGGTGACTCAACCTACAATTGTAATCCCTATCAACTTGTAGATGTTCCCTGCTATATTTTGTCCTTTTATTACCTTAGAACTCCCTTGTTGGCCTTGATCACCTTGCTCATGATTTGTAATTACAACCAATACCATCCAGTGTGCCTAGTAAGATCAAATTCTTCCTTAGATTTGGTATGTATCAGACATCACATAAAGTTCTGATCACATTATCAAACATTTTGATTCTGATGGTCCATATGTCGACTACTCTACATGATGCATTGTTTTCCATCAACACTGAACCATAATCTACTGTCCTGTAGGTGTCAAACCATTCCTTATTTGGAATAATGAGATATGAATATGCAGAGTTTAAGATCCATGCATCTGTCAGTTGCTCCAAACTCGACATAACTAATAGGATATCTCCATCATCGCTATCTGAATTTTCTTCAACTATGTTTATAGACTTTGCTGAACTACTTTTGTTCTTTGCCACATGTTTCTTTATCTATGGATAATCTCTCTTTATATGATCTTTGTCTCCACACTTGTAGCACATGATTACCGTCTTCCTTCTCGACTTGGAACGGGCTTTGCTGTCGCTGCTTGATCCATATCGAGTTTTGCTACTACCACGCTCTTGGATAATATTCACCACAAGTCCTTTTCCCTGAGAAATTTCGTTACTTGCTTTCTTCCTCTGATAAAAGACAAAGCACTTGTGACCTCCTTCAATTTGAGAGTTTTTTTTCATCACATTAAAGTAGTAGTCAAATTCTCATACGTAGGAGATGAAGGTAAAGAATTTAGCAAACATCAACGCCTTGTATTTGTCCTTGATCTTCATATCAACCCGCTTCAAATTGCTCACAATCTAATTAAATACATTGATGTGTTGGCTCCTAACTCTGATCGATTTTCTCTGTCATCTTTAGCCCGAATAATTTCTGCTTAAGATACAACTTGTTTATCAATAATATTGACATGTATCGGCTTTCTAGCTTTTGTCAAATTGCCACCGATGACTCTTCATCCATGACATAGTACATCACATCATCCGTAAGACAAAACTTGATTGTTGTCATTGTTTTCACCTGATATTCTTCCCAATCTGATCTCTCTATGTTTTTCGGTTTCCGTTCTCCTAGCATCTTCGTCATACCTTGTTGCACTAACAAGTTCTTGACTCTCCTCTGTCATAATTCGAAATTTTCAATTACATCAAACTTCACAATATCAAACTTCACAAAAACATCCCTGACATGTTGAAGAAATCCACCAAATCTTGTTTGTACCAATTATTGTGTAAAACGAGGGCAACACCTCTCAACCTCGAACGTGTGAAAGAAGAGGAAGAGAAAAAGAGATTGTGATGAGCAACGAGACAAAGACGCACAAAGAAAAAGAGAAACACGAGGAAGAAGAAGAAGAGTAGAGAGAAAAAAGAGAAGAAGAATTACCATGATTTAACGACATGCCTACTCCAAAAAAAGACCGAAACTTTATTAGAATTCTCTGTACATAAGAGAATACCCATTATTCTCTTGATCATAATGATTATGATAATCTAATATATTTACAATGATTCCTATAAATAATGCCTAAACCCAAACATGATAAAATAATAATAAATTTTTTTAGAAAAATCAATACAAATTTTTCTTCCATGACATTTCTTATTTAAATATGAGCCACCCGTCAATACAAACAAAAAATATTGGATGGGAAAAGAACCGACTAACTCAATACATCTTAGGAACAAGTACAAATTTGAACTTTGGTGAGGTGAGAAGGATGCACAAGAAATGAACCGAAAGACGAATGAGAAGCTGAGAGAAAATCTATTGGCTGGTGAGTGACTTGTACTCAATGACTAGGTGAGTTGAGGGCTCATTATCTGCAAATCATATACTTAATATTTATAAGTGCAAGTGTGAGAGGACAAAATATCTATGCAGATCATGCCAAAGTGAAAAAAAAATCATGAAAAATGGAAAATCATAACCCACGTCTTGACCAAATTTAAAGTATCGCCCTAATGACTAGGTGAAAAACTCAGCTCAGGGTGGTCTGACTCCTCGAACTAACTCTGCAACTCGAATTGGCTCAATAGCTAAGAGTAGCTCAGCCAGGAGTGGCGCTCGATCAAGCATAGCTCAACTAACGGTGACTCAGATTGATGATTTGGCCAAAGTAGGATAAGGCCACATAAGTATATCGGCAGTAACAGTGACAATAAATTAAATACGTGCGATCAGCAACAACGCATGCATATCTGACAATTTTGAAAAAAAAAAATGAATACGATAGGATAATTTACTTGGTCACAATTATACATATTCATTTTATCACGCCTGATGATTTTGATAAAATGTGAATACAATAGACGGGATTTTTATGAGTGCGTCAGAAATACAGAATATTTCAATCACATAAATTTTAAACGAATAATAGTTCAGCATAGGGACAAGAAATACTTTTATTTTATATTGCAATTAAATAACAATAAACACGAATGTCTCATTTCCCAGTCAACGTTTGTTTCCCACGTGAATATCAGGCAAAGTATGAAGTAGTAGTCGTGGTGTCCGCAAGAACCTGCAGGTGCACTCCCAAAAGTCGAAGTTAAGAATAAGAATTTGCAAACAATATAGAACAAACTTTCTCTTAATAGGAAATGGAGAGTAGAACGGTTTGCCTCGAGTTGTTCTTCACTAAATGCAGCCTTGTGAATGTTCCAAGTATCTGCATGAGTTCTCCGAAACTCTGCAACTGCTTTTGCCACGGTGGATTTGATGGGTGATGGTTCACCGATAAATTTGGCTAGCAATGTTAAGTGATCCGGAAGCCAACTAGTAGTATTGATTCAGATATATGAGTGTTCAATGCGTTGTGTTTAATATTCTAAGACCAAATCATGCAATAGCTAAGACAATAAATCTGTATTCAGCTTGAATAAATGTCAATGTACTCCAAGACAAATCTTGTTAGTAACAAACATTAAATGCACTAGATCAATCTTTTTTCCTAAACATTTCCTAATCTTGAAATTAAGTGTGACTTCTTAGGCTTCCAAAAAGTTATTGAGATTATTATTAAATAAGGGTTTATTTGTTTGTTGGAAAATAATTTATCCATGGAAAATATTCTAGAAAATTGTTAGATCAAATGAATTATTTTCTTTTGTCTGAGTGTATTATTGGAATATATTTTCTTGTGTTTGAGAAAAAAGAGAACTTTTCCTCTATAGGATAGGTAAATCTGTTTTCCCTACCCACTGTCATGCCTAGCTTGCCTAACCTAATCAGTCCAATCAAGGCACTTCCGTTGCTCAGCTTGAGTGTCTAGCATGGTCTACATACCCCGCATGCCTGACTTGGCTCAGTCAACCCACCTGCCTTGATCAACACAATCTAACCAACCTATCTAGCCCATCCCGTTTGACTGGCCGTTTGGACCGCTCAAAATGATTAACTTGCATAGACTAGGGAGTAGAGGACAAAAATGGCTATTGTTAGAGTGAAGGGCTTAGACCATCTCCAACCCATGACACCAAATTTGGTGTCAATTTCGCACCAAAATGGTGCAATTTCAGCACCAAACACTATTTCAGCTCCAACCCATTCACACCATTTTACACCAAAAAGGAATATTCCTTAGAATATTCTATTCATTCTTATTCATTTATTCAAATTTAATTACCGAATAATTAATAATATAATGATTATGATAATTATTATATTTAAAATTAATATTTTATTTATATTTAATAAATTAAAATTTTCATATGTATAATCATTATGATTTTCTTTTTTAATATTTATTGTATAATTATTCGAGCATAATATATTTTAAAAATAGTATAAAATCACACATAATTAGGATAAAATATATTATTAATATAAAACAGACAATAACACTTAATTAAAAATACAATATTATGGGAATTTAACATTCAGAATTACTATATTGTTCCCATATATGATCAATTAATGCATTTCGCAGGGCAATATGAGCATCTTTGTCTTTGATTTTTCTGTGTCGAGCTAAAAATTCTTCAAACCGAGTATGATCATCTACTGCTGGCTCGACATCTGGAGTTGATACCTCGAACTGCTCCATGATTGGTGCATTTAAATCACGTTCATCTTCAATTATCATATTATGCATAATAATACATGATGTCATTATATCATGTAA
Source organism: Boesenbergia rotunda (assembly GCA_024364735.1). NCBI lineage: Eukaryota > Viridiplantae > Streptophyta > Magnoliopsida > Zingiberales > Zingiberaceae > Boesenbergia > Boesenbergia rotunda. The sequence goes on along the minus strand of JAGFNQ010010560.1, from coordinate 123,073 downwards.
AATATTTTTCTGCCAAAAACGTGAAGGCCCTGCAATAATTGCAAAGCGTGATTGGAGCACACCAAATGCTCGCTCAACATCCTTTCTATATGCTTCTTGCTTCATTGCAAATAATTTATTCTTTCTACCTCGTGGATTATGAATCGTTTGAACCAGTGTTGACCATTTTGGATATATACCATCAGCTAAATAGTAACCCATATTATACTCTTTTCCTTGAATGACATAATGAGCAGGAGTAGTAATACCTTCAGCAAGATTAGCAAAAAGATGAGAAGACTCAAGCACATTAATATCATTGTTCGATCCAGGAAATCCAAAATACGCATGCCAGATCCACAGATCATAATCAGCTACAGCTTCCAGAATAATTGTTGGCTTTCCACTACGACCAGAATATTGTCCTGCCCATCCTGTTGGACAATTTTTCCACCTCCAATGCATGCAATCTAGGCTACCTAACATACCTGGAAAACCACGTTGCTCACCAATCTGAAGTAGCCTAGCAACATCTTGAGCATTTGGAGATCGTAAGTACTGCTCCCCAAAAACTTCAACAACAGCACGACAAAATCGTTTCACACTTTCAATGGCAGTCGATTCTCCTATTTTAATGTACTCATCAGTAGCATCTGCAGGTAGACCATATGCCAATATCCGAAATGCAGCTGTTACTTTTTGTAAGCCGGATAAACCAAGTCTTCCAACCCCATCTCTTTTCTGTATAAAATAGTTGTCATGATTACTAACACTATCATAGATACGCATAAATAAATTCCGCCCCATTCGAAATCTTCTTCGAAACATTGCATCATTATATAAGGCATTTTCGGCGAAATAATCATTGAATAGATTACGATCAGCAGCTTCACGATTACGATTGATCACGTTGTGACCATGAATTGAGCCTCGATGCATGCGTTGGCTGCTTTCTTCATTCAGATAATTCAAGATAATTTGATTGGAAGAAATCACCTGAGAGATCAGTTGTTGTGTTGCGCCAAACTGCTTTGCGACAAACATTTCCGCATAGTTATCATCATCAGAGCTTGAAGATGATAAATTTGATGAACCTTCATTGGTGGTATCCATTTTTGGAGATAAGTGAATGAATGAGGTATATGCTGCTTATGGGGTTTATATTTATAATGACAACTTCGGGCCAAGTTAGGCAGGCGACGTGACTTGGCAATGAAACATTTATTTTTTTTTTGCAGATGACATGACCTAGCAATGAACACATTTGGACAAAATTGCTCAGATGACATGACACAACAATGACAACTTCGGGAAAAGTTAGACATGCGACGTGACTTGACACTGACCACATTTGTTTTTTGTCAGATGACATGACCTAACAATGGACTCATTTGGACAAAATTGCTCAGATGACAAGACACAACAATGACAACTTCGGGAAAAGTTAGACATGCCACGTGACTTGACACTGACCACATTTGTTTTTTGTGCAGATGACATGACCTAACAATGGACTCATTTGGACAAAATTGCTCAGATGACATGACACAACAATGACAACTTCGGGAAAAGTTAGACAGGCGACGTGACTTGGCAATGAACATATTTATTTTTTGTGCAGATGACATGACCTAACAATGAACACATCTGGACAAAATTGCTCAGATGACATGACACAACAATGACAACTTCGGGAAAAGTTAGACATGCGACGTGACTTGGCACTGACCACATTTGTTTTTTGTGCAGATGACATGACCTAACAATGACAAAATTGCTTTTTCTTTTTTCTCAATTTATCATTAAATATTAGTATTTTTTTATTTTGTCCTTACTAGTGACTCCAAATGTTCATCTTATCTCTTCTTATCCTAATAGCCCAATACTCCAATTCATAAAATATTGCAAACCTTACCAATACAACAATTTTCCTTTTAATAAGAGGGGGCACAAAGATCATTTCAGTAGTTTTAATTGCTCTCAATAACTCATTCTAGTATCTTCATCAATATCCACTTCCTGCTGAATGAAAATTTCGAGATATCTAAAACTACTTGCACGAATTTCTTTTCCATCCATCTTAAGTATTCTACTCATTAATTTTTATTGCTGAAACTAGACTTCATATACAATCTTTTTTGGCTAATCTTAAAATCTTTGAATTTTTCTCCATTTTTAAAGCTTCATATTTAACCTACCTAAACTCTCATCAATCTAACATGATTTAGCAGGTTCACCTTAAATATGATTAGTTCATCAAATACTAATCTAAAAGATATAGGGAGTTAGTTTGAACCTTGATAGAAATTTGAAATTTATAACTATGGAAAATAATTTTTACCATCTTTTAGCTATAACATAAGTAAAACCATTATCATGCATAAATGTAATTCACTAGGAAATTATTTGATGATGATGATGGAGAGTGCATAACTGAAAGCTGTAAGGGCATATGATTACCTTGGCATGTCATAAGGAACTGATAACACTGATGCAGTCAATGCAAGAACAGCACCATGTGTAGAAGCTATAGATTGATCAGATCGAGAATTTCTACAATAAAAAAAAGTCACTCATCTATGTCAAATAAATACAAAATATATAAAATGAATCAATTAAACCTTAGCTTTCGCTTCATGATGATTGCTGCAGCATCTGCATATGATCTTTCCCGAAAAGCCTTAGATAAGTGCTCATCTCCACCCTTCATTAATCCTGCAAGAACACCTGCAGCATGTTCTCTAACCTGTTTGTGTACAGATAAAGACAAAATCCTTTACAAACAGAAGGGCGGAAAGAAACAAAAGTTAAAATGCATCACAAAAGATAAGAGTAGATTGGATCTAATACAGGCTGTCCAGCATCTCTGCCACTAAAATGTCATAAGGGTTAATTCCAATGCCAAACTGACAGATAATCCCTGTCCTACATCTGGTACTACCTCAAGCTTTGCACCAGTTGAAAATACTCAAGCAAAGATTACAATGGAATCAATATGGTACCAGAGTGCAACAAGGCCAGGTTGCTTTCTCTATTTAAAGTAGAACTTAAAATCTCATGTCCGAATTCAGGAATGGTTATTGCTGTGGCTGAATTCTGTACCCTTTTACCGAACATTCTCAATCGTCTTCAACCTCTGCGACAGTGTCCTGCCCAAGATCAACACAAGTCAAGGGCGCCGGAGTGAACTGGTAAAGCCACTCCAATATTTAAGACACCTCTTGGAAATGGAAGAAATGCAAGTAAAATAAAATAATGAGAATATCGAGTATTAGCTTAGCCCCTTGTTTCATGCTACCTAATGGCGCTCGTCTTCCATCACTGGGAGATCAACACGACCCGACGACCCAACCCGAATCGACCCGAAAAAAATCGGATTCGGGTTGAAAATTTTCGGGTTCGGGTCGGGTTCAGGTTGGGGGTTCGGGTGTTTCGGTTGGGTTGGGTCGGGTCGGGTTCGGTTGACCCGAATTTAATATTTTGTAGTTTTTTTTAATCAAATATTTTTTGTTGATTTTTTTTATTTAATATCTATAGTTTGATCATGATGAAGTATTGAGATAAAAGTGAAGAATTATAGGAAAATGGCGAAAAAGACGTTTTGAATCGGTTTTTTCGGTTATTCAGGTCGGGTCGGGTGGTCGGGTTCGGGTCGGGTTTGGGGTTCGGTTGAATCGGGTTCGGGTCGGGTTCGGGTTGGGAGTTAAAAAAAATTTTTCCCCACCCGACCCGAACCCGAACCGACCACCGAATTGACACCCCTAACTGGACCCTCAAGTGTGTTTGGGATCAGGCCCATAGGTTCTCGAGCTCAGGTTCTCAAGTGCTCAGGTTCGAGCCCTTGGGTGTTTGGGCCCTTCATATGCTCGGGTTAGGGTTCCTACGCACTCGAGGTAGGTTAAGCCACTTGGATATGGTACAATGTGGTTTGGAGAATACCCATCCCGTTTCAGCTCTAGTGCCCAACTCCTCGCACCCACACCCACACCCACACCCCAATCCAACTAGTGAGACTAAGGAGTGAGTGTGACTGTGAGAGTTGGCGTTGTTGAACAAGTAGACTTTTGCTCGTTAACATTCCATACCTAACATTCTCTCCTCCTCTGTCTTGTTACTTATTTTTATTTATTATTATTTTGAAAGCCCTTCATGATGCCATGATTATCGCCTAGCCTACTCTACTGATGATGTTTCACCTCTGCGTTGCATCATCACCATCCCTTCTATAACTTCCCTAAACCATCATCATTGGATTCCTTATCTTAGATAGATTCTCATATCAGTAACGTTTCCTCTTGTCTAGAGTACACTCCTCTATCTCCTTGCCCATATAACCCTAATTTTCTCATTTCGTCAAGGATTTAACATATTAACAATCCGTCAAGCTCTCTTCCTACCCGTATTTAGTAAGTTCCTCTTTGAACCCCTATCGCCATCCTCACTGGAGGTTCAATTGAAAGCTTAACCTCTTCCGCCCAAGGCACATGGTTTGAGACCATCCAATCTTGATTGACCCTATCTCACCATCTGACTGTGCAAAGTGATGAATATATTGTAGGAGGAGCCAAATTGATCATATATACATAAACTAGCCATCTCCATTCTCCACCACTCGAGGTTCCAACCTTCGTCATTGGCCAATTCAAAGGAGATCTCCGCTTGTCCGTCCCTCCCATCTATTCTGAATTGGCATCGTTTTTAAAAACCCCTTGAATTAACTTACTTCCAATTCATTCCGCATTGTAACTGGTACCACCATTATCTTTTGCTACCTCAACCTTCCCTAAATATCCCTCCTCTTTCATTCTCTTTATCAACTGAAAATGGCCGAGCCGAGGCTCTTCTATTTCATGGTCCGTCCCGACTATCAAATCCTCACTCATATGCCCTTGTAACATAAAGGAGGGAAAATTTTCTTCTTCTACTTGAACCACCAAGCCCTTCTCTTTCCCCAGTAGCTGGTCGGACGAACATTCGAATCTCCTTGATGTGAAAATAACTCAGGGATCATGCATCTTTGTTTCAGTGACTCAAACCCTTCAAAATCATCAGTAGAGTGTTATTTCTCTCTTGACATACGTCTTATAATCCACTTTGGTGTCACTCCTTTCACAACAAATGTTCTTGTTGGGACTGTCGACGTTGCTAGAGGGGATGGATAGTGATTCTCGATTTGTCATTCGTTGTGCTCATCTTCAAAAAGTTAAAGAGCAGTGGAAATATAAACAAAACAACATAAACAACACAAGCATAACACCTTAATTTTTATGTGGTTCGGAAACCCCGATTCCTACTCCACATGCTAGGACACGTCCTAACGGAACCACCACTATTTTTTCTCCTTGCCGAAGACCTTCTGGAAGCGAAGAAACCACTTACAAAATCTGTTCTTACAAGCAATACAAAATCAAATACAATAAAGATGAAAGTGAATACAATGTAAATAAAATATTCAAACAAGATCTTTGTTTTGCTCACTATTTGTTGCTTTTGAATTACCTTCAAAAATTACTTTTATAGGCTTCAAATCATCACCAAAATCCACCAAACTGTTGATTGATTATCACCATCAATTGATTGCTTCACTGTTGATTCGAACGTTGCTCCGCTCTATCAGCTCAACAACTCACTCCAACTCAGCAACAGCCGACTACTTATCACCATCAATCGACTAATACAGTCGAGTTCTAAATATTTTATTTGCTTCAACAATGTCATTAGTTGAGTGCACTATACGACTAATGCATTAACCGAATATGAAACACATCAATAGATTAATCACATTGCAAATCCCCTTAAACCCCTCACACCCCAAACTTTAGGGTTGATTAGTCGATTGTTATTCCTATAACAATCGACTAATATCTATGTTTCACCCTTGATGTGCGTATCTTATATATGATTTTATACAATGTTTGATGCATATCTATTTGTATTTCACGAACCTATCCTAATTTATTGCAACTTATTTTGTCCGACTTTGCTATGTTCCTCCTTTTTATGTGAAATCTGCTCTTTACTTGTTTTTATTGACAGGATATGATTTGGAGCGGAATCGGAATGGAACATGAGCCGGAGTCCGGTAGCAGCTAGCCACACGGTTGGGTTGTGTGGCTTCACATGGCCGTGTGGGGCCACGGATGCCCCACATGGCACGATTGTACCCCCTGGCACAGCCATGCGCTTGCTTTCGCAGACCTCACGGCGTGGCCATGCCTCCTGGCACGACCCGTGCCATCTTCGTCGAGTGGGGCATGGCACGACCGTGCAACCCTTTTTCAGACGGCATCACGGCAGAGTTGTGCCTCCTGGCATGGCCAGTGCGCCTGCAGTCATGCCGCGCCCTGCATGGCACGGCCATGCAAATCGCACTACCCATGCCACCCCTATGCTACGGCTACACGCCCCTATCAAAGGGGTCTCCTTCTCCTAGGACACGCATCTTTAGCTTAGGGCTAGCCCTCTTTGCCTTAGGAAAGGATTCTCCCTCTAGGGGAGACCCTAAAGCAACTGTCATCGCCTCCATCCATGATCCGTCCACTTCCGGAGTAAAGAGATCCTCTAAGAAGACCCACGCTACAAGGATAAGCTTTTTCTTCTCTCTCCATCTTTATTTAGGGTTGTAGATAACCTTACTTATTGTCTTCTTGTTATATTCTCCTTGCATTGGAGTAGTTCTCCGTATCTAGGATATAGGGAGTAGCTAGGATGTGATGATGTTGTATAAACTATGAATTTATGTATTTCCTTATTCTATATGTATTGTGGCTTGTATGTATTTGATGAATTGTGTGATGAATATATATAATTGTGAGGGTTTGGCCGCCACGTAAAGGGAATATCCGAGATTGTATAACCGAGTTTTAGTGAGAGTCTACCTTTAATTGGACATCTCAGGCGTTGCCTAAAAATGGAGGTTAATCCTTTGCAAGAGATTAGCTAATACTACTTAATGAGATTCTCCCTATCCTGTGTTAGGAAGTATTTAACGTAATCTAGAGACATATGACCAAGGAGCCTTAGTGACAGAGATTATCTTTAACTGGCTCACTAGGTTATCTACTCTACTTAATTGCATTGGATGTCCAAGGGGAAAGCACTCTGGTGCACTTCTGCAAAGTTAACACCAATACCTAGTTAGAATCTCTACAAGAATATAGACATCGAGATTAGGATATGAATCCATAGGGCATCAACCAACATTGTAGCGAAACCGAAATCCTAGATTCCACCCATTAAATCTTCCCCAAAGATCAACTCTCTCCCTCTCTCCTCTTCTCTCTTTCCTCTCTCTAGCAAGCTTTCACAACTAACCCTGTGATCGTCTAGATAACTAACGTTTGTAAACTCGATTAGTGCTTAGTCAACAATCCCTGTAGATCGATATTTTATTACTTGACGATGTTCCCGTGTACTTGCGAGCGTAACATCAACCCTTACCAAGGCTGAATTCTCACATTGCCTAGTATCTGATTGGCTTTAACCAGTGTTGTAAATGGCTGTAGACGATGATGGGGTAGTCAGTAACCGCCTACCGCCTTGGCCACCTAAGCGATTGAATTTTTTTATACATAATATTATAAATAATCAATATTTTTTGAATATTTACTTTTAATACTTTTTAAAAATATTTATGTTAAATTAATAGGATAATTTTATTATATTTTAATTAAGTCTATTTAAATTATCCCAATCATACCTAAGAGTTGATGAAAATTAATAACCTAAAGTTTTAATTAAACTCTAACTTACACCCAACTTACAATGTAACCTATTTCAGTCGGGCGACGAGTCCAACGCGTCGCCGAGATTGCACAAGAAGTCCGAATGCATCGCTGGGCCCATTGCCTACTCAGGCGACGCTTGTTGGCCTGTTGCCAAGCTTGAATGATGTGTCTTGGCTCGCATGACACGTTTGGACTAATCATCGAGCCAGGCGAGGCGTTCAGACGCGTCATAGTGGCGAAGTGGTGGCAGCGGTAACTGTTGGATAAAACTTTACTCGAGGCACCTCAGTTCTGATATGAGGCGCCTCAGGTTCAATTTGAGGCGCCTCAGTTCTATATTAACGCAGAGCTGCTACTTTGCAGCTGAGGCGCCTCACTCAACAACTGAGGTGCCTCCTGCTGACTTTGACTTTTCCGTCCTTCCGCTTGGCTGATTTACAGCCAACCAGAGTTAGGCTCACCTGAACCCGACTCTGACCTTTCGTCTCGAACGAGCTTCCTCCCTGGCTTCTCGTCCCTTGGATGCCGCGCACGCTCTTCGCGCTCCATCGGTGTACTCTTCGCAGTCTTCGCATCCCTCGGATGCTCCGAGCCTGTCGGCTCCCTTCCCCGTGCTATCTTTCTCGTCTGCTGCGTCTTTCGTTTGACTTCCTACGCTCCTAAGCTCCTGCACACTTAGACACAGGGATCAAAATAGACTAGGACCCAATTTAACTTGGTTGATCACATCAAAATCAACCTAAGGTACTTACAAAAGCACCGTCTCAAGCAAAAGCGGTGCGGCTGATACTCGTCTCACCTAGGCATCAGCCTCCGCTGCCATTTAGAACACTAACTCCACCCTACCAGGACTTTTCTTACCTAACATTCGGTCAACTTTGACTTGCCAAAGCTTCATCATTGTCAGAGGGCGTCAACGTTAGTGATATCATCGTCGTACTCAACAGGGGAGAGGAACGAGCCACGACGCAAGGCCACGGGAGGGGCTGGAGAAGATGAACTGATTGTCGATTGTGGAGGCTCCTACCCCGTTGCGGTGGAGGCGCCGCCGACTCCGGATGAAGGCATTTGAAGGGTGGCAAGAACTGAGACGCAACGAATTCACCATGAAAGGGCATCACAACTACCCCCACAAGGTGATGTGTAGGAAGACGAAGTGGAGGCTGTTCCACACTCACAACAAGAAAGGGCATCGAATATTACAGCTATCGGTGCCTCCACCTCATCGAAGACGAGTGTCCAGGCAATCATCATACCCTATAAGCCCTCAACTTCAACCTCATTGACAAGCAATGGGGTAGCAAATATAGACATGGCAGGAGGTGCGGCGATTACACAAAGCCATAGATTATTATGGGTGCAAGCAACCCGGACAAGTGCCAAATGAAGGTTGTGGCATGGAATATGAGGGGTTTCCAAAAGCCCCTTAAACAGGGGTGTAGCACCTCCTTAAGCACAAAGGAGTATAAGTAATGGTGTTACTTGAGACAAAGCTTAAAGAGGCTTCCCTTAACCATATCATGACACGATAGTTTACAAGTATGGGACAAGCTAATAATTTCAGTTTATCTAACCATGGTCGCATTGTGCTCTTATGGGATATGCAGCGGGTTTCTTTGGATTTATTTGTTATGGAGGAGCAATTTGTTCACTGTCGCATTCATTGTCGTATCACGAGTTGAAACTTCCTCACTATATTTATCTATGGTCTTCATTCTGTAGTCGGAGGCCTTTATGGGACTCTCTTACGGCATTTGGACACAACATTTCTGAGCCGTGGCTTCTAATAGATGATTTCAACACTTTTTTGGCAATCCAAGACAAGGAGGGAGGGCAATCGGTCACCAACTATAAGCTTCATGATCTAGAGAGGTTTATGCATGTGTGTGATTTGGTGGATCTCTAATCAAATGGTTGTCAGTTGACTTGGACAAATGACATGGTATCTTGCAAGCTTGATTGTCTCCTAGTCAACTCACATTGGCTATTGGTGTATTGTAAAAGTTATACGGACTTTATTACACCGATTGTCTTTTGGACTACTCATGTGACAGTCTCCACACTAACAAGGGAAAGGGCGGTGAATAGGCCTTTCAAATTCTTTAATATGTGAACGTTAGATGGTGGATATCAAGACTTGGTAAAGACCTCTTGGAGGGAACCAACATATGGAAATGCCTAATACAAGCTAAAGACGAAGCTCGCACGTTTGAAAGGTAAGCTGCAAGTTCTGGATAAACAACACTTCCAATATATCTCGGAACAAACGGCAAGGGCAAAGAAGGAATTAGAAGAAGCTCAATATGGGCTCTTGGCGGGAGATGAGCCTCCTAGTGAGTATGGAACATTAAGGAAGAACGATACGCTACTTGCGGATGCGGAGAAGAATTTTAATCAACGAGCCAAGAGTATTTATCTCAAGAATAGCGACAAGTGTACCAAATTTTTTCATGATTTGGTAAAGTGCAACAACAAGAGGAATGTCATCATCACACTCACGAAACAGTCTAGAGAACAAACATCTAGTTTGGAGGTCAATGCCAATGAGTTTGTGGTATATTTTCAAGGATTGTTGGGCACTAGCGAACATTGTATCTCGCTGGACAGTGGTAACATGGAAGGGAGGAAGTTGTCCGAGGGTCAAATGAAGGAGCTAACCATGTCGGTGGCTGATGAGGAGATTCGCCTTGCACTATTTGAAATTGGGAAGGATAAAGCCCCCAGTCCCGATGGATTTAATGACAAGTTCTTTAACTATGCATGGGACACGGTAAGAACAGAATTTTTTGTTGTAGTTCATGAGTTATTTTAGCATGGCCGACTTCTCAAGCAATGGAATCACACCTTGATTGCTTTGATACTGAAATCTAACCATTTTGCCACAAGTTTTGGACTTCCGCCCAATATCGTGTTGTACGGTCTTCTACAAGGTAATCTCAAAGGTGTTGGCAGGGAAGTTGGCGAAGGTAATGGATGCTTTATTAGATCCGACGCAAGTGGCTTTTGTTCAAAGACACTCTATTGGGGAGAACATTAATATTGCACAGGAATCATTGAGGAAGTATGCTCGCCAAAATGTATGATTAAGGTTGACTTGAAGAAGGCTTTTGATAGCGTGGATTGGGGTTTTCTTACATTGGCACTTGTTGGTTATGGTTTCCCCAACAATTTCGAGCTTGGATTCATAAATGTGTCACCATAATCTCTTACTCTATAAGTATCAATGGTGGTATGCATGAGTTTTTCGGTGGAGGCAACGTTTGGGCAAGGAGATCCACTTTCACCCTTGCTTTTAGAGTTATGCTTGGAGGTTTTTTTCTAGAAAGTTAAAGAAGGCATCACGTCAACCTAGTTTTCACTTTCATCCTATGTGTGAATGTGTCCAAATTACACACTTAGCTTATGCCGATGATCTATTGATGTTTGCAAGGGTCGATACCTCTACTATCACTATCATGGCGGAGGTGTTGAGGGATTTTAGTGACAAGAAAAGACTCCGAGCCAATCCATTGAAGTCCAATATTTACATGACCGGTGTGGATGATCAAGCTCGACAAATATACTTTAAATAATCGGATTTTAGCAAGATACTTTCCCGTTTAATATCTTGGCATTCCCCTAGCCAAAAGAAGCTTCGCATAGCTAACTACAGTTCTCAACTTGATGTTGCGATGAAGAAGGTTATGACATGGCCTAAACATACCTTATCTTATGCTGGCCAGTTAGAGTTGATATGTTTTGTGCTTCAAGGTATTGAATACTACACGCTTTCTATTCTTCCAATGCCTTATGGGGTAATTGATAAACTCTATGGCATGTGCCAATATTTTATTTGGTCTATTGAGCACCCATCAATCTATTGGGCAACAATATGTTTACCGAAGGAAGGAGGTTATGGTCTTTTGGATTTGTAAGCTTAGAACAACGCTTGGAATGTTCAATACAACATGGCTTCACTTTGGGTATGATGGGTGCATCCCCACTATCTTGAAGGTGCAGGTTTTTGGCATTGGCAAGGAAAGTCGTCATATTCTCCTTTGATCAAGCGCTTATTTCATACTCGAGATGATCTATTGCAAAGAACGGGAAGCCAAGGTGCGGCAAACATGAAGATGATAGAATGGTTTGCGGGGGAAAAGAAGGGGGTGGTCAACGCATATGAATTGTTTAGACCTCATGCACCAAAGTTTATTGGGCGCTAGTTGTTTCGAAGGTCGGCTTTCTGCCTAAGCACCGGTTCACCCTTTTGTTGACGGCCCACGGACGGTTGAGGACAGCGAACAAAATATCATATGTACCCGACAAGCTATGTTCTTTATGCCGACAGCAAGAGGAGTCCAATTCCCACTTATGTTTCCGGTGCTGGTTATGAGGGAGCTTTGGGTCAAGGTGCAGGGCTGCTGGACTTTCCATCAGATTTTTTCAGTCTATTATTTAGAGCATTTTGAAGATTATATCGAGGCACAGACAACGTACAAAGGCACTTGGTAGTTTTTTGTATGGTTTCTCTGGTGTGGTAAACTCGCAACAAATGCCATTTTAAGGGTGAAATTCTTGTGTTAGAGAGGTTGTTCCACAAGGTCCAAATTCATATTTTTTGTTTCGTTGATGCCAAGAGTAGTTGTAGCTTCTTGATGTTGCTTCTCAGTTAGTAGATGTCTAGAGTATAGTAGCTTTGTGATGACGTCTTTAATTTCATTTCATAAACATCTAGAGTTGTAATGATTTTGTATCTTTGAGATCTTTTTATATATATTTACCTTCCCCAAAAAAAAATGGTCAGTCTAATAAAAAAATGATACCACTTGTTGGTATTATAGGACTCAAATTGCTATTATTTCTTTTTCCTCTAGCTTTGTTGCTCTCTTAGTGTTTAGTTCAATCAAAAGCTTGCCTAGCTCTCATACCACTTGTTGGGACCGTTAATGTCATAAGCGATTCTCGATTTATCAATTGTTGTGCTTGTCCAAAAAAAAAAAGTTCAAGCGCAACAGAAACATAAACAAAACAACAAAAACGACACAAGGACAATGTCTCGATTTTTACGTGATTCGGAATCCTGGATTCCTATTCCATAGCCTAGCATCCTCACGGTAGCACCAATTACGAGAAACCTTTTGAAGGACCTGTTCTTACAAACAACACAAAATCAAAAACAAAGATAATAAAAATGAATAAAGTAAATAAATCATTTAGAAAAGAGATCATTGTTTTGCTTGCTGATTGTTACTTTTGAATTGTCTACCAAGGGTATGGAATCCTTTAAGAATTGTTGTCTGAAATCCTCCACAAAACTCTCTTTTATATGCTTTAAGTCATGACTGAAATTCGCCTAAAACAATCAACTATTTGTCACCATGAATTATTGCTCCACTATTGATTTGAACGTTGTTGTGCTCTATTAGCCCAACAACTCTCTCCAACTCAACAACATGATTATTTGTCACTATCAATTGATTTATCAGTCGAGTTTCAAACATTTTGTTTGCTTCAACAACAAATCAGTAGATTAATCACATCGTAAACCCTCTTAAACTTCCTCAAACCACGAACTTGTAGTTTCATGTTCATCAATCAATTATTATTCCCACAATAGTCGACTAGTCGACTGATACCTCTATTTTAACCTTGCCTAGATTGAATTCTCACTTTGTCTAGTCCGATTGACTCCAACCTATTATGACTTCTACGGCTTAATATCCGAACAACCTTGAGTTGCCAAGACTTCATCATTACCAAACATCTAACTCTTGTTAACCTTTTTGGATTTTCTCATCTCGTGTCTAAACCTTAATCTATCGGAACTTCATCATCATCAAACATCTGGTCCTCAACCTGTTTAGATTTTCTATCTCATGCCTAATATCCGGTCCTCCATAACTTGTCAAGACTTTACTTCTCGTGCCTAACAATAGGTCCTCCATCACCAATTAGGATTTTCACTCATACCTAAAATTTGATTTTCTGTGACCTATTATGGCAGGACTCACATGCCTAACATTTGGCCCTTCGTGACCTATTAAGACTTTTGTCATTGCCAAGTTTCTGTTCAATCGTGATCCACTTGAACTTTGCTCGCTTACCAACTCCCTGTTGGACGTCCAACTGCCAAGTGGACCCATTGGGACTTATCCACTATCAAATTTTCGATCAATCTTACCTACTTGATCAACCATCTTAACCCAAACCAAGTTTGCTCAACCTTAACCCGAGGTCGATTGACTCGACAATCTCCCCCTCGAACAATCTACCCTTTTACTTATCTCACACTTAACCATCAAACATATTGATCAAACATTGCAACCTAATAATATCCTCAACTCGAACTTGATCAACCTTTACCAGAGGCCGATTGAACCAATATTTCTCGGTCCCAAAAATAGCCTATTTCTAGTTTTTTAATTTCAAATCCTTTTGTTGATCTCCTTGTTGCTTTAATTTTGTTTTAGGTGACATCATACTGGCTAAAAGAAAAGGGAAGACTAGCAAATCCATAGAGCCCCTATTGCTTCTCTCAACCTCCAACCTTTTCTACTTCTCTTAGCTTAAATCGAACAAGTCCTCCTACCCATGAACCAAGCAAATAACAATCCCGCTTGAGATTGGACTGTTAGTAGGAGCCCTAGAGTCAATTATGTGATGATTGACTAGGGACATTTTGTATCATATTCTATCATTAATAAAAGCATGTTTCGTTATTATACTTACTTTGTATTTGTGCCAAATAACTAAGTATAATAATGTCCTTGTGTAGTAGGTTCTTATCTGCATCATATCGATTGGTTGAATCGATAGTGAGATGATGTAGAGAACACTACACTAAACTATTCCTAGTCGAGCATTAATATTCAAGGACAATATTAATGCATGGAGACTAGCATGTAGGTCAACTGATGACTTGAGCTCACAAGTCATGGATATGTGATATCAAGTTGACACATGGGTATACATTGGAGAATGTGTACTGAATTGACCCGTCATAAGAAAGTTTCATATATTATCATATGAGTGTCATAAACTTTCTCATATGACTATTAGTATGAATAGTCCTTAGACCTGAAGTCACTACGGTTCCCTACATAAGGAGTTATGTACTTTGGTATCGTCAAACGTCACCCGTAACAGGGTGGACTATAAAGGCGATCACTGGGTATGTAATGAATTATGCGGAGGGATGTGAGTGATGTAGATGGGATCTATCCCTCCCATATGACGGGAGTGATATCTGTGGGCCCCTTGATCGAGTAAGACTACTAAAATGCATGGTCATACTCGAATGAGTCAATATGAGATATTGAGCTCATTTGTTTGAGTGAGTCTACTCGGGGATCAAGAAACACAAGATTGACTGAGGATGACACGGTCTATGCCTCATTGGTCAATCTAGATATCAAGGATAAAAGGACAAGGTCATACACTATCATAGTCACGGAGGTTTAGTCGGATCTCGACTTTTCTTGTTACTTGGGTAGCAATGATGCATTGCTAGATGTCGCTCATTGCTTATGTGTCTAAAGTGTTTAGGCGCATTGCCAACGTCACGAGAACCTATTGGGTCGCACACAAAGGACACGATGCTTCGGAAAATCTGATCGGCTGATCTAAGCCCGAGTTGGGAACTCGGGAGATCTAAGCCCGGGTTGGGAACTCGGAAGATCTGAGCCCGAGTTAGGAACTCGGGAGGTCAGTTCGGGAGCTCGAGTTGGGAACTCGGGAGCGCGGGTCGGGAGCTCGGCGCTCGGCACTCGGCAGACTGAGCTAGGAGCTCGGCAGACTGGGTCAGGAGCTCGGCACTCAGCAGACTGATCTGGGAGCTCGGCAGACTGGGTCGGGAGCTCGGCACTCGGCAGACTGAGCTGGGAGCTCGGCAGACTGGGTCGAGAGCTCGGCACCCGGCAGACTGAGCTAGAGCTCGGCAGACTGGGTCGGGAGCTCGGCACTCGACAGACTGAGCTTGGAGCTCGGCAGACTGGGTCGGGAGCTCGGCACTCGGGAGACCTAGTCGGAAGCCCGAGAGGCCCGGTCGGAATTGCATGTGAAAGAAAGAGAAAAGTCTCTCTTCATTGGATGAAGAGAAGGTGAAGAGTCACATGAAAAGATGTGCTCTTTATTGGCTTTAATGAAGGGAAGTCAAAGAGACAAAAGACTCTTCATATTCATGGGATGAATATAAAAGAGGCTCTAGTCATTTTGATTGAAGGAAGTGTGCTTTTCTTCTTCCCTTCCTCTCTTCTTCCTCTCCTCCCTCTTGGCCGAAACCCTGGTGGTTTCTCGGTGGTCTTGTGAACTACCTCAAGTTGCTAGCACAACTAAGGTAGTTCTTCCCGAAGTTGAGAGATTGTGTCCGTGTGGATACGAATAGAGGCACGGACATTTGAACGTGTAAGAGATCCGGCGCATCTTGGACGAGCGGGATAAGCAAAGGGCACGCTCCAAAGGTATACACTGTAGATAGATCTATTAGATAGATGAACTTTGTACGAGGTTTTCTTTCGCATCGATCGCTCGAGGGTTCTTGTTTCCGCTGCGTTTTATGTTTTGGTGCCGGGAGAACCCAACATGGACCCCCTATTATTGCCGTGCCTTTCATTACTTCCTCTCTAGAGGTTCCTACATTCTCATCCTCCTTGCTTCCTCACTTCCAAATTCTCCCTCGACCGTTCTAACTAAATTAACCTCAACCTTCCTCCCATCATTATACACATTGAGGATACCTCTGAATCCAGCCTCGCTAATTTCGCAATACCCCTGAATCCCTTAGCTCACCAATCACCTCATCTACTAGTCCCTTCTTCTAACCTTAATGACTCTTTTGAATCTGACTACCCACACTCTATGCTAATGCTTCCATCCCTGAGCAGTCGGCTATAACCCTGAGTATGCAGCTCCGACCCCTTATCAATCAGTCACATCTCCCAAGCGCCTTACTAAGGTCCTTGATGGATCGACCACCACTTCTTTTGGACAAGTGATCCTCATCCCCGAACCACCTTCCTCTCTTCCACTCCCTCTATAACAGCCTCCTCCCCCAAAGGTGACCACCACCCTTAATTCCCTTCAGAAGTTGCTCCATTAAGTTCCATCCTATGTTTCAATCACCCCAAGCAATGCGCGACAGTAGCTTCGTCAATCAATCACCCGAGAGGCTTTGACTTCTTCACCATGAGAACTTGGACCCCTCCTTCAAGCAAATCTGCCATGGCCTGAATTTGGTAAGAACAAGTAATCCTTACCATCTAAGCTTCCTTCACAATGTCCTAACCCCCCATGCATTTGATAAGCATTAACAAAGTCCTCTCCAATCCCAATTGGCTGGCCTTATAATTATCCACTTGCCAATCAAAGGAGGATTGGAAAATCCAAAGACAACATAAAGGAAAATTGTCAAGGAAAAGATTAAAAGGTTGGTAGATGCGAAAGATCAAGCAGTAGCTGAGGTCAAAGCTCTGCAAAAGGAATTGTATGCTCAAAAAGTCCAAACCATAAAAATATTATAAGAGAACACTTGTGCATTAAAGGAAAAGAGATGAGCAGAGATATAAATTAAAATTCTAGAAAAGAAAATAGAGGTGGAAGAGTATCGCACTCTACAAGCCACAGGAAAGGAATCCAATAGATGCCCATACACGAGCCATTGAAAATAAATTGACCTTCAGCAACTTCAATTACTACATTCTGAAGTCCAGCTAATATTAAGGTTATTTCCACCAAAATATCTCAGGCCACTCAGTCTCAACTCTCTTCGGCACATGAGAAGGTAGCTATACTTGCTTCAACCGCACCGCAAGCCTACATGGAAGTCTCTACAGCCTACACTGAGCTGAAACGACTGCAAACTACTAAGAAGGAGCATTGGAGAGAACACAAGCAGATATTTTAGAACTCATCTGAACTAACTAAATCCCTGCAAAAACTAACGTATATTTCCATATTAGATTTGCAGGTGCAGTGAAACAATATCAAACCCAGGGATATCCTGCAGTTGGAACACTGGACCAACTTCCTAGACTGCCAAGCCGTACTACACAACTATCCCTGGGAAACCTTTGAAAAAAAATTAGGATAAATGCTATCTATGTTTTCTTTTCTTCTTATTTGCGTTGAATTTCTATAAACGATATTGGCATGTATGAGACTATCAACTTTTATTGATATTTCTTTACCGTTTACATAACAAACTCGTGAATTGATTTTATCTCATGTTGACTCCTTAAGTCAAACTAAAGAGCAAGATAACTCGTATATGAGACATGGAGTGCTCGGACCATTAAATCGCAAGAGCAACTAGGGAGAACAAGGGAGCATTAGTAGACGAAGACCATGGGATACCAAGTGTTCGAAAGTGACAAGTGATCCGAATTGAGAGACCACAAGAACATGATCAACATAGAAATCAAGAGAAATTAAGTCGACCTCAGCATAGAGACGGGAAGAGTTCTATCGGCACAAAGATCGGGAGAAATTGCTTGTCCGACATAGAGATCGGAAGAAATAAGATCTATCCCGGTACAAAGACCAAGAGGCCTCAACTGACGTAGAGGCCCAGAGAAATTACTTGACTGATGCAAAGATTGAGAGAAACAAAATTCATCCAGGCACAGAGACTAGGAGAGCTTGACTGACATTAAGAAGAATTATTCGACTAGCACAGAGACCTAGAGAAATAAAATTCATCCCACCACAAAGACTAAGAGGACACAACTAACACAAAAACATGGAGAAATAATATTCATCCCAACATAGAGACCAAGAAGGCTCAATTGACATAGAGACCAGGAGAAATTGCTCGACCAATGCAGAGACTGAGAGAAATAAAATCCATCTCGCACAGAGACCGGGAGGGCTCAATTGTTCTGGAGATCATACGAAATTGCTCGATCAACGCATAGATCGGGAGAAATAAAATCCATCCCGGCACAAAGATGAGGAGGGCTTAAATAGGAGGTCGAATGAAGACACAAATGCATAGATTATTTTTCTATGGAAAACAAACTAATATAAAATATGGTCACTGCTCTATCACTATAATTGAGAAAGGAAACTACATAGTACTGAAATTAACTACTGAGTGAAAAATAAGAGCTAAAATTAACTACTAACTGAAATAAGGTCAAAGGTGGAGAGTGTTCCATAGTCTCGTGAGAGCCTTTCCTTCAACATCTTGAAAATAATAAGCTTCGCCACCAGGTTTTAGATTACCTTCAATCACCCCTCTCATTTAGAAGTCAGTGTCATACCTCTCCAGTCGATCAAGCTTTGCATAATACCAAATCTCCAACCTGAAAAGAATGAGGTACAACCTTTCAATTGAACAAGTGGTGGGCTTGCCTCCAATAGGCTTCTATGCAGATGTCAGCCTCACCAAGCATGCTACTCTTCTGCTAAATCGAGCTCTACCCTCCTGTGCTCAGCATTACCTTGGGGGTCATAAGCCTACACCCGAGCACTTTCCACCCCTATCTCTACTACTAGTACTACTTCGACTCAGTAAATCGAACTAAAAGGAGTCTCTCTCCGGTAGTCTTCTTAGGGTTGTCCTATGTGCCCATAGCACACCAGTCATAATTCATAAACTCTGTCATTTCCACTTGTCCATTTCCTTAAGAGTATGCTACCAACGTAAATACTTTCTCAATCTTAAGTTCCCGACACCAAGTTTAAAACTTGTTACCCTAAAATTATCACCCATTATCACTGACAAATCAATGAGGAATCCCAAAGCGACATATAATATTCTTCCATAGGAATTGGATTACTCTATCCTCGGTTATCTTGACCATCGGCTCAGCTTCAATCCATTTAGAAAAAATAATCCACCGTCACAATCATAAACTTTCTCTAGAGGGGAGTTATTGACAATGGCCCAACTATATTCATGTCCCACGGTCGAAAAGGCATGAGGCCACTACTACTTTCAATAGCTTCACAGGCTTATTTAACATCTATTAACAAGTTAGGCAAGTCTTCACCAATTGGCCAACATCCTTGATTATAATTGACCAAAAGTACCAACTAAAATAGCTTTCTGAGCTAATCCTCATAGATGATTTCCATAGCACCCTTTGTTGGCCCGAGGCACCAAAGCAAAGAACAAGTGAAATATCTCTTGAAGAGTGTCTCCTCTATCAAATAAAATGTTGGGCCTGCCATGAAGAGAAACTGCTGCAGTTAGATCAGTAGGTAAAACACTTCCCTAATGGTAAGATAATAGCTCAGCCCATCAATCTAACCGGAGTCCTGTTTAGCCCGTCAACTCCACTTATTGTACTGACTCAATTACTGATGATTTAGCTTCGTGCACAATAGGATACTACGAACACCATCCAGTCAGGAGATAGCCATCTTAACAGCTCATTTTCCTTATAGTTGTCCTCCCGCAAAATTTGTTGCAAGACTAACTCTGTAAAGTCTGCTTTCTCATAGCCCTCTGTATACTTTATCATCCTGTCTTCCCTAATTGTGAAATATTCATTCCCTTGGTAGTCACCAATTATTAATCCTAATAAATTATGACTCAAGTAGCACCTACACTCCATACCCCTGGAGCCCAATAAGCAAAAACTTATACTCCACCTCCTTATTAAAAGCCTAGAAGTTCAACTGAATTGCCAACTCATCCCACAGACAACAGCAATTATATTGCGGTTGAATTCTACACCCCTTTATCAAACACTCCCAATAGTCTTCAACCTCCACGACAATGTCCAGTCCAAGATTAACACAACTTAGAAGGCAGTGATCTGGTGAAGGCCCTTTGACCTTGTGGAAGAAATGCAAGTAAAACAAAATAAAGAGAATATTGAGTCTTGGCTTAGCCCCCTTCGCAAGCTACTATATATCCCCTGCTCTTCCTAACCGTTGGACCCCTTTTGTAACCGCTATAGAATACTAGTTATAACTGCAACATACTAGTTATAACTGCTGCGCCATAACTGCACCTCCTTATCTGTTACTACTACTCATGTTTGGATCCCACCTACCATTAAGATAATATCCTCAAGCCTCTCTTTCGTTGCAAGCCCTCAAGTGATTGGAACCTTCAAATGCTTAGGTGGGGTTCCTATGCACTTGAGGTAGGTTAAGCCACTCGGATGTAGTTTGGTGTGGTTTGAAGAATACCCATTCCACTTCGGTTCTAGTGCCCACTCCTCACACACTGACCTGGGTGTATCAAGTATCAAATTGGTTCAGCTAGATATGCATGAAAGCTGTAATTTCCTAATAAATGTAGTGATCTAATGCTGATGATTGAACTTTGTCAATTAAAGATCACGTGTGCTTAAACAAGTACTATTTATCGGATTGATTCTATGCATGGCATGAAATGTAGAAACTAGCATATCTAGAGAATTACCATAAGAACGAAACAAAAAGATAAAGTTAATTGACAACTAGGAGGAAGGAACAGAGATACATAATAAATATCATGGTTTAAACTTTCAGTTGAGCGAAACTAACAAAATTTATCATTTCACCCAAAGCTTGACATCGGCACCATGGACCGCAGCGGGGTCACAGAGGCACCGCGATCCCGCTGTGAATTCCACATGGTCACAACATTTGTAACCTCCGCTGATAGCAACGGGGACGCTTGCGTCCGAGTTGCGAAGGGGGACGCTCACGGGTCACGACGGGGACGCTTGCGGGTTGAGACGGGGAAGCCCCAACCGTGCGAGTCATAGAGGACATCGCAACGATGACACCCGCTAGCACAAGTGCAATGTAGAGAAAAGAAAACTTAGTTTTTATTAATTAAAATGAGGTTAATCAATTCAATTAACTCCTAGATATAATTAGGATAATCTAAACCGACTTAATCAAATTAGGTTAATACAAGAAAACTATCTCATTAATTTAATATATATATATATATATATCATTTATTTTAATTTTAAAAATATCTAATAAATTATTTATTTACCATATGAAAGCGCCATGATCTAATATTTTTTTAAATATATATTATATAATATTTAGATTAAATTTTTTATTTTTAATTAATGAATTTTATATTTAAAAAATATTGAAATCATATCGACACACCACAATAGTGAAACCATATCGTTTCAGATATAAACCAAACTCCGATACGACTCGAGATTTTAAACTATGATAAAGATATGAATAAGGAACAATATTAAAGTATGAAAGGGTTTTGCTTGATGAACAAAATCTATAAAAGAACTAAAAGAACTAAATAGACATACAAGGAGGACTTTGATGCATTTTTTCATTCATATTTTATTTAATTGAGAGACTTCATCATTGCACATAAATTAAATTTTAGATAATCAAGACAAAAACAAAATCCTACAATTAAAACCAAACTTACCTCGACTTGGTTGTCCACAAGTAGCTTTTCAATATGGTCCCATATTTCTTTCCTATGTGGTCTTGAAAGGGTAAAAATGTGTCTGTCAAAAGAAACAAAAAAAAAATATTAGATCCCTCAAATTAGATACCCCTATTAGTTAGATCTTTTAGCTGATCAAACAATCAATGTTAGAGAAAGATAGTCCACTCGAGTTCTGCTCAACCTCAAATAAAAAATTAACATAAGAGAAAAGAGAATCTACAACTACATACACTACTATAGCATACAATGATTATGCATGACGTATAATGATGAGAAATTAACTGCAATATACAAAACCATAAGGTACTCCCATGTCCGCATACCCCTTTCCTCTTCTAATGTTTATGTAATTCAAAATAGGAAGAAAACTTTTAAAAGTAAACATATTGATGTCGTTGCTACACTTACAAATATCTTCATAATATAAGTAGTTTTAGTCTCACATGATTATTTTATTTCTTACATTACATTCTAGTTAACTCCATTATGACTAGTCCCAAGCTCAGATAAAGGTGGATTGCGGTAGGTTGTTAGCCAATGTCAAACAAAAGAAAATGTTATATATAAAAACCAATTAGTGATAATGCTAGATTATTCTCCAAAAAAAATGTATTGCAAGGTCCAACGGCAATGTCGGTAAGGACTTCTACATCTTCATAAAAACTTGGATGCAATATTAAATATGTAAGCATTCACACCTTATGTTGGATATGAATAGACATTAAAAGAATACAGATTGTCTTACATTTAGAACATGACAAATAAGAATGCTCATTAGCAAAGCAATGAAACTAGTAAAAACAATGATTAAAAAAAAGAATTAATTATTTGTACTTATAAGAGAGAAAATGGATAAGAGAGAAGACAAACACACTAGAAAAGTCATCTATTAAGTTATAATACACAAGAAATAGTTAAATGAGAAAAAGAGTATGTACTGTTGTAGATAGTTCATTCCTAAGAGTAATTAGAATGTGAGATAGGATTATAGCTTTCAAGATAGTAGTAGCAAATAATTAGCATATATGCACTTTAAGTAGAATTAGATGAAGACATCAAACATAAGTTTTGAGAAGACCTAGATGAGGCAGTATAAAATATTTGTACAAATGAGATAATTTTAATAGAAGAAAATTTAAATAGGCATGTAGGATTAAGAAATGAAAAATATCATAAGGTGCATGGGATCATAATTTTGGACTAAGAAATGAAGGGAAAAATATATTGAATTTCACAAAAGCATATTAACTAATAACTAATACATTTTTAAATGAGAGAATAACAATTGATTACATTCAAATGAAGTCACAAATTGGCTTTCTTATAGTCACACTGGAATAAAAAAAAAGTATAAAGATTGCAAGGTGATCCTTGAAAAAAATTAACACCCAACATAGGTTAGTGGTTAGATACGTGTCTTAAGTATAATATCAATAAAAGAAAAATATACATACTCTTAGGATTAAATAGTGGAAGTTAAAGAATAGTAAGCAAAGTATCTTTAAGGAGATAATGGAGCACACATATTAGGAGAAGCACATGATGACCCAACAAGGACATGAGATAAATGACATCAAATTCTAAAAAGGTGGGGAGAGCATACTCGGTGAGTCAAGAGGACGAACACTACCAAACAAAAATCTTAGAGATGGAATGAGGAAGTACAAAAGAAAGTAGTGAAAAAATGAATAACCTATAAGTTACTATACATGTAAATTTAAAATTTTCAAATTTAAGATTTAATTTTTTTATAAATTATATTTTTTAAAATGGATTTTTTTATATTTTAAACTATTTAAAATAATTTTTAGATATATAATTAAACTAAATGAAATAAATATTTTGAATTTTATAATCATACAAAAGTTAGTTTAGGGTTAAATAAAGTTTATAAAGTAGATATGTTGATTAAAATCATGTTAATTCAAATCAAACTTGATTTGAATTTATTTTAGTCTATTTAAAACTAATAGGGTGTTCAATCATATTTAATTAGACTAGTTGTATTTTTATAACATTTAAAATTATTTAATTAATTAATTAGGTTTTTTATTTCTCCTTTGATGTTACTTGTTAACTTTGTCTTCCCTCTCTTCCCAATTTTGGTGCTGGTACGAGCATTTCGCATGCCTGTTGGTGTATAGAACAATAAATTTCACCGCTGTCAAGCATCACAACCCAACACTTCAAACATTACTATCATCATATGTTCGGTAACACCAAACAAGAAAAATGATTTACAAAATAAATACACACTAATATTTTGACATCAAATTGAATAAAGATAACTTGGAACCTAAGAGAGTAGGATTATACCTATACATAAAGATGCGGAGATATGAAAGAGATGTAGATCTTATTCGCCAATTGGGATTAATAACTAAAGAAAGAACCACGGAAACAGCACTTTCCAGGAAAGCTTGAGGTAATGGCATCCATTTCAGTAATTCAAAAGCCGCTTTAGCTAGCACTGACAAATCTTTGTTCGATGTTTCCTGCAATAGAATTAAAAAAATTCAAATGAATATAACTAGAAGCATCCTAGATTATTACAGCATAATCATTTATCTAACATAATCCTATGTAATAGGATCCTGAAATTCAAAAGAGTTCTGATTGAAACAACGGGATGGCAATTGAATCCATGGATTGTCACACACTCAACCTCATACCTGTAATGAAATAACTGGATAGAGGAGCTTGACAATTATGTCTAACATATAAGATGATCTTCCAGATTTCAAAGATGAAATAAGAAAATGGAACACCTGCAAAGTTCAAAAGAAAATAACTTGCATAAACAAAGCAGTTT
Source organism: Boesenbergia rotunda (assembly GCA_024364735.1). Classification (NCBI taxonomy): domain Eukaryota; kingdom Viridiplantae; phylum Streptophyta; class Magnoliopsida; order Zingiberales; family Zingiberaceae; genus Boesenbergia; species Boesenbergia rotunda. Next base: position 98,199 of record JAGFNQ010010560.1, on the reverse strand, counting down.
TGAATGTAGCAACCTACAGTTCTAAAAATAAAATAAATTTTACATACAGTTTCCATTTTCCTGACATCTGCATTAGCTTCCTTACTAATAGAGGCATTCTCAAGAGTTTCTTCTCCATTAATCTCAATGCTTTCCCAATGATTTGTGCTTAGGATATTCACAGCCAACTCAGAAACCCCCTCAGTTAGGACATTTATCCAAGCTTCTTTTTGTGGCAATTCAAGCACCCCTACATAATCAACCTTATTAAAGGAAGGATCCATTGACATTGCATTAAGCCTTAAATTCGAACACAGGACTGAAAGTGTTACGCCTATGGCTTCCCTTACCTGCCTCAGTCATAAATTCATAAAATTATACTCAGCAACTGTATTATCTAAAAGAAAATCGATCAACAATCTTTAGGAGACATTCAAAGATGAAATATTAATTTAGATTAATTATGTCAAAACAATAGATAATCTTACAACAGATAACATCTCAGAAAGAACCATCATTATATCATGCTAGCTTAATTAAGAATCTTTGTATCAGTAAAATTAATTTGCAAATACCATTCAATGTAAGTTATATTGCTCTTACAAGTGCTCTGTTGAACAAACACTTAGAAGTAGTTTAATAATTTAATGAATTTAATCCTTTTGAATTAATTTAAGTCATATCAAGCTAGCAAATGCTGATGAACAACTAACAGTAAAACATGCCCATGCTAAGTAGCATTATTAAAATTTGACAAATTCTGGTAACTCCATCTATTCAATACTAGATGTGGATGCTCCAACTTCTGAAAGATGGCATGGAACAAACCGAGGTTTGACATATGAATAGATCTTAAAGCATATTTTTTGGAACAACTATTTAGGTTTAGTTTAATTTACCCTTGTATAAAGAATAGCTTCGTACCAATGCATACAGTGTCAACTTTGTACTGAGCTGGACAGCAAAGATGCTAGTCTTATGATACTTGGAAAGATATGCATGCAAAAATGTCGCCAAGATACTTGAAGAACATAAGGAATGCAGATCTCTATATTAATAGATTTGAAAAAAAGGAATGCTTGTTTTTATATAAATGCATATGTTTCTCCATTGATAACCATCATCAAGCCACATTTGTGGTCAGCTCTACGCATCTTATTTCTCCATTGAATTCGATGCAATGACATATTACTAGTAATATTCAGAAAATAGTGCAACTAGAAGGATACAATAAAAGTTGATGTTTTGCTAGAATAAAAAATTAAAAAAGATAACCAGGTGACAGTTTATTAAAAACACAGCCATTGCTAAGAGCACATAAATAATAATAATAATGGAGCAAAACCTAGTACTACTATTAACTATAACATACTTGGGCAGATGGATGGCTCATATTCTCCAATAATTCTTCCAAGAGTTGGCAATGGAAGTGAAATTCACCAATGGGCATTCTGGGTGGAGATATTTCAGCAAGTGCAACTGACAGGAAAGCATACCTTTTTGAAACTACACTAGTTGTTGTCATTTGGGGTAAAGGTGCTATTAAGCAATCTAATATTTGCTTTCTCAAAAGAGGAATCCTTTTGCCATATCTCCCTTTTCCTGTGACTGCATAGCGTATACAAGCTGCCCAATCAGGTATTGTCTCTACAGAGGGGGCCACCATAATCTTGTGAAGTTGATCCATCAGCCACTCATTCCATGCCTCTGAAAGGCCATTAACATCAGAATGGAGAATACCAGCCATCACTTCAGCAGCAACACACTGCTTTGGTCTCTCTTTTGCACTAGAAAATTCATCTAAAGTGTGTTGAAAGGCCTTCAGAGCTGGCATCCCACACTCCTGTATCAGTCGTTTAAAAATTCTTGCAAAGTTTGAATAGAAACTATCTCCTCCATAAAATGATATCCAATTTGGGGTTCGTGGCCACGATGCTAAGAAATCGAAATAGAAAACAGTGATGGCTTTATCAGCAAGGCTTTGGAAGGATGACTCTCCTTGGTTCCCTCTGTTCACCAACAGCTCATCAGAAATTATATGGACATGGGAAAGGTTACTCAGTATGTCATGGAAAAATCCATCCTCCATTAGTATTTCAGTCAATACTCCTCTAGTAGTTCGTAACGGCTCCTGACTCGGGATCTTGTGAGGTGGGCCTTGCAATAAAGTATTTAAAGCAGATACTGCAAGTATTCTTGACTGCGGAAGTTGACTTTTCAAATTTCTGAGGAAATGACCTGTGGTGACAATATTTTACATATAAACAGATTGCAAGTGTAAAATATATCAGGCACATATATCAGGCACAGGTGTTCAAATTATACCAAGTAAACAATATTCATCAGGATACCATATCAATTTTAGCAAACAAAGTTTCCAATTACTGACCTGCAGTTTCTCCTAAGATTTTTAAAAATAGATGTGAATCACTTCTAGAAGCCAAAGTAAGCAAAAGCAGTACTCTGTTAGCCATCAAATTATACCTGAAACATTTAGCATACATACAGTAATCAAAAGGAAATGAGAATATGATAAAAATTTTCTAAGGAGTAAATGACAACATAAGTAATAAAATCAAAAGACGAATTTTTGAGGCAACGGAACCATTGCAATCACAATTCATAGCACAAAAAATGTTCATCAAATAAATTTGTAAAGAGAAACATAGCCATTACCTCCAATGTAAGCCTGTGTTCTCAAAGCCCAAGGAACTGATTTGGGATATTAACTTAATAATTTCTAACTCCCCTGATTCGACACCTGAAGCCTTGAAAAAACTTCTCGATATTCCAGAGAAATGATTGTTGTATTTAACAAACAACTGAAAGAATACAAAACTTGAATTTGAAGGAAAATATAAATGCATTAACTAATGAGATGCCCACTCATTATACAATGGCCTATACCTCAATAATAGCTTTTTGAGCTTTCAATGACTCATGGTGGGAGCTTCATAGATATGCAGAGTAGGTGAGGTTCAAATACTGCAGTAGTTATAGTCATAACATGGGGAAGATATAAAAATTAAAAACTAACCTAGTTAGCAGAGCAATGATAAATGCTGAGAACGAAACTGCATCCTAAATATAGAGACATAAGTGAAGGAATGAGTGTGCATGGTTATAGCAATGTATTTAAGACAAACAACATAAACAAGACAATAGAAGAATACAATACCACTGCCAAATGCCTGAAAACAGTTTGAGTTGAAAGAACAGAGCAAGAACCTAGTACTAAATGTTCTGGAGCTTTTGAATCCTGCAATTTTGCACTCAGAGTGAGGACACACTTGGAAACTAATGATGGCCATCGCTTCAACATTTTTGAAAGAGATCTTCCAGCAAGCCTAAAGATTATAAAACAATGAAAAAATTAGCTGAATTGATTGTTTTATCTTAACATAGATAGTCAGTCAATTGAGAAAATCGCATTCTCCTGCTAAATTTTAGAAGTGCCAGCACACAACAAATACAATAGTCTGAACAGAAATTAATAAACTTAAGCACTTCAACTAGTAAGGGTTTACTTTACATTGTACTCTTCATCTACCCACCACCAGACTTGTGTTCAATGCCAACACTCCAACAGAGACTCCGGGTGGACACTTGATATCACTATTGATCATGTTTAAGAATTTTAAGAAATAGTTGTGCAGAACAATTGCATCCACATTTGTATTAAACACTAGTACCTCAATCTTAGTAACATAGCCATTGGGAAGCAAGCTCCATGATCAATACTATTTCTAAATGATATTCATGAACCTTAGTTCTTCCAATGCTAACTAAATGTCTTTTCAGTTTTCTATTAATGGTATTAAGACCCATTATACCAAACCCAAGTTGGTGGACAGACCAAATTACTTGAAAGCAAGAGCACCAGACATGAACAATTAGTCGTTGCAGTACTAATTAATTTTAAGAAATAAAAGTAAGCAGACTGAAACAATATACATTCAAATCTTTATAAATAGAGAAATTATAACCAGAGGAAAATCTAAGAGAAAATTTACGAGCGAATAGTTTCATAGTCGTGCAAAGAGAGATGTAGAAGATCCTCCATCAATAGGAGCAAGTACTCTGATGGAGATATATTATCTGTACAAAACCGGTGATATGATGATTGTGATGATCTCCACGTGTTATGCATGTATGCCTTATCAATAAGTGCCCATCTTGGCCTACAAGAATGTAGTAGTATAAAGTCTTAATAACAATATTCCAAAAAGACAAGAATAGATAAGAGCAAGTACCTTTTTTTCCCTTTAGCATGAGAAGATGTAATGAAGTTACATGAAGGCTCAATTATAGCAGCTGACTCCAATTTCCATACCTGAGAGTGACTTGACCATTCTTCATATTCCAAGCTTCCTACATTATGAAAAGGAAAAGACAACAAATGGCAAACCATTTATATCAGTAGGATATAATTCTCATTAAGGAATTGTTAGACATCTATCTATAGTGTTGACCACTTACCAAAATTTCCTAAAGCATCTATTATACGAATGATAAGTATTAGAAGTACACTATCTTCAGACCATTCTTTCAGTAAATATCTGTCAAATTACAGCAGAAAATTAGGCCAAAATAGATACACATAGCTAGATATGGGCATACCTGCATGCTGCATGTATCTGCTGAGCAGCCCTCTCCCTCATTTCTGCACTACCAATACTTGGTCCAATAGCCCCAGCAATAACAAAACTATCAAAATCAACTACTTTGGCTTCTCTATTCTTGCAGGAAGGGTGCATATCAGGCAAGCATGACATTACACCTTGCAAAGAAGAGTAAATACGTAATAGCGTCACCTTCAAATGTTCCTTCTCGTCCCCTGTGCAACATATACCAGTCATATTATCATAATGTACAGTGAATAGAGTCAAGGAACATGAGTAAGGTATATATATATATATATATATATATATATATGGCTTGTAGGGATGAGGACATGGAACTCAAATTTCAGCCAAATTTAAGTCATCAACTTTAAAAAACTTGTTCGAATATGTAAGTCGGTTGACAAAAACAAACTGTTGCTGGATGAATAGGAGTCAAGGCATGTTTATCTCACCTGCCTCCATGGGCATTTCTGTATGGCAAATCTTGAAAAGATCATCAAGAGCTGATTGGAAATGAATATCCAAGAGTTCAATTACAAAGGAGAGCTCATCATTTGTAGGAATATGCCACCAAGGAAGGGCCACCACTTTTTCGTTCACTTCATTCTCACTAACTTTGCTACAAAGCCATTCTTCTACAAATGAAATAGCAGGCTTACTAGAAGACGACCTACACATCCACATCAAATAAGCAAGCAATCCATAAGAAATAACTGCATAAGCCTTAATACTAAGGGGAGAAATTCCTGCATACTTAAACTGGTCAATAGGGTAATAGAGAATCAGACTTGCAAGAAGAGAGCGAAGGATATGATTGCCAGCTCCATTTACCTGTCATATCATGACTAAATCATTTTTATCAAACCTCAAAGTATAACAAAAGTTAAATTAGTTGTCAAGCTACACAATGAAGTTCTCTATAATAATTATTTTAAAACCTTCCAGGAAGGGGCCTGAAATGCCAATCCAATTGCTAACTTCAGTTCATCCCGAAACTGCAATAGCACTGGTCCTCCATAAGTTATGGCTATTGCAAGAACTTTTAGATGATACTCCAATGTTGTTTCAAGTGCAGGCGAAAGCATAGCCTGCATGTACAATAATTCAGAGAGTGCATACAACAACAAAACTAACATAAAAAGTATAAACAAACCTTTCTAGTTAGAGATGCATTAAAATTTCTTTCACCACCAAAACCTGTGACCGGGGAACCTTCAAAACAGGATAATATGGTCATTAAGATTGGTTTAATAAGGTGGACTGCTGCCTCTTCAGAGTTTGACAAAACGGAGGCACAACAAAGAAGCCCAACTTCAGTGGTAGCTCCAGGAAGAATATTTGAGTTCACAAAGATGGATATTTTCCTCAAGGCCTAAAAATATCTAAGAGTGAGACTTCGCATGAGTACAGAAGAAAACTGTAAATCACTGCATTCAAGTAGTTTCTGAAGAAAAAATGGCACAAACCTGATCAGATAGTGTTTTTGGCAATTTTCCAAGCAAGATTTGGAGCATACAAAAATAGTATGGACTCTCTGCAAGAAATGTTCTTGATGATGTTGAGTTTAGTGGAACATCATTGCTGAAAGAATCACCAATAAATCAGCGCAATGGCATCCAAAAGGAACACCAACTAAAATTACTATAACTCCTTACGTCACACTAGACTGTTCCAAATGCTGAAGCAGAGAAAACAAATGGCAAAAGAACTCATCTAGCCATTCTGAAAAATTGATGCTTTGCAGGAACGAACGACCATCGTTATTACCAGCAATCACAGTTATCTATAATTAAATGAAATACAGTAAGAATAAAACACTACCAATCATGCTCATTTACAGTTAGAATAAAGCATTACTAATCATGTGCACATAAAGGAATCAACAGAAATACCTACACTGGAAAATATGGAACCAATCAACTGCATTGTTGCCATTGTTTTTGGAGGATCATTAGCATCCATGCCAAGTAGTGCATTGGAGAGTGATACTACTATCAGATCCGGCAATGACTCATGGTAACAAACCTCATCATCTGTTTGAGAAGCACAAAGAGAAGCAAGAAAAAGTGTCCGACTAGTAAATGCCATGGATGTGACAGCAGATTTCAATTGGTGAGTGGCAGTCAACTGTTGAAAAATAAAGAACGATTAGACTCAGTTAATTACTAAAAATGCAAGAAAAAACCCAGTGAAATCTAACACGGAAAATTTGTTCAAAGGTAATAACTTGGTCAAATACAAGAACAGAAGATGATACCAGATGAAGTGCTTAAAATTGGCAATTCCTTAAATACTTTCCTATTTTAGTAACAATCCTAATGGTGCAAATGAATCCAGAACAATTAAAATAAACCACAAATGGTAGTATTCTATTTTACTGTTTCTAGATAACTTAATCTATTTTGTACAGTTTTGACTCTTAGAAACCTGGATTGTTGATCATCAATAAATGTTGCTTCTCTATAACAATTCCATTTTTTTTTTTGAGATTTTAACTGAGGAATGCATCCCATGAGCATCACAGACTGAGGAACATGAATTTATCCCATCCCACTCATGTTGCATCAAGCGGCATCACAGCTCAACCACATACTAAACATTGAATTCATCATACCATCTTCCTTCTTTGTTGCTGCACAAATTGGAACCTCATAATTTTCTTGATTCCTTCACTGTTGTCTTCTCTACTAAATAAAAGTCCCTGATTTTCTTTCAACTTTACATGATCCCATCCACCTCCCAGCTCTGTGCCTAAAAGCTACATAATGCAAACTAGCAATTAAATTTTTGGAAATTTTAGATTTTAAAAAAATATATATTTGGTAAGATCTTTTCTCTGGGAGGATAAAGTCTTTAAAGGTGGTTTCCAGATTCCAAGTAGGTAATTACCTATTTAGTGTTGAAGGAAGTTCCTGTAGAAGTTTTATTTAATTGGGTCATTTTCTATTTTTGCAAGTTGATTTATTTCCAAGTTTGATTGAGTCTTGTTAGATATATCATTACCTTTTTCCTTAATTGCAGTTAGTTTATTTCCGATTTTGTTTAGGTTGGAGTCTCTAAATGGATCTCAAACCCAATATAAATCAATTTTTTAGCATGAATATTTTAAGAATAAGTCTCGTTGTGAATTTTCATTTTCTGCATGAATTCATATATTTCTTTGTATGTGATAGTTATCTTTTATGTCAAGTTAATTTAGACAAATTCTAAGTTTGGGTTCAATTTTAGTGCTGCTTGTTTAGTCACATTTCTTGTTCTATTTATATTTCCTTTATCCTCTCCTTTTTGTTGTTTGTCATCTAGCAGTAGCCCTCTAGCCATCGATATCCCTCCCCAGTCATTAGATTCTTTCTAGCCACAGTTCACAACCCTTCCCTTGTGTCAAGGACCACGAACCAGAAGAGTAAAGGGACAGGTGAGACACTGTGCAACCCACTAAAGGTTTGTTGGCATCCTACAGTAGAAGACCCATATCCCGCGCTACCACCCACACCCTCACTTGCACTTCCACTACCTTGAGTGTTGGCACCAATTCTCAACAAGTGCCACCAAGCCACCACCACTGTATTGATGCCAAGAGCATCCGTTATTAAGCGTCTTCTACATCACGCCTAGCCACAACACAAGTTTGTTTCTCTCATTAAATGTCGTGCACTAAAGCCTTCTAATGCAATTGCTGGCATCCTCTACAAAGTGATCATTCACTTCTTCTCCACCCATGCCATATCATGTCGATCAACTGCTTCTGTTGCACTCTTGACCAATGTGCCATACCCTTAATTAATGTGTTGCACCCCTTGACCCTTTTGTGATTGTTCACTCCAACGATCTACACCAAAATAATCTCTCTTGCCTACTTAGATGACCAATGGCTTTGGCCATCTCTTGTGATGTCGCCATGTCTGGTCCATCCTTATGCAAATCACAAAATCCCTTGAAGTCAATCTTGATCAGCTGAGACCCAACCTTGCTATAGTGAAAGAGCAATAGAAAGGAAAAAAAATCATTTACCTGTAGCAAATTAACTTTGTAATTAGTTATGAGTCTAAAGTTTGCCAACCTAAATACTATTTTTTTCTTGTCAAATCTCAACCTAACTGAAAGTTTCATTGAGAATGTACATCGGCTCTTCACAGGGGAATTTGAGAAAAAAAAGACACACAAAGAAACTATGTTTCCTTAGAAGCTGAAATGAAGACGAAGATGCAATTGTTCCTCGCTCATAGGATAAAACAACCTACATGAAGACCATCAGAATCATATTCTGACTTTTATCTGGTGAATATCCAACAACAGGTTCCATTGAATGGATAATGGCTCCGGATCCCAAAAATAATAAAGCTTTAGAATAGGCGTGAGTAAGCAAATGGAATAAAGCAGCTCGATAAGAACCTAGACCTAGAGCTAACATAATATAACCCAATTGAGACATTGTAGAATAGGCTAAACTTCTTTTATATCTATTTGAGCAAGAGCCAAGGTAGCTCCTAATAGTACTGTTAGATGAAGATGCAATTGTTTCTTATTGGATAAAACAACCAAAGTTAAGATGGCAACTTGTTTAGGAGTCAGGTTCACCTAGGTAGAGAAGGATGACACAAATAAATATAAACTAATTGAAGTACACCTATCCAATAAAATAAACCAGCACATGGTTTAAATTTTAAAATGTTATTGATTTTATTTTATTGTTTCTAGATAGTTTAGTTTATGTTGCACCAAATCTCAGAATATGGGATTATTAGATCCCTTATATCAGAAACCTTTCCTTTATTTTGGATAATCTATTTAATGAGGCATTTATTGAAGCACCAAACTGTGAAATTCACCGAGGCAAATAGATTATCTCACTCTGCTCATGCTGTAACATGAAGAAGCAAATTTCACAGAAGAGTAAAAGGATATGTTTTTCAATGCTACTAATGCCCAAGGGCATACTTCTATGCTCAGTTAGGTAATCCAATTTTTTAAGGTGCAGTATAATAACAGTTACTCACACTTTCCAAGGCCATCTGAAACCTAGATGCAACAAATGGAAGAACCAAGGAGGGTTCCACATAAGATAACACTGAAGTTGCACCAGCAACAGTTTCAGCAAGGGATTCATTCTTGCTATACTGACCACGATCTATTAGTTTTAGCATCACTTTAACAAACAAAGTCCTTTCCAACTTTCCCAAGCAGAAGTCAGGGGATTTACTTTGGCCTGAGTTACTGAGCAAAAGCAGTTTTGATTAGAGCTAAATGTTTCTAAAACGCAATCTGATAGAATTTTCTATGTATATGAATATCATACAGTTGCTCATGTTGGAGACGCTTCTGGAAGTTAATTACTAAGTATCGAAGAAATTGTTCTAAGGAGTAAGTCCATCGACCTCCATTTGAAGGATGATAATATCTAGAAAACGAAAGAATTTATCAGTAGCAGAATGATAAAACAGAAAATTCAGAAAAATAAAACTCAGAATTAGGATAACATAGACAATACTGTTCTAGAAGATTTGTCAAGCGCTCAAAGTGCTCTTGTGCTGAGCTACCTGGCCTCAGGAGATATACCTGCAGTGATAATATATGCATCAATAAGATAGTGTTAACTATGAAAGGATTAAAGTAGAAAATGATTCTAAAATGCTTACAATGGACTTCCCAATAGCCTTAGCAGGTACACCACTTTTGCTAGAAAACAGGAACTTCATATTTCTTGGGACTTCCAGAGGAAAGGGATATGAACCACTACCACTCGAAACAGGAACCTTAAGCACAGAAATATTAGACATAGGAAAGAGTATGAAGCAAAGTTTGCATCTATTATTCTACAATATGAAAACAGGAATAACTGGACAAAATCAAGTAATAATCACAAGGAATTATCCTTAAATTTAATGCAACATATCAAAGTCATTCTCAACTAACAGCTGCAATAGATGATGTTTAAGAAAAATACATAATAAAGGAGCATATATTCCATATATGATGAACACATCATCATTACCGTATCATCATTATGATCACATGTTTGTCTTAATTATTTGAGATTGGCTACATATATCTTATTCTTTATTGAATTTCACATGAAGTTGTTTCTCTAATAATATTTAAATTAATTAAATCAATTTTATTTTATTGAATTAGATTTTTCTTTGATTTCCCTCTGCACCTTATACCTTCCACTCTAAATGATTTACCTCATAAAACAATAAAATGTATTGGACATCTTTGAATGTTTTCATAGCTCACAAGTAATAATTTTGTTTTAATCTTCTAGTAACAAACGGGATGCATTGTTTGATAATGTAAAAGAAAGTCAAATAAAGGACGACAACACCGCCAACAACCAAGCCCTATCCCACTAGTGGGTTGGCTAAAGCCAAATAAAGGACAAATATTCAATTTGCTCCACTCACAGCACCCTCATAACGAGTTGTCCTCAACATGCTCAGCCATGTCCAATCCAGATACACATGGCAAACAAAAAAATTACGAAGCAAAATAATTTGACCACTGTACTGCTGTCTTTTATGATGCCCCATAAGCTTTATTTTAGACAAAATACGAGGCAAACATGAAAAGGAAGAAAGAAAAGCATTGATAAGTTTAAAGGAAGAAAGAAAAAGCATTGATCAGCTTCACAGGAAACATTCTGTTTCATTCAGAAGCCTATCATCTACATCACAAACTGATTAGTTATTTCGCACCTCAAACATGTTCAAGAATCGTGAAAAAAGTGTAGGTAAAAATTGTTCCCAGTCAATAGCTTTGCAAGTCTTTATGCAACGTGCAAGAATAGAAGTCCACTGAATATCCCAAAACTGACAGTTTGGTAATGTCTCCCAAAGATCAAGGCACTCCTTAATCCAACAGCTGCAACAGGGGGGAAAATCTGAAAATATTGCAAGACAACATTATTGGTTTTTAAGTAATAAAAATTACGCATTATACCTTGTATAGAATTCTGATTCTCCAAATTAAGAGGAAGGAATAGTTGCACAAATCCTGAACCTTCAAATGCTGAGTTATGCCATGGGTTTTCCATTGACACCCTACAAATAGTTACCTAGAATTTGAATACTCAATTTCAAAAGGAAGCAGGAAAAATTGCCGGTTGAAAAGCATACAACTAGAAAGAAGTATAAATAGGCTAGTTGAGATCCAACTACATTAAGAACCTTCCTTTACATCTCATAAATTCAGTACCCCAATATAAAATCCACAAGGAATAAAATTCTAGTTGAGTAAATTGCTCAACTTCAAAGTTTCTATTTGTTGAAGATGAAAATCAAACATAAAATGACAACAAAAAAGCAGGAAAATATGAAACTACAATATCAACTCTAGTTACTCTCAGAAAACAATCCTTAATATTTTCTCTGATCAAATTTAACCAATTAATTTAAAACATTTTCTGATTGAATTGGATAGCACAACATTCAAAATTAGACCCAATAAGTAATTAAAAATCAAAAGAGTAGAAGCAAATATAAGAGGGAATTGCAGTATCCAAAATGATAGAAAGAGTGACCTAAGTAACTTTCAGTAAAATATTTGGGAGGGATCACAGATCAATCTTTATTCTTGAAGGAGTAAACAGAGCACAGCTATTTAGAATGTCTTACAAGATGAATTAGAAAGCATATAGACTTCTGCTTGTGAAACTAGAGTGAATAAACAATTGTCGAAGTTAGTGTTTTATGAAGAATGAGTTACCATCAAAAGAAAGGAAGTTCCAATCAAGGCTTGGTCCAAATTAGAAAAGAAATTTACATCAAGTGTCAGTTTGAACAAGAATTGGTTCCCAAATATGACAACCTGTTGTGTTTCCCTTTTGTATCTATGACTTTAATCAAATGTGTACTAAGAATGCAAACTTATTTCATAGCTCAAATGCATCAATGACTTTGTCAATTTCATAACTCATAGGTTATGTATAAAGTTAAGCTCATCTAAAAAAAAGGTAATACTTACTTAAACTCTGACCAAATCTCAGCTGCAGCACCCGCAGGAAAGAACTTCCTACAGGATCGAACAAGAGATGTCACCATCTCAAAATGGCGTTGCCTCAATCTCCATCCTTCAGGACCAGTATTTCTGCTCAGCCCAACCAAGTGAATGTAAGATATAGAGGAGGTATAGACAAAACAGATGTTTTTAACTAAAGAATTTAAAATAAGTTTAAAAAGAACTAATGAACAGAAAATAAAACATTGCAAACGTAGCAAGAAAGATAAAACACTGGCATACAAGATTGGAAGAGTCAAAAACTCATTATGTGGTTGAAGTGTTGCCAAGCCAACTCTTCAAAAAGAAATGTTACCTCCTATCAGTGGATAAGATGCAGCAAACTCACCCAAGATCTCACAACCAACAAGTATTGCATGGGGCTCTCAAGATGCTTGAGATTTCAAGTCACATGGAGCCTCAAGAAGGGAAAAAAAACAAAGATTTTACATGAAGGTAAGATTTTTTCGTTGACAAAAAATAATGAAATAAACCACAAAATCCTATTTTACAAAATCAGAGAACTGCAAAACTGGGTTGCTACAGTACAATAAACCAATTAAAAGAAAAATCTATAAAAGGGAAGCTCGATGCACGAAGCTCCCATCAATATAAGATCCCGGAGAAGGATCGAACCACATTGAATCTATTGTATGCAGCCTTACGTGACTTAAACTTGTGACCTCCACAAGGTCACACGACAACAACTTTATCATTGCACCAAGACTCCCTTTCAATTAAAAGAAAATTCTATCCATGAAAAAAACTACCTCAACCAAAACCATTACAATAAAGAATTACAACATACATAAAAAGTATGAAATTATTTTGCAAAAAGTTACTCGACTATCTTCTACACTCATGTCAATTCACATGTGGTTGCCTTTCGCCCAAAACAACCTATGCAAAAGCCAGAGCATGCCCACACACATGTACACATTTCATGAAGACAATCTACACAAATAAATAGTGCATCCATATGCAATGTGGAAGAGGCGCAAGAAGGGGACTTATTTTATAAACCCCTTTATATCTCCTCTTCTCGAAGATGTGAGAATAAACAAAACAAAGGAATTAAGGCTCATTTTTGTACTTTTAGAAAGTAAAGGTGGCATACCATTATTTTACTGCACCATTCTTAAACTTTTTTATATATGTATGCATTATGGACATGAAAGTAAGTCTTCTCTCATAAATGTTTGGGAGAGTTTTGTAGGATCCATGGTCTGAAATCTCTTGCTATGTCTGGTGGCGTAGTCAAAACCTATCATTTCAATAAATTTTAAAATTTAATACTACTCAACATGGGTAAGCTATCATGAGTCGTTGTACCAATCATATTGTTTTATATTGACATTCGACACCCTTAACACACTAAAAAAATAGATATTGATGTACTACAAAATTAGGCATATAGTTATGTTTTTTTCTTCTTTTTCATCCCTTCCTCCCCACCAATTCTCCACTAGAATATGGTAGAAACATTGACACAATATTGTATTAGTCAAAGTTAGAAACTCCATCACGACTTGAGGATTTGAATTAGTAGGATCTACTATAGTGAGGCTACAAAGGGTGAATAAATAGTACACCCAAATTACAAATTCCTCGGATAAAACCTATATATGGATGCTTCAACGCCATTGAGCTCTATCCCCTACTATATCATCATCTATATTTAAATAAATTTCATCTTATTTTTTATAGCTAACCAAGTCTTTTTTGATCTTTCTCATTTGATGTGCATATTTGTCATAGTTTCACAACGCTTAACTGGGCATTTAAAAAATTGAAATACGCAGCTAAAATAAAAAAAATGTAAACACAATGCTAACTGTTAAAGAATTCATTTCATCAAATATTACAAGATATAAGCCCTATTTATATACAAAGTTAGGACCTATTCTAAGACATAATTAGAACTCTATTCTAGGAAATAAATCAGGATTCTATTCTAAGGACTAATTTGTATTTTAGGTAAAATACAAATTAGGATACATCAAATTATCCCTAGCTATATTTACAATATTCTAACACTCCCCCTCAAGCTGGAGAATATAATTCATATGCACCCAGCTTGTTACATATATAGTTAATTCGGAGCCCTCTAAGTGACTTAGTGAATATATCTGCTAGTTGATCATGTAAGTTGACATAACTAATAGATATTTCTCCAGATACAACTTTATCTCTGACAAAGTGACGGTCGACTTCAATATGCTTTGTCCTCTCATGAAAAACTGGATTTGAGGCGATATACATAGCGGCCTGGTTGTCACATATAAGTGACATTTGTGTAATCTCTCCAAATCTTAGTTCCTGAAGTAACTGTTTGAGTCATATAAGCTCTTGACTAGCTATGGTTATAGCTCGATATTCTTCCTCTGCACTGGATCTTGCTACAACATTCTGCTTTTTGCTTTTCCAAGAAATAAGATTATCTCCGACAAATATACAAAATCCAGAAGTAGATCTCCTATCAGTGAGAGAACCTGCCTAATCAGCATCAGAATACGCTACAACTCGAGTATGTCCTTTGTCTCCGTACAAAAGACCCTTTCCTGGAATGCCTCTGATATATCGAATAATGCGGATCACAACATCCTAATGTTCCTTGTATGAGAGTTGAAAACTGACTTACTACACTTACTGCAAATGAGATGTCTGAGAGTAACAATAAGATAGCTAGTTTCCCTACTAATCACCTGTATTGTTCAGGATCTGGAAGAGGCTCCTCCTGATTTGGCAGGAGCTTGACATTAGGATCTATGGGGTTGTCAACTAACTTTGAGTTTAACATTCCTGTTTTTTTCAAAATATCGATTGCATACTTCCTTTGGGATATGATGATCCCATCTTTGAACTGTGTTACTTCTATCCTCAAGAAATATTTGAGTTTGCTGAGATCCTTTGTCTGGAAATGTTTGAAAATATGTTGTTTCACCTATGAAATCCCGAGATGATCACTACCTATGATGACAATATCATCAACATAAACCACTAAGTAGATGCAACCAGTAGATGAGTGGTGATAAAAGACAGAATGGTCGGCCTCGCTCCGAGTCATGCCAAACTATTGAATTACAGTACTAAATCTATCGAACCATGCTCTGGTGACTGCTTGAGTTCATATAAAGATTTTCGCAGGCGACATACAAGATCAGAAGACTCCTCCTGAGCAACAAAACACGGAGGTTGCTCCATGTAAACTTCCTCGAGCAAGTCACCATGTAAGAAAGCATTTTTGATGTCCAACTGATAAAGAAGTCAATGTCGAATCGTAGCAATGGACAGGAATAGGCGCACAGAGGACATCTTGGCAACAGCAGAAAAAGTGTCCCCATAATCCAATCCAAAGATCTGAGTATAACCCTTAGCGACAAGGCGGGCTTTAAGCCAGTCAACTTTTCCGTCTGGACCAACTTTCATCGTATATACCCATCGACAACCAACAATTGATTTCCCTGGTGATAGAGGAACGAGATCCCAAGTCCCACTGCTTTGTAAGACACACATTTCGTCAAGTATAGCCTGTTTTCATTCTGGATAGGCAAAGACATCGCCTGCAGTCTTTGGAAGAGAAACAGACAACAAAGAGGAAAGACAAGAATAATAGAAAGGAGATAGACGATGATAATTCAAAGAAACATAATAAGGAGAAGGATTATGAGTGGAGCGCATACCTTTTCGAAGTGCAATAGGAATATCAGATTCAGGAGATGGGACCGGAGGAAGAGGCGAATGACTTGGCTCCAAAGATGTGTCCACGGCAGTGTCAGCGCTAGGTGGCGGCAAAGCAGAACGAGAATGACACTAATAAACCCGCAATGGAGGAGGAGATGGGGTTGGAGGTGATAGAGAGTCCTCTAGAGGGTAAAAGATAGTCACTGACGTAGGCGTAGAAGGAGAAAACTCGGACGGAGATGCGTTAGGCCCAAAAAATGGAACCGAATCAAAGAACGTGACATTAATAGATATGAAGTACGACGGAGAATAAAGGAATAACACTTGTACCCTTTCTAAGACCGTGGGTACCCAAGAAAGACACATTTATGAGACCGAGAAGAGAGTTTGTCAATGCTAGGATCAAGATCATGAGCAAAACATATAGAACCAAATACCCTAGGTGATAAAGGATAAAGAGACTGATGAGGATAAAGTACATGATAAGGTATTTTACCTTATAGAGTAGAGGAAGACATGCGATTGATGAGATAACACACAATAAGTACAGCGTCACCCCAAAACCGATGAGGAACATGTGTGGAAAAGAAGAGTCGGAAACAGAAGTTTTAGTAAAAGAGATGACACAATCAAGAGACCGAGTAAGTTGACTTATTGATAACAAATTAAAGGGAGCTCCGGGAGCATAAAAAACATTATGAATAGGGAGAGACGGAGAAAGATGAACAATATCAACACCCTGGGACTGAGTTTAAGAACCATTTACCTTGATAACAAAGGGTAAATAACTGGAAGTAGTGAGAGAAGGAAAAAGAAATTTATTACCAGTGATATGATCGGTGGCCCTAGAATCAAGAACCCAGGGATCCGAAGATCGAGATATGCCAGCAAAGAAATTATCAGCGTGTGCAACGACAACAATGGAATCAGAAGCCTGTCGATCCTTATACTATTTCAAAAAGTCATCATAAGAAGGCGGTGGGGTCGGATCCGGTGGCAACTGTGAAGTGGAAGCTAAAGAAGCGACAGAACTCTGGATGATCTGAGCAACACGAGGGGTTCGACCATGTAGACTCTAACATTTATCAATCGTGTGTCCTAGTCGGTGGCAGTGATCACACCAAGGACGTCCTTTGCCACCCTTACGGGGTGGAGGTCTGGTGTTGCTTCGAGAGATCAAAGCTGATGAGTCAACAAGAACGGAAGGAGGTAACGTCAAGACTTTGGTAGGGACACGAAGGAGAGTCGCCCAGGTACTGTCCATGGTAGCTTCTGTGGGCTGCCAGAATCTGATCACGAACATGAGAATAATCTGTAGGCAGACCATATAAAGCCAGAGACATAAAAGATTTCTTCCGATTTTCAAGCTCTGCAACAGGAGTGGTCGCAGGTGGAAGCAGTTCATTAAAGTCACAAAGAAGTCTAGAGACCGAACCCAGATAAGTTGACATAGAATCCTTAATCTGATGGGCGCTGAGGATGTTCATGAGATCTTCACAAACTTGATAGAGTCGTCGAGAGGTGTTTGTAAAGAGTTGTTCAGCCTGTGTCCAAACAGCTTTGCAAGTTTTGTGAGTACGGAAGACATCCCTAAGAGATAGATGGATTGTGGCTTGGATAATACAATACAACTAAGCGTCAACCTTTTTCCACAGAGGACGATCGGTGACTTGAGCATCCTCTTCGGTTTGGGTGAGATGTGTCTCATAACCCTATCCAACAAGTTAAAGCTCAATGTGAGAGACCCAAGAGGAGTAGTTCTTACCATCCAACTGCTCGAAAAAAAACGGTGCAGTGATGTGGTTGGTAAAGATTGAGATATCCGGCTTTGGAGTGCCAGAGGTAGTCATTGATCAGTTTTGGTTGTTGAGAGGTTGTCGGCGTCGGGAATAGGTGCCGGAATACGCACGCGACGGAGGAGCCTTCTGTGTTCGACGGAGGAAAGCACATTGCGAGAACAGCACACGACGTGCGACGATGTGCAGGAAGAAGCCTTCGGCACACCTGAAGATGGAGGTCGTGAGCCGAGGAAGAAAAGGAAAGGTTGTCTTGCGTAGATGTTCACGTTGTTGACCAAGCAATTGAAGCAAGGAGAGGTTGCTACTAACCACATTGGGCTATACAGCAACTCACATCAACGTGAATTGCTCTTCACGCCAGCAACATGAAGTTCTTCACGTTCACGTTGGAGTTGAATCAACGTGTTGTTCAATGTTGCATGAAGACCAAGAGCATCAAACGTTTGCTAATTGGCCTCAAACAATTTCAACATGAATTGTTTAATGAACAGCAACGTGAGAAGTTTTTGTAAACAACGTCTTCACATGTTAGAAAAACTTAAACCTTGCGCTCTGATATCATGTTAAAGAATTGCTTTCATCAAATATTACATGATATAAGCCCTATTTATATACAAAGTTAGGACTATTCTAAGAAATAATTAGAACACTATTCTAGGAAATAAATCAGGATTCTATTCTAAGGACTAATTTGTATTTTAGGTAAAATACAAATTAGGATACATCAAATTATCCCTAGCTATATTTACAATATTCTAACACTAACAAAATTATTTACATGGTCCAGGGACCCTACTTATATTTCACGGTCTAGTGCACCGCTCGAAATAGATTCCCTTGTCACCTCCCCTTTACGAGGCATTGAGATAAGCCATTATAATCTAAGAATAAAAACTCGACCAACTAATGGGACTTTACAAGCTATAACAATCTTGACAATGGAATTCATTCAATAAGAAATTTCACCTCTCCCTAAATAATCTAAAGGAATGCAAGGAAGAAAGTAAATTACCAAGAGTTTGATAAAGTAAATACGACCTTATCTAAGCTTTTGAATCTTTTGGGCATGATGAGCACAAAAATTAGAACATAATTTGAAATCTCATACCGTGACGAGTAAACCAATAAAACATATCATTCAATAAATGTTTCAATACTACTCGATACCAAGACAATGTCTCTTGTGTCATTTTGTCAAATATATGAACGAGTGTCATTTCATGTCGACACTAAATATCCCTTGGCATGTTAAAATTGAAATAATATTGTTATTCTTTCTCTCTTTTTTGTAATTTGTATACAAGATAATGTCAAAGTCATAGCATTTCAAATGGAAAGCAAACATTGAAGTTATATATATAATTGTCTTTATACTTTCCTTTTTTTCTTCTTCAACTCTTTCCTTTTTCATTTTCCTCTTTCCACCTCCAATGTGCCACAGACATCATACATTAAAACATTGACAGGAAACCATAACATTCTAGATAAAAACTGAAACATTGGTACAGCTCAAGATTTCGAACCTTGAATTAGAATGTTGTTTTTGTTAGTTTTAAGTGACCAAACCTCTTCAAGAGTTTATAAACAAAAGCTCCAACCTGATGGATGCCTCCAAACAACAAGTCAATGACTGAAGCAACAAATATAGTCATTGGATGTCAACGATTCTCTAGCCAATAAATGTCAGATGGTAAATTGAATGGCTGATTACACCTTGAACAGAGACATTATATTCACCTAGAAATCACATTCAGTTGACTCTATAAAGAAACATCTTGAAATAACATTTAGTTGATTCTTTAGTCGACTCATATGATCCACTTGACTAGAATAAGCTTCCAGTACTAGAACCTAGGTAGGCTCCTGGATTATCAACCATTTTAAGCCTATGCAAGTCTACACAAGGGTCCAAGATTCCAGCCATTCAATAAAATATGACTTCGGACTTTATCCCCACAATCAAAGGCTTCCCCAACCAAGTTGTAGATTGCTTATCCACTACATAGGCAAACAAAATACTAATATAGTAATGTTACAATGACGGAAAAAAACCCAAAATTATAATCTGATAATCACTTACATCTCACACATTTGTAGGCCTCCAGCTACATTAGTCAACTAAATTCCTTCCCAAGCTCCCAATGCAACGACCTATTGAGCAAAATCTCTAAGTCCACCACGTTCCTCCCTGAGCTCCAATGCAACGACCACCCTCAAGTTCACAAGCTCCTCCCAAGATCCACGACCTCCCATAATCACAACACCAACAACTTCATCTCATCATGTCAAGAAGCTCTGGGCTTAAAATGAACCAAGCCTTTGAAATGATTATTCAAGATTGGTTTGGTTTAATTTTTATGAGCTTGAGCTTGTTTGAAGCTTAGCTTGAAATTGGTTCATTTAGATGTTATTGAGCTCTTAATTCAAGCTTGGTTTGAGCTTGGTTCGTTTAGATATTATCGAACTTTCAATTCAAACTTGTTTAATTGTTTGAAACTTTTGTTAGTTTGATTGATTATTGAGCTTAATAATTCAAACTTATTTGTTTATTTTATTTTATTTTATTTTTTTATTTATTTAGTATGTTAATAAGAGTTTTATTAATGAACATGGTTCGTTCACGAACATTGTTCACCAACGTTGTTCACGAACATTAACGAGCTAAACACATATGTGTTCAGGCTTGTTTGTTTGGTTTAACAAGTTGTTCAAGCTTGTTTATTTAATTAATCTTGTGTATATTGAACGAACATAAACAAGCTCTTACCAAGCCGAACACCAAGCTTGTTCACAAACGTTTGGTTCATTTATAGCCCTATGTACAATTGACCCTTCACCAAGATCCTACATTAGCAGGAGTTTTGTGCAACGGATACCTTTTTTATATATTTTTAAAATTTTAAAATATAATATATATATATATATTAAATTAATAGGATAGTTTTATTAGAGTTTGATTAATTCAAAATCTCAAAATATAGAGCATATTTAATAATCAAATATTAATAAAATTAATAAACACTTTATTTAAAAATTAAAAAAATTACGACTACATCGGCACGATACGATACCAAAATTGTATTATTCTGATCAAAGATCAAAACTCCGGTATGGGCCAAAATTTCAAACCATGCCGAACGAAAAGGAATAATGGAGGTGCTCAACATCGAATTTGAAGCAATTGGAGAATTAGATGCAGACGAGTGAGAGGATAGGTCGCTAAAGGAAATCATCTCGCTAGAGTCTCAATTTAATGATTATGAACAATGAATCGCACAATTGAGACACAATTACAGTTACCAAGAAAAGTTGTGGTTTTCTTTTTATTAGGGGTTAGCTCATAAATAAAAAACTAATGTATAGATATAATATATTTAATTAATACATATACATAATATAATTGATGCATATAGAGAGAGATAGATATATATACATGTGATTAATCCAGTTTAACTAATTGATACACATATATGTAATTAACACAGTTAATTATTGATATATGTATGATATTTGGATTCAATTAATTATATGTGTATTTAATAGTATTTAATTATTGGCATATACTATTCAATTATAAGTATAATTATTTTACATATATTACTCAACAAATAATTTATAATTAATTGTTATTATGTTGTATATTAATACATATGCTAATTAATTTGAATTATTTGTGTTTCGCTTTAGTTAGTTTTATAATTAAGAATAATTACAATGAAATAATTATTTATAAATGAGTAATCATGATGATAAGTAAATAATTAGGTTTAAGTTATACTAAGTTTACAAATATTAATATAAATATTCAACTTATTAATTCATATCATAATTCAAATTTATTAGGTTCAATCTAAATGCAAATGCGAAGGTGGATTTATATAAAATGTCTCAAAATCATACCAACATGACACGTAAACCAAACTTGTACCATTTCAGTGAAATTCTAAAACTTCAACCCAGCTCAAGATCTAAAACCTTGTAGAGGTAGCACTATCAATCAAGTGTAAACAAATAAGTAGTATTGTTTATGCTCTCTAAAATATCAACAATCCAACTCACATTACCTCCAAAACTATAAGGAATAATAGTGCAAGTCAAGGGATATAGTCGTTTCAAATACTTGATTAACGTATCTAAAATCCCAATTATTAAAATCGAGATAACTTATATTCTTCCTTAGCTAATAACAACATAGAAAATGAAGTTTGAGACATTTTATTAAATATATTTGGCTACTACAAATATTAGATTAAATGAGACAAGCTTACTAGTTTTCTTTTAAAAAAAACAAAAGAATCATATGGTGTAATAATTACAGCCAAATTTCCCTATAAGTGTTTAAATATAATAAGATTGAAAAAATTACAATTCCATAGGTCAACGTGATCTTCAATGCTCAAGTCCTTTGTATTAAATTTCCTAAACTTACTTTAATTGTCATCTACCTAAAAGTATAATATGAAGCAATTATCACCTTTAATTTTGATATAAATTCATTTAACCAAGCTATTAATTTAGAAGTCAATGAAAGAATGACTTCCTAAAATTCTTTATGTTACTAATCATAAGATGACCAATGAGTTTAAGCAAATAAAAATATGACACCAACACGACCAACAAGGCTTCACGGACACCTCTCGCAAGGCGCGTAGCCTAGAGGACTCCTCGCGCGAGGCCCTGACTCCTCGTGCAAGGCCCTACAGCCGCATGAAGGCCTCGTGTATGGCACCGCAGTCGCACAGTGATCATTGAGTTTTATTTTAATTTAAAAAAATATATAATTTTTTTAAGCAGTTAATTTTTTTCAATTGAAAAACTTTTTTTTACTTTTTTTAAGCCATCGTAATTAACTTTTTATGGTAAGAAAAGAGGTAGAAAAATTTGTAAAGTGCTAGAGAAAATTTAACAATCCAACATAAGTTAGTGGTGTTAGATACATGCCTCAAGCATAGTATCTATAGAATGAATAATGCATAACTCCTAGGATCAAATAGTGAAAGTTAAAGAATGAGAAATAAAGTATCTTTAAGAAGAGGATAGAGCACAAGTATTAAGAAAATACATGACAATTCTAATTCGAATGGGATAAGAAAATTTGAAAACCGTGGCTACGAGTATTAATAGGACAAACATCACCAAATAAAAAATATTGATGGTGGAATGAGAAAGTATTGAAAAAAAGTAGAAAACACAAAAAATCACTTGTACGAAGTAAGAGAACTTTAAAAAAAATACAATAGCTAAGAAAAAGGTCAAAAAAGTAGTGAGTAAAACCAAAAATGAAGCTTTTGTTTAATACAAACGAAAGAGAAAGAACATCTATAAAATAGGTAAACAAGAGAAAGGAAAATAAGAGATTTTACCCAAAGTAAGACGCATTAGTGAAGGATGAGAAAATAAAGGAACAATGAAAGAACTAATTTCATCAACATTTTAATAAAGATCTAGATGACTAACTTAGCTTAGGAAACTTAAATATGTCAAAAGAGTATAAAAATTTAAATTTTTATCAAAAAATTCAAATTTCAAAAGTAGAACAAACATTAAATAGGATCTAAAATAGTAAAGTAGATGGACTGAATGATATTTCAATAAAAGTATGAAAATGTTTAGGGAAGCAAAGTATTGAATTTAATATTGAAACAAAAAAATGTCTATCAATGAAAATAAGTATTCTAGTCCCCGTACAAAATCAAAAAAATGTACAAAATTATGTGAATCATAGGATGTTAAACTAATGAGTCATACCATAAAACTATAGGAAAGAGTGATAGAAATAAGATTGAGGAATAAGACAAGGTGACTGAAAATTAATTTAGATTCATACCTAATAGAAATTATACATCATCTCGATAACTAATTAAGAAGTATCGAAATAATAATAAGAATTACATACGGTATTTATTAATTTAGAAAATGTTTATGACAAAATTCCAAGGAAAATTATACGGAGAATTTTAGAATCGAAAGGTGTTAGTATATCATATATTAAAATAATTAAGGATATATATAAGAATATAATGACAAGGTGAAGACTCCAGATGGATTAACTTAAGCATTTTTTATAAAAATAGGATTATCATTAAGGTTCAACCCTAAGTCTATACTTTTTTACAATAATTATAGATGAACACACTAGACACATCCATCCAATACATGTTATCTTGATACATCCAATAAATATCTCAATTAAGCGATGTGAGACCATGAAAAATACACACATTAATACAGGAAGAAGAAAACCAAAAAAGACTTGTTAGCAACAATAAAATAGGATAAAATAAATATAAATATAGATGATATAGTAGAGGATCGAGTCTAAGAACATAGAAAGATCCATATAGTCAACCACACTATATGGATAAAGGCTTGGTTGTTGTTGTTAGGCGCCGATCAATAACAGCAAATAGCCAAATCAGAAGCTATATGAGGAGGAGATGGAACAAGATTGAAGGTTAACAATCCCGACATACTTACAAGCAATTCCTTAGTTTATTATAATTTTCTTTTAGTCTTTGTAGAAAGGATTAGTGGTTGTTTGAGGGGCAATCTACCTGAAGCGTCAACAAATCATGGAGTAGGAGCTGAGGCTACCAAACTACATTAAATCTCGTATTGATGGCTCGATTGTTTTCAGTTTATTTCCATTATATTTTATTTGAACTAACCAGGCTAATCCTTAAGTGAGTGTTGTGAAGTCTTATTAACGATAAGGATGTTCGCTATTCACCTCCCTCTAGTTTCCCTCTAGTTCAGTCATCCAATCTCCAACAATTAACACAAGAGAAAAGTATATACACATACAAAGATAGAGATATAGAAAATGAAAAAACAACATTATCAATTATAAAAACTATATCACCTCTTAAAATGTGTCTGTGTCAAACAGTCATAGAAGGGTCTCCATTCAATGCTTAATTCTAGCTTCTTTCCATGCTTCTTTAAAAGCCTGGCCAAGGCATTTCCCCATCTAACCTAATTGTGAGAAACGCAATACTAAAATCATTCAAACACTTGCAGCCACCAATAAAACAAGAACATATAGAATTACATTTCCTTTCAAAATCATAAATTTCAATATTATCATCAGCAGCATCACCTGGACATGTAGCTTGTTCTGCGATGAATGAAACAAATCCAAACCAAACACCAGGAGCTCCCTCACGTCTTCTGGAGAAACTTCACTCTTTGCTTTAACGAAACTATCAGGATAGGTTATAGTTAAAAGTCAATCAAAATGGCGACTTCAAAGCACTGAAATTAACAAGATTAGATAAAGCAATCAAACTCGTCAAGATAGATGAAACAGTAATCAAATCCACTCCGATGGGTTCACATCAAAAATAATTTAAAAACAATATCAACAATCTTTATCAAACTAAAATTTTCAGAATTAGCAACAAGTAAAATTCAGTAAGTAAAATAAAAATTAAAAAAATAGACATATTCAACCATAACATAGCGAGTTCGCGAAACTTAAACGTTCATAAAGGTGAGTATTAGAACTCCAACATCAAATACAAAATGAACTGAACAACAGCACCGATCAAACCAAGCAAAGACTAAAAAGAATTGGAAACGAAGAACTAGGAAAGTACTAACACTTCAATTACGGCGATCCACTTAAGGGTGGCAAAAACGGAGTCGGGGTCGTCCTGTCGCCACGTTTCCTTCACCGATCTCACAACGGCAGCGAAGGACTCCGTCTCCCGCCTCGTCTCGGCCGCCACCGCCGGAGGAAGCCATGCGTTGTAGAGATGCATCGCCTGTGTTCTGCTCCCTGTCGCTCTCACCGAAGCCGGGATTTGTGTCAAAAGGCCAAACACTCGCCCTCGGCGCCACCGCCAGCCCGCTCAGGACCCCGAAGCCGGGATTTGTGTTTAGGGATGAGGAGAGTAAGGTGGAGTCACATAAGTATGTCTATAACTTTCTTGGGACATTCTTCTTCCCCAAGACACACAGGAGACGGGCGCATAGCGTGGGATCCGGTGCGTCGCGGATAACTGTAAGTCATACGGCCTAATTTCCAAGGCACTGGACGGAATATGGATGCCCAAAAACAATCTACTCTGAAAAAGATTATTAGTATAAAAAATATTAGAAAAAAATAATCAACTTCTAAAATTTCGATAGATTATTAGTATAAAAAATATTAGACAAAAATAATCAACTTCTAAAATTTCGATATTTGACAATATATCAAAGTTTGATCAGCCTGACCAAAAATTCAATTAAACAAAACTTGATGTTTAGCAGGATAAACTCAAGGCTGATTAGTTTAACCAAAGGGTCAACCAAACAGAATATGATGTTTAGCAGAGCGATTAGCAAAAAACCCAGAACTGGTCAATTTGATCAAGGGTTAAGCCAAATAGAACTTAATATTTGGTAGAGAGAAGTCTAGTCACGATCAGATGATTAGCAAAGAAATCCTTATCAAGGCATCGAAGTCCTAGTGAGTGAAGTTGGGCACAAAGTCCTGGTTCGGAAAATTAGGCACGAAGACCTAGCCGAGGGTTAGGCATTAAAGTCCTAGTGAGTAAAGTTAAGCATAAAGTCATGGTTCGGGGAATTAGGCACGAAGTCATGGTTGAGGATTGGGCACCGAAGTCCTGGTTAAGGATCGAACATGAAATCTTGGTGAGTAAAACTGAATAAAAGTCATAGTAGTGAAGCCAAACAAGGTAAAGTCCTAGTGAGTGAAGATAGGCAGTGAGAAACCCTAAAGAGTTGACCTTAGGTAGTAAAGTCTTGGAGAGTTGACTCCAAGCAAAACCGAGTAGGTCAGGTAGACTTATAGAAGTTAGGCTTAGGAAGTTTGCTTATGTTTGTGTGTTTGCTTGTCTTGTAGGAATCTGAAGTTGAAAGTAAGAAAGGAGAGCAAAAGCAAACTACAGCCTAGGACCACTCCTAGGCGCCCGAGTAACCGGGTGCCCGAGTGTCACTCGGGCGCCCCATGGTCCCAAGCGCCCGGGACCCTTTCCACAGGGTTTATCCCTAAATTGATCAAATAAGGATCATATTAAGGGTGGCCTATAGGCACACGGGTGCCCAAGTGACAAGTATATACAAGGGTACGAGTCGTGCTTTCAAATCATCACTTTTATCATTCTACTACTCTCTGTCTACGAAAGAAAAATGATACAATGAAGTTTTGTGACTAAAGAGGCTCCAAGAGGAAGTGTGTTACACTTCGAACTTCCAGATTGGTCGAGATTTGTATCGACTTTTGGTTTGATTGTTATTATTTATAATCAATATTTCATTTACTTTTGCTTGTGCTTATTGAACAGTAAGACGGGTTTTCTCCGCCTTCAGAAATTTCGGAAAGGAGACCATTAGTGGACTCACGCCGATTATATAAGCCTTGAACATATTGACCCTAGGGGTTGGAAACCAAATAAACAAACCTCGCGTGTCTACTATATTGCTTGCTTTTTATTTATTATTCCACTGTGTTACTAACGACTTTATTGAGAAGGCAAAACGTGTTAGTGATATGAGAGAAGTGTCTTAAGGCAATCGCCTTATGATTGTAATCATTTATTCTAATAAATGAATATTCATTATTTGAGTATACATGTTTGTATATTTGATTGAGATCTTAAACTCATTTACTGAATGTCCGCAATACAATTCACAGTATGAGAGAATTTGTGATGAATTCACAACTAGTGATTATCTCTATATGTGCAATTGTGAAGTATTGATATTGTCTCTAGTCGATGAATTGATAAATACGGACACTATCAATTCTGTTGAGACTAGCATGGGTTATTCTCTAATCAGCTGATTCTCACTAGCTGGTGACATTGAGATGTCCGAAGATAAACATGAATGTTAGTTAAGGGAACTAGTTCATTGGAGTGACTACCTGTAAAACTTCATATGGTAGTCTACATATAGATATGTCAGTGAAGTTCTTACTGCAGCTTAAGTGCGATGTTCCTTTGACTTGCGGTGTTCAAGTCATCTTGGTCATGGAGACTTATACTTTGACATCTTAAGCAAGCATCTCCAAGGAGGTGTGGACCCAGGATGATTGGGTATAAGCTGAAGTGTCCGAAGATGTTTGAACAGCCTATAAAGGATTCACCACTCCTTGCGAGGAGATGTATACCCGAGGCCTATCGTCGGATTGTTACTCGAAGCCTCTGGCTAGAGCATGACATGTTCAGAGTATGAATCTCTTAAATACATGAGAGTAATTAGAATCCGTAGAACGAGAAAACGTTACTTGGGCTAGGTGTGACGTAGTCAGCCTAGTGGGGACTGACACACATAGATCATGTCCTGAACCAAGTGGGTATAAGATGGTGAAGGGAATGAGGCACGATTCATTATAGCTGCTGAAGGGTTTCAGAATTGTTTCTGAGGTCAACCGTTGATCTTTCGATTAAATGGGGATCATGATGTACTACTAGGTGCCACTCATGATCGTTCTATAATTGATTAATTATAGACGGCCAACATAAATCGAAAGCCTATTTAATCACACGCACTACGAGTAATCTGAGGGATTTAAAACGAGTTGAAAATTGGATTTTCCAATCAAGAGAGATTAGGTTTGGTTGAGCCAAACGATAAGTCGAATCTGAATTTTTCAGAGACGCATCGGAAGCGTAAAATGGCTAAGTCTTTTGAAGACTTAATAGATGAATTAAATAAGTTTAATTCATTGAGGCTTGGCTTGGATGGGCCGGCCAAAGAGGGCCTCCATCCTCTTTGCTTGGCCGGCCACAACAAAAGGAGAGAACCAAGTTTTTGGTTCAATTTATAAAATAAACCAAGTGTGGTTTGTTTTATAAAATTATGGATGATATAAATTTTTATATAATAAACCAAGGTTTGATTTATTTTTCATGGAAATTAAAATGAACCATGGATTGATTTATTTTATAAAATCAATCATGGATTGATTTACCATGATAAGGAAATTTATTCCATAGGAGAGAAGAGACTTGATTGATTTTTTATCATGAATTAAAATATGATTTTAACCATGATATAAAATCAAACTTGGCATGATGGAATAAGTTATTCCATATTTGAGAGGCTTGATGGTCGAGAGACCACTATATAAAGGACCCAAGACAAGGCTTGGGTAATAATCGAAGAGATGAAGGCATAGGCTCTCTCTCTCTCTTTCTCTCCTTCTCTCCTCCCCTTCTTGCCGTGCGCCAACCAGCCCCAAGAAGGAGCACGAGCCGGCCGCCCCTGCCCTTTCCCTGCCGACCACCACCTGCTGCCGGAGAAGGAAGCTCCGGCCATCTCTTGGCCGGAAGAAGGTGCTGCCGGAATTAGAGTTTGCCGCAAGGATCTTTTTGCTGCAAGCCTCTTCTTTTGCTTCGCCGGAATTTTGATTCCGGCCATCCTTTTGTGGTTAGTCTTCCTACTTCTCTCTTGGTTTTTCTCGTCGCGTTCTCGGAGAATCTAGTAGTTCTCGAGAACACGAAACTCGTGGCTTTGCGAAGTCATCCCGAATATACTCGGCGTGGACACGAATAGAGGCGGAGCTTCCAAGGGACGCTTACGGTTGGATCTCGTCCCTTCCTTCGAGTTACGCGAGGTAATACGTAAATTAGTTTATGTTTCTGCAAAATTTCAAATATATGATCATGTCTACACAAGATAAAATTGTATGCTTAGATGTGTGATTAAATGATTTAGAGAAATTATTTATGCTAAACCTTCCGCTACACGTAATTAATTTTGAAATTACGAACCCGCATCCATGTCAACATGCACCCGGTCCCAACAAAACGATGAAATTTCAATAAGACAAAAAAAGAGAACGAGAGTCAATATTCACCCCCTTTATTGACAACATCAATCCTACAATTGGTATCAGAGAAGGAGGCTCTGATTAGACTCACCGCCAAAGGAGCAAGAAGGCCAGGAATTGAGAGAGACAAGGGTAAAAAGGTAATTTTGATTATGTCAAGTTTTAAATTATATATAATTTGTTTTAAGTGCAGAGAGAGAGGACACTATAAAAATAAGTGTCCTACTCATAAGACCCGTACGTCATCATCGGTGGCAATGGAGGTACCAACGCTAGGAGTCCGGAGGGACAAGAATCACATCAAATGTTTTAAGTGCTGGAAGCATGGCACTACAAGAATCAGTATTCGGAATGGAGGAAGAACATATCAGCAATACCAGCAAATGCGGGGATGGTACAGAAATTTAACTTTTGCAAAAATACCGCTGTTAGTTTAGATTCTAATTTAGAAAATTCGCATGATAATTTTGTTTCAAAAACACCCCTATGCATGCAAATGTAAATTTTAATTTTTTGAGCAAATTAGATTTTTTCATAATAAATTAAATATATTGCACAATAAATTAACTAATAATGCTAAATAAAAAATTGATAATATTAAAATATTGAATATTAATTCTTTAAATTTTAATATTAATGTTGTAATTCTAGAAATTAATTTTGATATTTTAAATAATTTTACATATAATTCTCAAGATAAAATTACTAGTAAAAATTTTACAGATAGATAAAATTACTATTAAAAATTTTACAGATAATTCTAAAATAAAATTACTATTAAAAATTTTACAGATAATTCTAAGATAAAATTACTATTAAAAATTTTACAGAGTTAAAATTAAAGATAATTCTAATAATCTATTTAATAATTAACAAAATAAGAACGAAATTAACAATTTTGAAGATAATTTTTAATTAATAATGTTGAAGATCATCCCAAACTTTAATTAATAATTTTAAAGATAATAATGAAACTTTAATTAATAATCACGAAGATAATCCTAAAGATAATTCTCAAACTCTAATTTATAATATTAAAAATAATCCTAATAATCTTAAAGATAATTATGAAATTTTAATTAATAATCTTGAAAATAATCCTTTAATTAATAATATTGAAGATAATCCTAATAATTCTAAAGATAGTTATGTAACTTTAATTAATAACTCTGAAAATAATTTCAAAGATAAGATGATTATGAAAATGTAATTGATATATCTGAATTAATTCATCTTAAAAATTTAATTAAAAAATATTACAAGAAAACAAATAAAATAGAATATTAAATATAATCGAAAACTTAAAATCATAAAGAAGCAATCGATCAATCAGAATTTTTGAATTAATTAAAAATTTAAAACTACTGAATTTAATTAATTCTTAAAATTCAAATCATAGTTAATAATCTTAATCTCAAATTCTAATTAATAATAATAATTTATCTTTAATTAGAAATTAAAATTTAAAATCTTAATTCAAAAATTCAAATATACAACTCTTAATTAACTCTTAAAAAAATCAAATCAAATCAAATAAATCTCAAACTTTAATCGGAAATTCAAAGTTAAAATTTTAACTCAAATTTAAAACTCTTAATTAACTCTTAACAATTAAAATCTAATTGATTAAATCTTAAATTTTAATT
The DNA here is from genome assembly GCA_024364735.1 of Boesenbergia rotunda. Lineage (NCBI taxonomy): Eukaryota > Viridiplantae > Streptophyta > Magnoliopsida > Zingiberales > Zingiberaceae > Boesenbergia > Boesenbergia rotunda. The sequence continues at coordinate 66,686 of JAGFNQ010010560.1, read as the reverse complement.
AATAATTCAACTTAACATTCAATGTTAAAATCTTCAAAATTTATTAATGTAAAAATTCATGAACTAAATTTTAATTAAATACCTCTAACTATGAAACTAAATAAAATTCTACAAAATAAAACAATCAACTTAATAATAACAAATGTGTTAAAGTGAGTTGAGACATTCGTGGGTTGACACGATTTGTATTAAATCGAGAATTTGATATTTTCTTAGAAATAAAATTAAAATGCTTTGACTTAATTGGCACATGCATAACTATCATTCTCATGCATCTGCTTATCCTTTTTCTTTATAGATATCTGTCATATCATTCATGCTAGTTTATTTTCTGCTTAATCTAAAATGGCTAGATAGGAAAAAGATTATTTGATACTTGCCTCATATAGTACCAGGATAAGGCGAGATGATAGTACGTTAGGGAAACTTGTGTAGATCGAGATTGAGCGATAGAGGGGGGGTGAATATCGCTTAACAAAACTTCTAATTTTAAAACTTAACGATGATAGAGTACACAGTGGAAACTTAAGGTTAGAGTAAGCATCAGAGTTAGAGAGGGATAGGAAGCAGCGGAAAATAAAACATAGCACGATTGCTAACTCAGGTTGATTTTACTTGCTTCGAAGTCTTGACCGGCTCCCACTATAAGGCCTATAATCCTTGATCATTTACTTTGGGCAATACTAATAATCGCAAGAATATTACAAATTACAGAACTGAAGTGTGCAATAAAAGAAAAACAATTATACCGACTCCTGAAATGAAAGGAAGATCTTCATTCGGAGAGTAGGATGACGTTTCAACGTTTATTGGAACTTCGGTCTGTTGGAGCAATCGGCCCTAAGATGGTCCGGAGTGACCATAGGTTTTGATGTTTGGGCAAAGGGTTTAAGTTAGGTTTTCCCTTGTGTTCTTATATTTGTATGTTGAGTGTGCAGGTTGTACAGGTTACACATATAGACTTGACTGGACGGCCTCGGTACAGTGAAGGATGACATGGAGGCAAGCTGGAGGCTTGCGTGCGCATCCGAGGGACCTTGGTGAGCAGGGACGATGAGCTGATAGGCGCGGACTTCAAGGCATGCGTGAAGGACGGCATGGAGGCAAGCTAGAGGCTTGCGTGCATCCGAGGGACGGGAGCCGAAGATGAAGAGGGCGCGAAGGCAACAGTCGAGGCTGCGGAGGAGGAGTCAGTCGAGTCGTGAGGGTACGAGTGCTGTGTGATTGTACTCGAGAAAGTCCTAGGGTCGAGTGCTGAGAGATGTGTACTCGGGAAGGGAAACCCTAGGTGTGTGAGTAGGGCAGTCGACTGCCATTGTGGCAGTCGACTGGTAAAACTCACAGAATGGTCTCAGGCTTGGACCAGTCGACTGCCCTGGGAGCAGTCGACTGGTAGGTGGCTGGTGAGCTGGCTGAGAATTCGAACGTTGGGGTGCAACGGTCGAATTTGGCTGGCACCAGTCGACTGCCCTGGGGGCAGTCGACTGGTAGCGAGAAATCAGCCCCGAGTCCTATTTAAAGAGGACTTCGTGGTGGCTGAGTTTCTTGACGAAACTTGTCTTGGTTAAGGGCAAGTTAGTAGTCTTCGTGTCCAGAGCTTTGTTTGGTGTTGTGGTGAGGTTTCTCCACCCACAAGGAGCGACACGTGATAGCCGGAGGTTATCCGGGGTTTGATCCGCCGAAGGATTGTTGGATTAGTCACCCGATCGGGGTGGATACCAACTAAATCTGAGGCGTTATCATTGGTTAGTCTTTGTTCTTATTGTTTTATTTGTATTTCCGTTGTGCTAACATCTTGTAGAGAACGAAGACATCAAAATACGCTATTCACCCCCCTCTAGCGTACGACATCGATCCTAACAATTGGTATCAGAGCGAAGGACCGCTCGTGATTGGACTAACCGCCAAGAAGAGCAAAAGCTAGAGGGAAGAACATGGAAGATAAGTTGGGGGAAGACATCAACGCACCACCATCCTACAATCATGAAGAATTCGGCCATTGGAAGTCAAGGATGGAAAATTGGCTAGGAATGGATTGGGATTGTAGGATGACCATTGAAGACCCCTTTGAATTCCGAGAGACAAGCATGGCAAAAGGCTTCGCCCTAGATATTGGACAAATGAACAACAAGAGTAATCTAGGGCAAATGAAAAGGTAATCAATATTTTAGTTAATATTTTGCCTACTAATGTTTTGAGTCGTGTAGGAGAATATCAAAATGCATATGAATTGTGGAGCAAATTACAAGAAATTCATAAGAACCCTACACAAGATCAATTAGTGGAAGTGGCCGAGGAAGTAAATGCAATAGCCCAAGAAGAGGAGAAAAAGGAAGAAGAATCATCTACCTCCTCAAGTGAAATGGAAGAAGGGGAAGAGGTCACCACCTCAAGGATTGAGGGGGAGGAGAGACCCTCATCTACACATGATCAAGAGGAAGCCTCCACATCGTCAAAAGTTGAAGAAGTAGTCAACCTAGCATCTACCTCCACCAAAGCCAAGAGAAAGGACCACATTATATGCTTTGGGTGTAATGAAAAGGGGCACTACAAGGACAAGTGCCCAAAAGGTAAAAGGGAGGTAACTTCTAAACCCGGGTCTATTCGATTTGAATCTAACATAAATTGTAGGAATGGAGGAGCCCAAGAACGGAGGAAGAAGATTAGATGCTTTACATATGGAGAGATGGGGCACTTTCACACCAAGTGCCCTAGAAAAAGTGAGCTAAAGAAAATGGAGCACTTGAGGAGATGGGAGAAAGAAGAAAGAAAGAAGAGAAGAAGCCCACATCAAGGAGGAACACCAAAGGTAAGGAAGGTAACTTCTAACCTTAAGCCAAAATGTAATTCAATTTCAAGTTCTTCCTTGCATTCTAAAAATCATGTAAATCACTCATTCATGCATGCTAGAAATTATGAAAATTGCTTAATGGTACATAACTTTGGATTTAAGTACAATGATAGGAATAAGGATAACAAGGTAGATCACCACTCTAGAAAAAGCATGCATCATGATAGGCCTAAGACCTATGCATCCAAGGCTAAAGGCATTAACCCCAAGGAAGGGAAACATGTGCCTAAGAAAGTGGATATGTCTAGGAATGTCCAAAATAGGCATGTGGATTCTAGGTTTAGGAACCTAGAAAAGGAAAATCAAGCTTTAAGGGAAAAGCTTGAGAGGTTAGAGAAAACCCTAGAGAGATTCACTATTGGATCTAAGGGTTTGGATATGGTGTTGGGTGGTCTAAAACCCAACAATGATAGATCGGGTCTAGGATACCGATCTAGGGTCTCCCATGCCAAGGAAAAGAGATATGCTAGGGTAGCATATGATTATGGCAAGAAGGGGGAGTTCAAGAATGGCAAGGGAATGCCATCAAAAGGAAAGGAAAAGGTCTTAACTAAGGACAAGGGGTCCAAGGATAAGAGGGTTGAGTTCGTAGGCCAAGAGTTACCGGAGGTTCACCGGTGTGGTTTAGCATTTGTTGAGTCACCTAGGGAGGTGGCTAGGGCTAAGAGCTCAAGGGAGAGCTCTAGAAGCCTTTGGGATATATGGTGAATTAATCTTAGGAGGGGTGCTCCTAGTGGTTTAGATGGACCATGGAGTGTGCCAAAAGAATTAGAGACGGACTTGAGTCTCAATTCTTGGGTTTTGGCACGGTGTTTTTGAGTTTCATGCATGGAAATATGACATTGGGGTCATATTGCATGAAAATTGGTTTTTGGTGTGTAATTGCCATGTAAATCAATGCTAGGGATGCATTGTGGGGTGGCATGGGCAAAGACATCAAGAGGAAACCAAAACTAGAACTTTAGGTCAAGGTTTGATTGAAGTTTTTGGCTAGTTTTGAGTTTTATGTCAAACTTGGGAATTGTGATAGATACATTTTGGAATGTATTTTTCCCAAGTAGATATGGGTACCACAAACCTCTTCACAAAATTTGGGAATTTTTGGAGATTTGTAGAATTTTTGGCGCATTTCTGAAGTTCGTCAGAAATGCTGAAATTTCAGACTTTCAGAGTATCAGTCGACTGCCATTTTGGCAGTCGACTGGTAAAGGCCAATTTTTGTATCAACAGCTGGTTTGGGGTCCAAATGATGAAAAACAAGTGTATGAGGGGTTAGTACACTATGTTTAGGACCATTAGGGATTAAAAGAACCAATAATTGGGTAATTATTTGGGTCTTTTTGATGTATGGCAAAGGGGGAGAGAAGTTTGGGTTTAAGTTGGGAAACAAAACTTACCTTTGCATGAAACCCTAGGTTTAGGGGGAGCTGAGTTTAAGGAGGAGTATGGTTGCTCCATTATTGGCGTAAGGGGAACCTTGGAGAGGTTCTTAAAAAGCCTTTGTAAGTCTAGTGTAAGGGGGAGCTTGGGAGAAGCTTTAAAAAACCCTGTTTGTTAGAAAATCCTAACTTGGACGGTTAGGTGAGAAAAGTCCTAGCATGGAGGGCTAGGTGTTGGAAAATCCTAACTTGGAGGGTTAGGTGGTAAATGTCCTAGAGGGCTAGGTGTGGGAAAATCCTAACTTGGAGGGTTAGGTGGTAAAAATCCTAGCTTGGAGGGCTAGGTGTAAAATTCCTAACTTGGATGGTTAGGTGTGGGATACCTTGGGATAGGATCCATTTTTGCATTGCATATGCATTTGTTTAACATGGTTTTTGCTATTGACTACTATCTTATTTCCCTAACTTAAACGGATTGCCAAACATCAAAAAGGGGGAGATTGTTGGAGCAATCGGCCCTAAGATGGTCCGGAGTGACCATAGGTTTTGATGTTTGGGCAAAGGGTTTAAGTTAGGTTTTCCCTTGTGTTCTTATATGTGTATGTTGAGTGTGCAGGTTGTATAGGTTACACATATAGACTTGACTGGATGGCCTCGGTACAGTGAAGGATGGCATGAAGGCAAGCTGGAGGCTTGCGTGCGCATCCGAGGGACCTTGGTGAGCAGGGACGATGAGCTGATGGGCGCGGACTTCGAGGCATGCGTGAAGGATGGCATGGAGGCAAGCTGGAGGCTTGCGTGCATCCGAGGGACGGGAGCCGAAGATGAAGAGGGCGCGAAGGCAACAGTCGAGGCTGCGGAGGAGGAGTCAGTCGAGTCGTGAGGGTACGAGTGCTGTGTGATTGTACTCGAGAAAGTCCTAGGGTCGAGTGCTGATAGATGTGTACTCGGGAAGGGAAACCCTAGGTGTGTGAGTAGGGCAGTCGACTGCCATTGTGGCAGTCGACTGGTACAACTCACAGAATGGTCTCAGGCTTAGACCAGTCGACTGCCCTGGGGGCAGTCGACTGGTAGGTGGCTGGTGAGCTGGCTGAGAATTCGAACGTTGGGGTGCAACGGTCGAATTTGGCTGGCACCAGTCGACTGCCCTGGGGGCAGTCGACTGGTAGCGAGAAATCAGCCCCGAGTCCTATTTAAAGAGGACTTCGTGGTGGCTGAGTTTCTTGACGAAACTTGTCTTGGTTAAGGGCAAGTTAGTAGTCTTCGTGTCCAGAGCTTTGTTTGGTGTTGTGGTGAGGTTTCTCCACCCACAAGGAGCGACACGTGATAGCCGGAGGTTATCCGGGGTTTGATCCGCCGAAGGATTGTTGGATTAGTCACCCGATCGGGGTGGATACCAACTAAATCTGAGGCGTTAGCATTGGTTAGTCTTTGTTCTTATTGTTTTATTTGTATTTCCGTTGTGCTAACATCTTGTAGAGAACGAAGACATCAAAATACGTTATTCACCCCCCTCTAGCGTACGACATCGATCCTAACACGGTCACTGTGCACACAAAAGAAGAACCTGATTATAGTCTTAGAATTGTTGTCATGAACTACTGCACTTGACTCCTTTTTATAGTACTTACTCAGACGCCTGAATGGCCTCTCAGGCACCCTCACTGCGGTGTACTGGGCGGAACTCTATCCGCTGTTTGGTCAAACTTTATCCTGGCCAGGCGCCTGAGTCCTTTTCAGGTGCCTGAGTGCCGACGTGAATCCTCCACTCAGCACTCGCCATGTAAGTCAGACCGTTGCGCTAGCTCAGCCGCCTGTTGCCAGCTCTTAGGCGCCTGAGTCCCATTCAGGCACCCTAGCCAACTACATTCTCTTTTTAGCTAAAACAAGGGTCAGTTCCAAACATACAATAATAAAATATAGAATTAAGACATGTATAAATTACAGTCAGTGTTGTCTTGGTCGTGACTTTTAGGTTTCATTCGAAACCCTAGGTCAGTTTGATGTCTACTATTCCCTCCCCGAGGAGCACGTCCTCATCTACTCCTCTTAGGAGAGCTTACCTGTTGCCACCCGAAACCTCCTTCTAGACTTTTGTTCGGCCTCCGAGAACCCGAAATTCGACGACGTTCGACCTCGACCCGTCTCGACTCCTGTCCTTGATCCCCACTCAGCAAAGTCTTCTGCTCGGTCCCCCTGGATCAAGTCTTCGTGCTCGGCTTCACTCGCCAAGTCTTGGTTGCCCGATCCCCAACCAAGACTTTGTGCTCTACTTCACTTGCCAAGTCTTCATTGCCCGATCCCCGACCAGAACTTCGTGCTCAACCCTGTAGGTCAAGACTTCTTGCCTAGCTTACCTAGGACATTTCTGCAATCTCAACAACTTCATTAGTACACCATACCAGCTTAACTTGAACCCTTTGCCACTTATCAAAACATGGTTTGATCTGGTGCTTCCAGCACTAACAATCTCCCTCTTTTTGATTATGGTAACCCAGTTCAAAGTTAAGCCTAAACAAGTTTTAACAGGGAAATAAAATTACTTTTAAGTTCTCTCCCTTAATCAGTTATTTCCCCTTAGATCATTTAACATTTGTGATTATAGATGAGATAAACTTTGTCTTTTTCAAATATGATTAAAAAAGTTCAGAGACTAAGTTAAGTTTTCTTTTGAAAAAAGTTGTAAAAATATTTAGTTGACTTCAGCTTTTTGAAAGAATACTTTTTGAAAATTTTGCTTACTTTTTGAAAAGCTTAAGTACTAAAACATTCTTTTCGAAAAAGTTAAGTGCTTTTCAAAAACTAAGAAGAGAGACTAAGTAGTTTTTCAAAATGCTGAGTCATTTTAAAAATAGGTTTTAAGTATTTGAAAAAAAATCTTAGTTTTCAAAAACACAAAAAAAACTTAGTTTTCGAAAACACTAAAAACTTAATTTTCGAAGAGAAATTTTCGAAAAGAGAAAAGACTGGTATAAAAACACTCTTTTCTTTGAACTCCTTTTCTTTCTCTCCCCCTTTGCCATATATCAAAATCATACATGTAATATGAGGGTAAGAATGAAAAATAATAGTTAAGTGTATCAAAGCGAGTAATTTCAAGTCACACAATAAGTTTAAGTAAAATGTCTAAGTCTACACTAAATTTTATAAGTCAAGTCTAGACACCTTTATTTTAAGTCCAAGTATGAAAGAAAAATTTTGAAATAATTTTAAATATTCAAAAAATAAAGTCAATTCCTTTTAGGCACCTATCTAACCTTTTAGCTACTTGCTGACTGTAATAAACAGTAGTTTTCACTTAGGTTAGTCAAGTCAAGTGTATTTTATAAATCGGCTTAGTTAGCTAGAATATTTGACTTGATTAATTTGAATTGCATTTATAATGCCCCCAACTTGTGTCGATGCATTGATTTTGAAGGATTTAAGTCTAGGGCAACAGTCATAAGCATCTCAACCCAGTCTAGGTTGTCAATCAAGTTAACCCTAATATGCTTGTGAGATGCTGACTTCTAAATCTATGGGAGCATATATACTAGGGTTAAGCCTAAGCTAAGTCCATATCGAAGAAAGACCCTAGTTTTGAAGGGGATAGTTTTAAAGTCAAAGTAACACTAAGTATCGAAAAAATGTAATAAATTTTGAAAACAAAGTTTCAAAATTTGAAATAAAGTTTTTGAAATCATTTTTAAAATCAGAATCAGACTTAGAATCTTAAAGAATTTTGAAGTTCGAAATCAAATCAAGATCAAACATTTGAAGTCCTACTCTACTAAGTACATTCCAAGCTGCCTTCTTAATGAATTGAGCTCAGACTCAGGTAGGGGTTTAGTAAAAATGTCTGCTAGGTTAGATTTGAACTCTATATGTTGAAGGATAATTTTACCCCTAGCTACGTGGTCCCTAACAAAATGATGTTTTACTTCTATATGTTTAGTCCTAGAATGGTGGATTAGGTTTTTAGTAAGATTTATAGAACTGATATTATCAATAAAGACCTTAGTTTAAGTATAGTCTGTTGGGACCGGGTGCATGTCGACAAGGATACGAGTTCGTAAAATTTAAAATTTTTACGTGCAGCGGAAGAGTTTGCATAAAATAATTTCCTAAATTATTTTAACTTCGTATCTAGCATGCAACCTTACATTGTGTTGACATAATCATAAAATAAAACTTTGCGGAAAAGTAAACATATTTACCAAGTACCTCTCGTAAGTCGAAGTAAGGGACGAGATCCAACCGTAGCGTCCCTTCGAAGCTCCGCCTCTATTCGCGTCCACGCCGAGTTCTCTTCGGGATGACTTCGCAAAGTCACGAGTTTTGTGCCGACGAGAACTACTAGATTCTCGGAAGGCACAACTAGATGAACAAGAGAGGAAAGATAGGAAACTAACCAACGAAGTAACGGAATCGAATTCCGAGAAAAGAGGAGTCGCTATCCGCTTCTTCTTCTTCGTATTCGGGTTCTCCTTCTTCTTCTTGAAGCTCACGGCCTCCTCCAAGGAGTCCTTTGTGCGCCGGCCCTAATCCTCTAGGGTGGGCACCGGCCCTAGGCAAGAGAGGGAAGAAGAGAAGAGAGAAGAGATTAAGAGAGAGAGGGAGAAAATAATTAATCTCTTAATTAGGAATAAGGGCTAGCCTTTGGTTCCTTTATATAGTAGCAACTCCTTTGCTAAGTCTCCCTCTAAACCGAATTAACGGATTTAACGGAAATAGTTATAAGAAATTTATCTTATAAATTTTCTTATTAATTATTCTGTTTAAACCGAGTCTTTATTATAAACTAATTTATAATAAAACTAATTCTTTTTCTCTTTAAATTATGGAATACATTTTATAAGAAATTTATAAACTTTCTTATTATGGAAAAATCAATTCATAATTGATTTTATAAAATTAAAATAAACCAATTCATGGATTATTTTAATCTTCCATAAAAGAATAAATTTCTATAAATTTTATTTATATAAATTTCTCTATACAAATTTATTTATCCATAATTTATAAAATAAATCGCACTAGATTTATTTTATTAATTAAACCAAAATTAATTGGTTTTCTCCTCTTATTGTGGCCGGCCACCAAAGGGGGTTTTGACACCCTCTTTGGCCGGCCAAACCAACCCGAAACGCCGCGAATTAAACTCATTTAATTCGCCCAAAAAGCCTTCAAAAGACTTAGCCATTTTTAGCTTCCATTGCGCCTCTGACTAACTCAGATTCGACTTATTTCTCTTGATCGGAAAATCCAATTTTCAACTCATTTTAAATCCCTCGGATTACTCGTAGTGCGTGTGACTAAATAGGCTTTCGATTTATGTTGGCCGTCTATAATTAACTAATTATAGAACGATCATGAGTGGCACCTAGTAGTACATCATGATCCCCAATTAATCGAAAGATCAACGGTTTGACCTCAGAAGAAATTATTCTGAAACCCTTCAGCAGCTCTAATGAATCGTGCCCCATTCCCTTCACCACCTTATACCCACTTGGTTCAGGACACGGTCAATGGTGTCAGTCCCCACTAGGCTGACTACGTCACACCTAGCCCAAGTAGTGTCTTTCTCGTCCTTTGGATTTCTAATTACTCTCATGTATTTAAGAGACTCGCACTCTTAACATGATATGCTCTGGCCAGAGGCTTTGAGTAACAATCCGACGATAGGCCTGGGTATACATCTCCTCGCAAGGAGTGGTGAATCCTTTGTAGGCTGTTCAAACATCTTCGAGCACTTCGGCTTATACCCGATCATCCTGGGTCCACACCTCCTTGGAGATGCTTGCTTAAGATGTCAAAGTATAAGTCTCCATGACCAAGATGACTTGAACACCGCAAGTCAAAGGAACATCGCACTTAAGCCACAGTAAGATCTTCATTGACATATCTATATGTAGATTCCCATATGAAGTCTTACAGCTAGTCACTCCAATGAACTAGTTCCCTTAACTAGCATCCATGTTTATCTCCGGACATCCCAATGTCACCAGCCAGTGAGAATCAGCTGATTAGAGAATAACCCATGCTAGTCTCAACAGAATTGATAATGTCCGTATTTATCAATTCATCGACTAGGGATATTTCCAACACTTCACATTTGCACATTTAGAGATAATCACTAGTTGTGATCCCATCACAAATTCTCTTATGCTGTGAATTGCATGGCGGACATTCAGTATATGAGTTTAAGATCCCAATCAAATACAAACATGTATACTCAAATAGTGAATTATCATTTATTAAAATAAATGTTTATAATCATAAGGCGATTGCCTTAGGACACTTCTCTCATATCACTAACAAACTCCCACTTGGCCTAATGCCAATCGCTACGGTATCCAATACCACAGGCTCTAACATGACCCTCAAACTTGCTTTGAGGCAAGACTTTAGTTAAAGGATCCGCTATATTCCTTTCAGTGGGAACTCTCTCAATTTGTATGTCATTCCTACTTATAATCTCTCTGATCAGATGATAGCGTCGAAGCACGTGTTTGGATCGCTGATGAGACCTTGGTTCCTTCGCTTGTGCAATAGCTCCATTGTTGTCGCAGTATACCGGCACTGCTTCATCAATGGTTGGAACCACGCCAAGTTCGGAGACAAACTTCTTGATCCAGACTGCTTCCTTTGCTGCTTCCGAAGCTGCGATATATTCCGCTTCCGTGGTAGAATCCGCTACGGTGTCTTGTTTGGAACTCTTCCAACTTACTGCGCCTCCATTCAAAGTAAATACGTATCCAGACTGCGATTTGGAGTCATCCTTATCTGTCTGGAAACTGGCATCTGTATACCCACGTATTATCAAATCTCCTTCTCCATATATTAGAAATACATCCTTAGTTCTTCTTAAGTACTTAAGGATTGTCTTAACAGCCGCCCAATGATCCATTCCTGGATCAGATTGGTATCTGCTCGTGACGCTCAGAGCATACGATACATCGGGCCTAGTACATAACATAGCATACATGATAGATCCTATTGCGGATGCATAGGGAATCTTATTCATGCTAATCCTCTCGTCTTCTGTGCGCGGACACATAGACTTCGAAAGGTTGATCCCATGCCTGATGGGAAGGTAACCTTTCTTGGATTCCGACATGCTAAACCTTTTTAGCACTCGGTCTATATATGTAGACTGCGAAAGACCAAGCAACCGTTTTGATCTATCTCTATAGATTCTAATCCCAAGGATATAGGTTGCTTCTCCCAGGTCTTTCATGGAGAAAGTTTTGGACAACCAAATCTTAACTGTCTGTAAAACTGATATATCGTTTCCTATAAGTAAGATGTCATCGACATATAATACTAGGAATACGACTGCACTCCCACTAACCTTCTTGTACACACAAGGTTCGTCAGGATTTTGTGAGAAATCAAACTCTTTGATTGTCTCATCAAAACGGATATTCCAGCTCCTAGATGCTTGCTTTAGTCCATATATGGATCGTCGAAGCTTGCATACCTTGGTTTTATCAACCGATGTGAAACCTTCAGGTTGTATCATGTATACATCCTCAAGCAGGTTTCCGTTAAGGAAAGCTGTTTTCACATCCATTTGCCATATCTCATAATCATAATGAGCTGCTATGGCTAGGAGCATCCGAATGGATTTAAGCATAGCTACTGGCGATAGGTTTCGTCATAATCAATTCCTTGTTTTTGACGATATCCTTTTGCCACTAATCTAGCATAAAGGTAACACATTACCTTCCATGTCGGTTTTCTTCTTGAAAACCCACTTGCACCCTATGGGCTTAATCCCTTCAGGTGGGTTAACCAAGTCCCATACTTGATTTTCGTACATGGAATCCATTTCCGACTTCATGGCCTCAAGCCATTTGTCCCTTTCTGAATTTTTCAGAACATCTTCATAACTGATAGGTTCGTCATCACAATGAGCAACACGTCGTTCGATTCACTTACGAGAAATCCGTATCTCTCTGGAATGTTGCGTGTCCTATCAGACCTACGAAGAGGTGGTTGTAGTTTTAGGTTCAACTGATAGCTCATCACTATGAATTATCGGTTGTGGGCCTAGACTAGGTGTCTCTGTGATGTCTATTGGAGTTTCTTGAACTTCATCAAGTTCAATCTCACTCCCACTGTTTTCTTGTAAAAGAAACTCTTTCTCTAGAAATACAGCATGCCTTGAAACAAACACCTTTTGTTCCAAGGGATGATAGAATTGGTAACCCTTCGTTTCCTTAGGGTATCCAATAAAT
>JAGFNQ010010560.1:23491-44460 GCA_024364735.1 Boesenbergia rotunda | reverse complement strand
AAAATCTTAACTTGGAGGGTTAGGTGTGGAAAATCCTAACTTGGAGGGTTAGGTGTTGAAAAGTCCTAACTTGGAGGGTTAGGTGTAGGATGCCTTGGGATATGATCCATTCTTGCATTGCATATGCATTTGTTTAGCATGGTTTTTGCTATAGACTACTATCCTATTTCCCTAACTTAAACGTATTGCCAAACATCAAAAAGGGGGAGATTGTTGAGGCAATCTGTGGTCCGGAGTGACCAAGTATTTTGATGTTTGGGCAAAGGGTTTAAGTTAGGTTTACCCTTGTTATCTCATATGTGTATGCTGAGTGTGCAAGTTGTACAGGTTACACATATGGACTTGACTGGATGGCCTCGGTACGGTGAAGGGTGGCATGGAGACAAGCCGCGGACTTGTGTGCATACCTGAGGGACCTTGGAGAGCAGGGACGATGAGCTGATGGGCGCAGACTTCGAGGCATGCGGGAAGGATGGCATGGAGGCAAGCTGGAGGCTTGCGTGCATCCGAGGGACGGGAGCCGAAGATGAAGAGGGCTCGAAGGCAACAGTCGAGGCTGCGGAGGAGGAGTCAGTCGAGCCGAAATGATTCTTGTCATTTTTTTTCTTTTTTAAAAACTATTAACTACTTTTCAAAAATTCATAGTTTTAAAAACATATTGTTTTAAACTTTTTCTTTGACTTTCCGACTTAGTTTTTCAAAAATTATCCCCTTTAAAATGAGGAATTTTTTTGTTATAGACTTAGCTTACGACTTAACCCTAGTATGCATGCTCCTATAGATTTAGAAGTCAACATCTCACAAGCACATTAGAATACTTTGATTGATAACTTAAACTGGGTTGAGATGATTAGGTCCATGCCTTGACTCAAGATGGTTTAAGCAGAGAATCAAGAGCAGTTAGGCCAATAAATACAATTGAACTGGAATCAGGTTAAGTAATCAAGCTTAGAAAGTCTAACTTGATAAGACTACTTACCTTGACTAATCCTAGTGAAAGCTACTATTTTATAACAGTTAGTAAGTAACAAACTGGGCTAAACAGAGACCCAAGAAATTAAGATTTGTCTATTTCTCAAATTATTTTTTTATTGCATGGTATGCTTTTCAGACTTAAATCATGCTTGGACTCAATAGGATTATTAACTTGGTTCAAATTACTTTTTAGACTTAACAAATTATTCTTTAGCATTAATTCTTGCTTAATTATTTCATAATTTGTTAATTGTTCTCTATCATTTGCATTCTTAAAAATTAACACTTGACATTTTTTTCAAAATTTTCTTATGGTTTTTTCAAAAATTCATAGCTCTGATACTCAATATTTTCTTTCTTTCTCCTTAATCAAAGTTTTCTTTCAAAACATATTTTCAAAAAGTAGATCTACTATAATTTTTTTTTGATATATTGCAAAGGGGGAGAGTAGAAAAAGTAAAGTTAAAAATTAAATTGTTCTCTTTTTCAAAAAAACTTTGCTTTCGAAAGAATTTTTTGTTAAGGAAAAACTCTATTTTTTCAAAAAGATTTTCACTTTAACATAGAGTTTCTTTCTTGGTACTCAGAAGTTTTTTCAAAATCAAAGTAATGAACGTCTTCATACTTCGAATTTTTTTTGAAAAATTAGAAAATCCTTGAAAGTGGAAATTGCATGTTTTTTTTTCAAAAAGCTTCAGACGGAGAATTTCAAATCAAGGGGGAGCTTTTATGCAATATTTCAATTTTGTAAGGTTTTTCTCAAAAATTGCAAATGTTCTAAAAATAAGGGGGAGATTACTACTTAAGGAGGAGAGTTAAAAGTTGTTTCAAAATTTGTTATGTCTTAAAGAAAAATTGCTTTATTCCGTTACATAACTATGGTTTATCTCTTGTTTATATATTTTAACTTAACTTTCGAACTAGGTTGTCATATATCAAAAAGGGAGAGATTATTAGTGCTAGAAGCACCAGATCGAACCTGATTTTGATAATGCAAAGGGTTCGTTAAGTTTATGTTGTGATCTAATGAATTTACTAAGTGTGCACCAAAGTCCTAGTTAACCTAGGCACGAAGTCTTGACCTACAGGGTTGAGCACGAAGTCATGGTCGAGGATTGGGCACGAAGTCCTAGTTGAGGGCTAGGCACCAAAGACCTGACCAAGGGTTGGGCACGAAGACCTGGTTCGAGGAATTGGGCACGAAGTCCTAGTCGAGGACTGGGCACCGAAGACCTGATCAGAAAGATCGGGCAGGAGACTTAGCCAAGCGAGGACTACGGGTAGAAGTAGAGACGGGTCGAGGTACAAACATCTCAAGATCCGAGAGTCTCGGAGGTCAAGCAAAAGTCCAACCGAAGGAGCCGGTTGGTAAATGGTAACTTCTCCCGAGTAGAGTAGGTGAGGATGCGTTCCCCAAAGAGGGAATAATAGGTGTCAGTTCGACCTAGGATTTCATTTAAAATCCAAAGTCAGAACCAAACAGATCTAGCTGTCATTCATGAATTTATTTTATTATTATACTGTGTTCTTGGACTAATCTTGGTTACAGGCTAAAGGAACTAGCTGCTGCGATCAGGGGCACCTGAGAGGGTTCAGGCGCCTGAGAACCTAAGCACCTGAGAGGACTCAGGTGCCCCAGAGAGGTTTTCTCAGTAGGTGGCAAAGCTGAGTTGGCAGTTGTGCCACGTTAGCTCCCAGTCCCCTCGTTGCTCCCAAGCGCCCTAGTGATCCCAGGCGCCCAAGAACAAGATAATAGTTGGCTAAGTCTGTGGAGCGATTGACCCGGTGATGTGTAGGGCGCCCCTATAACCTATCAGGAGCCCGAGATCAAGTATAAAAGGGGTTTCACCCCCTTTGTTTCCAACATCAACTCAAGCACTCAAAAACATTACGACAACCTTCCGTGCTCAAGTTTTCTGTGCCAACAATGTTCAAGATCGACAACACGCCACTCTAACAAGTTCTGCTCTTCTTCTTAAATGTCGTTGGTATAAAGTTTTCAATTCAGTTCTGTGCTTAAATCATTATACTTGTACATCATTTTTTGACTTATAGTATTGCCCAACGAAAACAGTCAAGAACCGTGAGCCTTAGAATATGAGTCATCACAGACTCTGAACCAAGTAAAACAAACTATGTTAGCAGTGTTTTATCTTGCGAAGTTATTTATTTCTGTTGTGCTTACTCCTGATTAATTTCCAAAAAAAGATGTTATCAATATCCCCCCCTCCCTCTATCGATCACAACGATCCCACACTTTTTTATTGTTTTCATTGATAGGGTGCGAACTTTGAGAGGAGTTGCTCTTTGGAAGCTTAAAATGGAAATATTCTTTAAAATCGACTTCGATATCTTATTAATAATTAAATACAATTTTGTAGTACCAAAAGATCAAAACGGAGAAGATAAGAAAGAACACCTATGTGTAGGATCGAGATTGAACGATAGGGGGGGTGAATATCGCTTAACAAAACTTCATATTTTAAACATAACGATGATAGACTACACAATGAAAACATAAGGTTAGAGTAAGCATCGGAGTTAGAGAGAGATAGGAAGCAGCGAAAAATAAAACACAGCGCGATCGTTAACTCAAATTGATTTTACTTGCTTCGGAGTCTTGACCGACGCCTACTGTAAGGCCCACGATCCTTGATCATCTACTTTGGGCAATACTAATAATCGTAAGAATATTACAAATTACAAAATTGAAGTGTGCAATAAGAGAAAAACAATTATACCGACTCCTGAAATGAAAGGAAGATCTTCGTTCGGAGAGTCAGACGGCGTTTCAGCATTTATCAGATCTTCGGTCGCGCAACACATAGAAGAAGAAACTGATTGTAGTCTTAGAATTGTTGTTATGAACTGCTGCACTCGACCCCTTTTTATAGTACTTACTCAGGCGCCTGAATGACCTCTCAGGCTCCCTCACTGCAGCATACCGGGCGAAACTCTATCCGTTGTTCGGTCAGACTTTATCCTGGCCAGGCGCCTGACTCCCTTTTAGGCGCCTGACTGACGTGGATCCTCTACTCAGGACTCGCCACGTAAGCTAGACCGTTGCGCCAGCTCAGCTGCCCGCTACCAGCTCTCAGGCGCCGGAGCCCCATTCAGGCACCCCAGTCAACTGCTTTCTCTTTTTAGCTGCAACAAGGGTCAATTCCAAACATACAATAATAAAATATAGAATTAAGACATGTATGAATTACAACCAGTGTTGTCTTGGTCCTGACTTTCAGGTTTCACTCGAAATCCTAGGTCGGACAGACGCCTACTGTTCCCTCACCAGGGAACACATCCTCACCTACTCCTCTCAAGAGAGTTTACCTGTTGCCACCCGGAACCTCCGGTTGGACTTTTGCTCTGCCTTCGAGAATCTGAAACTCGACGACGTTCGACCTCGACCCGTCTCGGCTCCTGTCCGAGATCCCCGCTCGGCAAAGTCTTCTGCTCGGTCCCCTTGGACCAAGTCTTTATGCTCTGCTTCACTCGCTAAGTCTTCATTGCCCGATCCCCGACCAGGACTTCGTGCTCGGCTTCACTTGCCATGTCTTCATTGCTCGATCCCCGATCCCCGATTAGGACTTCATGCTCAACCCTACAAGTCAAGACTTCTTACCTAGCTTTCCTAGGACTTTCCTGCAATCTTATCAACTTCATCAGTACACCATACCAATGTAACATGAACTCTTTGTCACTTATCAAAACAAGATTCAATCTGGTGCTTCCAATATTAACAATCTCCCCCTTTTTGATTATGGCAACCCAGTTTAAAGTTAAGCCTAAATAAGTTTTAACAGGGAAATAAAATTACTTTTAAGCTCTCCCCCTTAATCAGTTATCTCCCCCTAGATCATTTAACATTTGTGATTATAGAGGAGATGATATTTTTTAAAATAAACTTAGTCTTTTTCAAATATGATTAAAAAGTTCAGAGACTAAGTTAAGCTTTCTTTTAAAAAAAGTTATAAAAATACTTAGTTGACTTAAGCTTTTTGAAAGAATACTTTTGAAAATTTTGCTTACTTTTTGAAAAGCTTAAGTACTAAAATATTCTTTTCGAAAAAGTTAAGTGTTTTTCAAAAAACTAAGAAGAGAGACTAAGTACTTTTTTAAATGCCAAGTCATTTTAAAAATAGGTTCTAAGCATTTGATAAAAAAAAACAGTTTTCAAAAATACTAAAAAGAAGCTTAGTTTTCGAAAGCACTAAAAAAACTTAATTTTTGAAAAGTGATTTTCAATAAGCGAAAAGATTCGAAATGCGAAAAGATCGGTATAGAAGCACTCTTTTCTTTGAACTCCTTTTCTTTCTCTCCTCATTTGCCATATATCAAAATCATGCATGTCATATGAGGGTAAGAATAGCTACGTGTATCAGAGCGAGTAATTTCAAGCAACACAATAAGTCTAAGTAAAATGTCTAAGTCTAGGCTAAGTCTAAGTCAAGTCTAGGTACCTTCATTTTGAGTCTAAGCGTGAAAGAAAAAATTTGAAAATAATTTTAAATATTAAAAAAATAAAGTAAATTTTTTTTAGGCACCTGTCTAACCTTTTAGCTACTTACTAATTATAATAAATAGCAATTTTCACTTAGGTTAGTCAAGTCAAGTGTGTTTTATAAATCAGCTCAGTTAGCCAGAATACTTGACTTGATTAATTTGACTTGCATTTATAATGCCCCCAACTTATGTCGATGCACTAATTTTGAAACATCTAAGTCTAGGACAACAGTCTTAAGCATCTCAACACAGTCCAGGTTGTCAACCAAGTTTACTCTAATGCGATTATGAGATGCTGGATTCTAAATCTATAGGAGCATACATACTAGGGTTAAGCCTAAGCTAAGTCCATGTTGAAGAAAGACCCTAGTTTTGAAGGGGTAGTTTTAAAATCAAAGTAAAACTAAGTATCAAAAAGTACAATAAATTTTGAAAATAAAGTTTTGAAATTTGAAATAAAGTTTTTGAAATCATTTTTAAAATCAGAAACAGACTTAGAATCTTAAAGAATTTTAACGAACAAAATCAAATCAAGATCAAACATTTGAAGTCCTACTCTACTAAGCACATTCCAAGCTGCCTTCTTAATGAACTGAACTTAGACTCAGGTAGGAGTTTAGTAAAAATGTCTGCTAGGTTAGATTTGTACTTTATATGTTGAAGGATAATTTCATCCTTAGCTACGTGGTCCTTAACAAAGTGATGTTTCACTTTTATATGTTTAGTCCTAGAACGGCGGATTGAGTTTTTGGTAAGGTTTATAGAACTGATATTATCAATAAAGAACTTAGTTTGGGTATAGTTTAGGTTAAAATCCTTAAGGGTATGCATCATTCATAAGAGTTGAGCTAC
Organism: Boesenbergia rotunda; assembly: GCA_024364735.1. Lineage (NCBI taxonomy): Eukaryota > Viridiplantae > Streptophyta > Magnoliopsida > Zingiberales > Zingiberaceae > Boesenbergia > Boesenbergia rotunda. The sequence goes on along the minus strand of JAGFNQ010010560.1, from coordinate 38,130 downwards.
ACATTCCCCTAAGGCAACATACTCTGCTTCATTTGTAGATAAGGCAACCCAATGTTATTTTCTAGTGCACCAACTAACTAACTCTGACCCAGCAATTGACAGCTCCCACTTGTACTTTTTCTATCTAGTTTACAACCTGTATAGTCTGAGTCAGAAAATCCTAATAGTTAAAAACTGGAAGTCCTAGGGTACCAAATATCTGCATTTAGGGTGTCCTTAATATATCTAAGGATTCTTTTAACTGTAGTTAATGTGACTTCTTAGCACAGGTTTGGTACCTGACACAAATACCTACTGCAAAAAAAGGGTATCAGGTCTATTAGCAGTTAGGTAAAGTAAGCTTCCTATAGCACTTCTATAATACTTTAAGTCAACTGGCTTACCTTCAAGGTCATTATCTATTTTAGCATTTGTGGCCACAGGGGTACATAAGTCTTTTGAATTTCTTAATTAATTCTTTTGCATATTTTGATTGGTGAACATAATTTCCATCCTTGGTTTGTTTAATTTGGAGTCCTAAAAAGAAGTTCAATTCACCTACTAAACTCATTTCAAATTCACTTTTCATAATTTAAATAAATTTTTTAAAGAAATTTGTATTAGTTGATCCAAAAATTATATTATCTACATAAATTTGAGCTATAAAGATATTTTTTTCTAAGGTCTTAACAAATAGGGTTGAGTCAATTTGGCCTCGGTTAAAACCATTAGAAATTAGGTAAGTGGATAGTCTTTCATACCAAGCCCTAGGTGCTTGTTTTAAACCATAAAGAGCTTTTCTAAGTTTGAATACATGGTTAGGGTAGTCTAAGTCTTCAAAACTCGGGGGTTGTCCTACATAGACTTCCTCTTTTATAAATCCATTTAGGAAGACAGACTTAACATCCATTTGATATAATTTGAATCCTCTATGGTCTGCAAAGGCTAGCATCATTCTAATTGACTCAAGTCTAACTACAAGGGCATAATTTTCATCATAGTCTAACCCCTCAACTTGACTAAAACCTTTAGCCACTAAGTGAGCTTTGTTTCTCACTATTTCACCTTGGTCACTCAACTTATTCCCAAACACTCACTTAGTGTCTATAATGGACTTACCTTCAGGTTTAGGTACTAAGTCCTAGACTTGGTTTCTATCAAATTGAGCTAGTTCTTCCTACATAGCAATGATCCAGTCTGGGTCAAGTAAGGCACCCTCTTCTATGGTCTTAGATTCAATCTTTGAAATTAGTGCAACCTGACTTAGGTTTCTATAGGAGGACCTTGTTCTGACATCTAAGGTTGGATCACCCATAATTTGGTCGGTTGGGTGATTTCGTCTGGGTTTCTTAGGTCTCCTAGAACTTGGTTCAACTTCAGGTCCGATTGGTAGGTTTTGGGTTGGTTCAGGGATTGGTTCAGTAGATAACATTAAATTTGGTTCAAGGACCGGTTCAGTGGTTAAGTCTAAGACTGTTCAGATATGGATTCAATTGGTGAGTTAGTAATTTGTTCTGGTCTAGACTCATCATCTTTTGGATTAGTTAAGTTGGGTTGATTTTAGTTAGATTGATTGGTTGGGTTCGGTTAGTTTTCTTCATTAAATATTATATTAGTAGTTTCTTCAATCTTAAGGGTTTGTTTGTTATAAACTCTGTAGGCCCTACTTGAGGTTGAGTACCCTAAAAATATAGCAAGGGTAGACTTGGATTGGAATTTACCTAAGTAGTCTTTTGTGGTTAAGATGTGGGCTTTATAGCCAAAGACCCATAGATAATGTAGGTTGGGTGATTTATAATAATATATTTCATAGGGGGTCCTAGGGCAGGAAAATTCATGAAAATATCCATTTATGTTGCAGAATTCAGTAAATTTTGAGTTTTCGAATTCGCCCCCGTGATCACTTCGAATTCATTTAATTTTGGTATCTTTTTAATTTTCAAAGATTTTAGTTAAATTTCTAAAGGATTCAAGATATTGATCTTTGATTTTAAGAAATTGGACCTAAGTGAATTTACAATAGTCATCAATTATAACTAAGCAGTACCGGCTTTCGCTTAGTGACTTGACTCCGTGAGAATCAAATAGGTCCAGGTGTAGGAGATCAAGTACAGATTGGGTCAGGTCAGGTTGGGTATGTTTGTAGGTAAACTTGGTCTGTTTACCCTATTGACATGGACCACAAACTGAATTTTCAAGATTCCTAAGTTTGGGTATACCCTTAACTAGTTCTTTCTGGCTAAGTCTAAAGATTAGCTTTAGGTTGGCATGTCCTAATCTCCTATTCCAGAGTTTAGTTTCTTCTATTTGAGTTAGATAATACTTAAGTGAGGTAGGTAGGTTTATGACATAGATGTTATTTTTCCTAAGTCCTTTTAGGGTAACCTCTGGGTCTTGTAAGTTCCTAATCAGGCAGTTTTGGTTGATAAAAATGACCAAGTATCCAGTATCACAGAGCTAACTAATACTGAGTAAATTAAATTCAAAACTATCAACCAAAAGGACCTTTTTGATAGTAAAGTCGGAGCTTAGTTCAATGTTACCTGAATCAATTACCTTAAGTGTAGCGTTGTTGCCAAATGCTACTATTCCTAGGTCTTTGTATTTTAGTTTGGTGAACTTTGACTCGTCTCCAGTCATATGTCTGGAGTGTAAGTACCCCTGGTTGATTTTGATGTGATCAACCGATTTAAGTTAGGTCCTGGTATGTTTAATCCCTCTGCTAAGTGTGCAGGAGCTTAGGTACGGAGGAAGTCGAGCGTAAGACGTAGCGGACGAGAAGGATTGTGCGGGGAAGTGAGCCGACGAGCTAGGTACAATCCGAGGGACGCGGAAGCTGCGGAAGAGTACACCGGTGGATCGAGAAGGACGTACGCGACGCCCGAGGGACGGGAAACTGGGAGGAAGCACGCTCGAGGGGCGAAAGGTTGGAGTCGGGTTCGGGTGACCCTAACTCCGGTTGGTCGGAAATCACCCAGAAGATGAACCAAAAGACTGGTCAGTTTGACCAAGTCAAACCAGGCACCTGAAACAAAAAGAATTTTATTTGTTGATGTGAAGATTTGAACCGACAACCTCGCTTACGTATATCACCAGTCTTACCGACTGAGTTAAGGAAGAGATGTGATTGAAGTTGTTGCGAGCAGATGATAAAGTTATTATCTATTGCGAGCAGAAGATAAAGTTATCTCTTAAACGATAACTTTATCCTTTAATCAGATCCAATTGATGCAGTTTAATCCCATCCAAGATCAACCAACCAGATTACATCCATGGATCAATGGCCAAGAGAAAATTCCTCAACAATCAACAATCCAGATTTATTCTCTTAGGTTATAAATAGGCTTAGAGTTTCAACCTTTTCATTCAATCATTTTTATTCATTCTTGTAAAATCTCTAAAAGTCTAGCGTGCTATTTTTGTAAGGCTTCTCCGCCACAAGGAGATTTTTTTTATTGAGCGTCCACTGCCTTGGAAGCAACGTTCTCAGTTGCGACCAAGTTTTTTTTAAAGACGAGTGCCTCCACTTTCATAATTTTTTTTCCGTCTATTCACCCCCCCTCTAGCTGGTCCAACCCGATCCAACAAGTGGTATCAGAGCCAAGGTTGCCGCAGAAGGACTAACCGCCGACTGCAGCAATTTCAAGAAAATGGTTGGAGCCATAATCAACCCGCCAAAGTTTGAGGGGGAGTTCACGATGTGGAAGCGCCGAATGCAGGTATTTTTTAAAACTAATATTGAATTGCTAATAATTATGAAAAATGGTTTTTCAGTTCCTAAAGATAACAACGGCAAGGATAAAGAAATAGAATCGTGGACCAATAAGGAGAAATCAGACTTTGAAGCAAACGGCAAAGCTGAATTTCATCTACTAGCCGTTCTTCCCGCGCAAGAAATTAACCGTATCGAGAATTACAACTCGGCAAAAGAGCTCTGGGAGAAATTCCTGGAATTACATGAAGATAAGAATAAGAAATCAGACATCGCCGCACTAAACACAAGGAAGATCCAACTCGATGATGAGTCCTCGTCAGAAGAGTCGGAAGGTCAAGAATACGCGGGACTTACGCTGATGGCAAATCAACAAGAAGGGAGCACTGATGAAGGGGGAGAGATGTCAGAAGAAAGCGACGACGAAAGAGGAACCTCGCTTTTCGAAAGCGACCCGGTAAGTGAGGTTTGTTTTCTTCCTCATGATCAATTATATGCAGGAGTTAAAGCCTTGCTCAAATCTAATTGTAGATTAGAAAAAGAAAATATAAAATTAAAAAATGAATTAACATTTACAACCTCTTTTGATATTTTGAAAAATGAAAAAGATAATTTGAAAAACTTAGTTCAAAAATTAGAAATTGATATTGCATATTTACGCCAAAAGAAAAATAGCTTTCCTGATAATTTAAATTGGTATTTCAAAAATCATAAGGGTGAACTTAAAAAAGTGCTCAAAAGCTATATTCCGCCTAAGTTTTTAAATAATCCTGTAGACAGAAACTTATTTTGGATTCCGAAATTTATTTTAAACTAATAATTTTTTTATTATTTATGTGCAAATTTTTTTTTACAAAAATTATGTTTTTTTGTGCACAATTATGCTATCCATCCATTGAAAATTTTTCAAAAACATTCGAATATTTTTTTTGATTTTTTGCTCGAAATTTGAAATTTATTTTCATAGATCTAATTTTTCGTGATTCAGATATAGTGGAAAGAACTCAATATAATTTCTTTCTTTTCAAAGCATTTTTTGAATTTTTTAAAATTTATTCCTCAAAAACTCTTAACTGTTGCTTTTTCATTTATTTTTGGACTTGATCAACCAATTTAAAACTCAAAATTTTTGTCCAAACTCATATTGTCATCTTCGACATTAACAAAAATATACAGATTTTTTTTCGATTTTTTATGAATTGTTTATTGAAATATGATTTTTTTAAAAATTCGATAGAAAAATATTTTGACTAGATTCGATTTTTTTTGGAACTCCTCATCAGCTGTGGATTTTATCAAAATTTTTTTAGATTTTATTTAAGTCATTTTTTTTTAAAAAAAATGGAATTAACTTTGAAAAAATATGCCATTTTAAAATTTGAAAAATCTATGGCAACACGATTTTTTTCACTTAGAATATTTTTTATCGCACTCAAACATTTTCTTCTTCCCTAATTATATTTTCCCATTTTTTTGATGTGATCAAAGGGGGAGGAATAGTATTAAGTTAAGGGCTAGAATTTTAATTTACTCGAAATTTAAGTTTTACTGTTTACATTATTATGCATGTTTTTTATTTTGATTACCCTAACTTAACTCGGATTGATGCACATCAAAAAGGGGGAGATTGTAAGTACCCCTGGTTGATTTTGATGTGATCAACTGATTTAAGTTAGGTCCTGGTATGTTTAATCCCTCTGCTAAGTGTGCAGGAGCTTAGGTACGGAGGAAGTCGAGCGTAAGACGTAGCGGACGAGAAGGATTGTGCGGGGAAGTGAGCCGACGGGCTAGGTACAATCCGAGGGACGCGGAAACTACGGAAGAGTACACCGGTGGATCGAGAAGGACGTACGCGACGCCCGAGGGATGGGAAACTGGGAGGAAGCACGCTCGAGGGGCGAAAGATCAGAGTCGGGTTCGGGTGAGCCTAACTCAGGTTGGCCGGAAATCACCCAGAAGATGAACCAAAAGACTGGTCAGTTTGACCAAGTCAAACCAGGCACCTGAAACAAAAAGAATTTTATTTGTTGCTGTGAAGATTTGAACCAACAACCTCGCTTACGTATATCACCAGTCTTACCGACTGAGTTAAGGAAGAGATGTGATTAAAGTTGTTGCGAGCAGATGGTAAAGTTATTATCTGTTGCGAGCAGAAGATAAAGTTATCTCTTAAAGGATAACTTTATCCTTTAATCAGATCCAATGGATGCAGTTTAATCCCATCCAAGATCAACCAACCAGATTACATCCATGGATCAATGGCCAAGATAAAATTCCTCAACAATCAACAATCCAGATTTATTCTCTTAGGTTATAAATAGGCTTAGAGTTTCAACCTTTTCATTCAATCATTTTTATTCATTCTTGTAAAATCTCTAAAAGTCTAGCATGCTATTTTTGTAAGGCTTCTCTGCCACAAGGAGATTTTTTTTATTGAGCATTCACTGCCTTGGAAGCAACGTTCTCAGTTGCGACCAAGTTTTTTTAAAGACGAGTGCCTCCACTTTCATAATTTTTTTTCCGTCTATTCACCCCCCTCTAGCCGGTCCAACCCGATCCAACATGGAGCACCCACTATCCAACATCCACTGGTCCAAATCTTAATGTTCCTACACATAATGTGGGTTTGTTTGGATTTAGTTTAGTAGAAGTAAAGGATAGGTTGTTCAAGTTCACATGCCTAATCTGTCTCACCCAATTTAAGTGATTAAGCATGTTAAGCCTATGATCGTTTTGTGAGACAAAGTTCAGTCTAACCAGTTTGATCTAATTAGCTGGATTGAACTAAAGAAAAAAAAATTGAAGAAGGGTTTTTAAGACCAACTTTTGACAAAGATTGAGAAAAGTTTGAAAATGAATTATTGAAAAAGATTAAGACAAATTTGAAAACGAATTTTTGAAAGAGATAAAGATAAATTTAAAAAAGAATTTTTGTGAGGAGAAAAAATTAACAGGATTTGGGTTGATCTATCTTTATTCATCCTAACCATCTCACCCATTTCTAAGTGATAAAACAAGAATCCTTATTTATTTTGTGAGATGCTTTTAATTTTATCTTGAAATTAGGTTAAGTCTAAGATATGATTGAGCCTTGAGTTAGATTTAAATTTAAGAATTAGTAATTTAAAAATAAATTTTAATATTTGGCTTCCAGGTTTTGGCGAGGCACAGAGGCCTTCTTTAGCCTTAGCCTTATTGGATCAACAACTCGTTCCTAGACAAAGATGCATAAAGAAATAGTATTTTTAAATTCCTTGTTCAGAAACCTTAGTCTAACTAGTCGAGGATGTGGCAAGATAGCTTCGACTAGTTCCACCGGACTAAGAAGACCACATAAGAGACGCCTTCCCCTACTTGACTCCCTAGACGGCTTTCCTAACGTACTATCAGCTCACCCCACCCTAATACTAGGTTGTTCAAGTTTCAATCAGATCTAGTCCTTAACTAACCATTTCTAATCCTAAGCATGATAATTTTCAAAAAAAATAAACAAGCATCAAGTAAGGTATTCAATCAAAAAAACTATCTAACCAGTCATTGGAATTCTCTTCCTCAAGTCTTTGAACTTAAGTTGAGTTTTCTTCCTGAACTTGCTCAGTCAAAGGACTCGAGTTGGTCTCTTCCTTAAAGAGTTTTACCTCCTTTCGGAGAGACCTGATCCAGTCATTGGACTTAGCCAATTTGCGAGATAAGTAAGAAATTAATTCATAAAGCTCCGATTCGGAAAAACTCGTTACCTTAAGTTGGCCTGTTTCTGATAGTGAACAGTTCCATGCTTCGTTTCTTCATCCGATTCAGAGTCGATGTCGATCTTGTCATTAGCCATTAAAGTGAGGTTGTGTTGGTGCAGGAAGCATCATATCGAACCTTGTTTTGATATTGGCAAAGGATTCAAAGTTAAGTACTATTTGTGATCTAACATGTTTACCAAGTGTGCAGAAAAGTCCTAGGTACACTAGGCAAGAAGTCCTGGCAAGGAGCTGGGCACCGAAGACCTGCTCGGAAGGTGGGCACGAAATCTTGGTCAAGGACTGGGCACGAAGCCCTGGCAAGGAGCTGGGCACCGAAGACCTGCTCGGAAGGTGGGCACGAAGTCCTGGTCGAGGACTGGGCACGAAGCCCTGGCAAGGAGCTGGGCACCGAAGACCTGCTCGGAAGGTGGGCACGAAGACTTGGTCAGGTGCATCGGGCAAAAGTCCAACCGGAGGAGCCGGTTGGCAAAAGGTAAAATCTCCTGAGAGGAGTAGGTGAGGACGCGTTCCCCGTCGAGGGAACAGTAGGCGTCGGCTCGACCTAGGGTTCCATTTGGGAAACCCGAAGTCAGAACCAAGACAGCTACGGCTGTAAAAACTAACATATATTCTTGCCTTGTTTGTGTTGGTACTAACCTTGAATGCAGGGACCGAAGGAGTGTGTTTTTGCAGTTCAGAACGCCCCAAAGGAGAGGGGCAGGAAGCTGGGCTAGGCGCCCGGGAGGTCCCGGGCGCCCAAGGTCAAAGTCAAACGAGCAGTTGAGCAAAAATCGCTTTGGAAGCTCACTGGGCTAGGCGCCCTCAAGCTCCCGGGCGCCCTGATGGTTCCGGGTGCCCTGGATGCCTCGGGCGCCCTAGGTCCAAGCCAACCAAGTGATAGAAGCGAACTCAGCCGAGAAGCCAGCAGACCAAGTCAACCGGGGCGCCCCCAGTGTCCCGGGCGCCCCCGTCAGCTCCGAGCCCGATTCTGGAGGGATAAGCGCTGACCGAGCTTCGGATGAGAGTTCTCGGATCCGAAGGCACGTGTCAGGCACCCCCAGCGTCCTGGGCGCCCCCAGGAGTGCTATAAAAGGGGCTCGACCCCTAAGGCTTCACAATAAACTTTTCCAACGCCTCTACGCTCTTCGACTCAAGCGCTCTGCTCCGGAAACCTCCAATCTCGAGATTCAAGCGGCGACGACGACCCTCTGCTCCGAAGTACGATCCACACCGGGCGTCGATAACGAAGAGTCTAATTTTATTTACTACACTACAACTGTAACATTTTCTGTAAATATTTGCGCACATATAGAATTGCCCGCAGTAAACGGTCAAGGACCGTGGGCCTTGGAGTAGGAGCCGACCGCGACTCCGAACCAAGTAAAAGTGCTTGAGTTCTTGTGCTGTGTTTATTTAAATTTCCGTTGCGCATTCTCTTTTCAAATCCAAAACGCTTTCACGATATTCACCCCCCTCTATCGTGTTTTCTCGATCCAACAGGTTGGAGTGCGTTGGTTCATCCTCATCCGATTCTGAAGATGACTTGTCCCAGGTTGCTTGCCACGCCTTCTTCCTCCGTTGTTTCTTTGTCTCTTTCGTGTTTGGGCATTCGGACTTGAAGTGCCCCTTCTTCCCACACCCGTAACAGGTGTGATCCACCTTGTTTTTTGGTTCAACCGGATCGTCCTTTGGCTGTCCCTTCTTCTTCATCTTCTTCTGAGCCTTCCAAGCTCTGAGCAGCTTCCGAACGATGTTCAGAAGCTCCGTCAGCTCTTCCTCTTTGGATTCTAAGTCAGAGTTCGGTTCTGGTTCCGGTGCATTTTTCTTGGTTTTACCTGCAATCAAAATCACACCTTACTCTACAAGTGAACCGTTAATCTACTCATGTAATTTGAATTCAGCAAATAATTCATCTAATTTTATATTTGAAAGATCCTTAGAAACTTTGTAGGCATCAATCATAGATGCCCACAGAGAGTTTCTAGGGAATGAATTTAATGTATACCTGATTAAGTCCCTATTCTCGATCTTGTGCCTGATGATGTGGAGTTTATTCATTATTTCTTGAATCCGGGCGTGCAGTTGAGAAGCAGTTTCTCCATCCTGCATTTTTAGATTATAAAGCTTATTTAACAACAGATCGCGATGGTTCACCTTAGTGTCGGAGGTTCCTTCGTGATGTTCTATCAGCTTGTTCTAGAGTTCTTTGGCGCTGCTGAAGGGGTCGACGCGGTTAAGCTCCTCCATTGTAAGTTTGCATTGGAGAGTCTGTGTCACCTTTGCGTCAGCTTCGATTCTCTTTTTGGCAGCGACATCCTATTTGTTGTAGCTCAGTACAACCCCTTGCTCGTCTCTTGGAAAGTCAAATCCGGTTTGGATTGTTATCCACATGTCCACCTGAGTTTTCAAGTGGACTTCCATCCGGCTCTTCCAATAGCTGAACTCTTTCCCAGAGAAGAGAAGGGACGAGCAGTACTGTAGCCCTCTTGCAAGGCCATAAGGATAGAAGAGAGAAATCCGAACTTGCAAAAATTTAAAAAAATATACCAAGACTTTTGTCTTGGATTAGCAGTGTGGGATAAAAAGAAATGTGCTCAAGTGGTGATTGTGCCTTTCTCGAGTTAAAAAAAAAGACGAAGAAAACTTCAGAAAGATGGCAAAATTACCCCTTTCTAAAAAAAACTATGGAAAATCTAAAAAGTGCTCAAGTGGTGGTTTCACCAAAATTGAGCAGCCCCCGCTCTGATACCAATTGTAGGATGGAGATTAAGCGATACAGGGGTGTGAATATCGCGTCACAAAACATCAAATTTTAAAACTTAACGATGATAGAGTACACAGCGGAAACTTAAGGTTAGAGTAAGCATCGGAGTTAGAGAGAGATAGGAAGCAACGGAAAATATAACACAACACGATGGCTAACTTAGATTGATTTTACTTGCTCCGGAGTCTTGACCGGCTCCTACTGCATGTGGGATCGTTGTAATCGATAGTGGGAGGGTGAATATCGATAACGTTAATTTTTCAAAAATACGGAGTTAAACACAGCGGAAATAAGTAAATCAAACACGGCTAATGTGGTCTCTGTTTACTTGATTTGGAGTCTGTAACGACTCCTACTCTAAGGCCCATGGTCCTTGACCATTTACGTTGAGCAATTCTATAATTCGAAAAATACTTTACAAGTATATGAATTTAAGTACAGAACATAAATTAAAGCTTTTATACCGATGATACTTAAGAAGAAATCCTGAGCTTGTTGAAGCGGCGTGTCGTCGATCTTGAACGTTGTCGGTGCAGAAGGCTTGAGCACAGATGCTTGTCGTAGCATGTTTGAGTGCTTGAGTTGATATCCCGAAGCAAAGGGGTGAAGCCCCTTTTATAGTAGCTTCTCGGGCGCTTGATGTCTCTTGTGCATCTGCCACGTCACCCGATTTGGCCGCATCATTATCCGCAGACTCGGCCAACACTTATCGCCATTCTTAGGCGCCTGGGACAACTGAGATGCCTGTGAGCTCACAGGCGCCTGGTAGCTGACATGGAGCATTCGCTAGAAAAACCCTTCTGGGGCGCTTGACACCATTCAGGCGCATGAGTTCTCGAGCACCTGAAACCTTTCAGGCGCCTAGTATCGCAGCAGCCACTTCATTCAACCTGCAACCAGGGTTAGTCCAAGAATACAATAATATAATTAATATTCATGAAATAACAACTAGAGTTGTCTTGGTTCTGACTTTGGATTTCAAAATGAAATCCTATGTAGAACCGACGCCTACTGTTCCCTCTTCCGGGGAATGCGTCCTCACCTACTCCTCTTAGGAGAAGTTATCTTTTGCCAACCGGCTCATTTGGTTGGACTTTTGCTAGGCCTCTGAGACTCCCGGATCTCAAGACGTTCGACCTCGACCCGTCTCGACTCCTGTCTGCGATCCCCGCTCAGCAAAGTCTTCTGCTCGGTCCCCCTGGACCAAGTCTTCGTGCTCGACTTCACTTGCCAAGTTTTCGTTGCTCGATCCCTGACTAGGACTTTCTTGCAATCTCAACAACTTCATCAATACACCATATCAGCTTATCTTGAACCCTTTATCACTTATCAAAACAAGGTTCGATCTAGTGTTTCAGGCACCAACACTATGGACCAAAAAGGAGCAAGAACACTTCGTTGCTAACTACAAAGCAGAGTTCCATCTGCTAAATGTCTTGCTTCCATAAGAAGTCAATCGGATCATCATCTACCACTCTGCCACGGAACATTGAGAAAAGTTTCTAGAGATTCACGAAGGAACATCAGAAGCAAAGCTAGCTAGACAAGATCTTCTCCAAAATCAACTGACAAATCTCCGAATGGACATTGGAGATACAGTAGCACAACTGCATGCATGAACCAAGGAGTTGATAATTGGACTCAACAACCTTGGAGAATCAGTGTCAAACCGTGACTCAATCAGATACGCTCTGAGCTCATTATCAAGGACGCAAGAATGGTCCTCGATTATAGATTCATACTACATTTTGAATGACCTCGAGGTAAGTACATTAGAAGTGTTATTCGCAACTTTTGAAGTTCATGAATCTAGATATGCAGGACAGAGAAAGGAAAGCCCAAGTAAAAACCTAGCACTGAAGGCCCAAAATGACATGAAGGCCCAAAAGGAAGAATCAGACCCAAACACATCACTCGACAAGGATAGAAAAGCGTATATGGTAAGGAAATTCTCAAAGTTCCTTAAAACTAATAAGTTTAACAAGTCGCAGGCAACAAAACTACTAAGAAACAAAAGGAATGTCCGCTGCTATAATTGTCAAGAGGAAGGACATGTTAAGGATAACTGTCTAAAATAGAAGAAGAAAGATAAAGAAAAGAAGGATGGTCGAAGTAAGCAAAAGAACCTAAAGGCGACTGTTCCGGAAGCAAACGACGAGAATGGCGAATCACCAAAGCGCAACCCATGATGACGATGACGGGGAGAGGATGTCAATGCCTGCGAGATTAATACGAGTGTAAAGGGGATGCACCGGAAGATGTTCCGATGGAGCTCTCTCCGACGCTAAAGTCAGAACTCTATCTTCTCAGGAGAACAATGAAAAATCAAAGTGCTATAGTTCTGGAAAACTTCCGCCTTTACCTGGGTGCCGAGGCATCTTATATACCTGATATCTACCTCACACGTGTCCCCACATCCTCCTCCATGTTCCTTAATCATCGATTACTTGATAGCTGTTCTCTTTTGGTAACGACCACTGTGACTATTAAGGTCTTAATTACCATGCATTGCGAACAATAATTACCTAATGACTTTCTTTTTCTGGAAAGAGGAGCGGGTGCTTGAAGCCTGGCTTTCTTATCCCTACGTTGATCTTTGAGCTCCACTCTCCCGAGTCAATCTCGGAGTCTTATCTTCCGAGCTGACCACGAGGCCTTCTTCCGCTCTCCCGAGATAGTCTTGGGGGCCCGATTCCTAGCCTGACCTCGGGGCTTTCTTCCGTTCTCCCGAGATGATCTTGGGAGCCCGGTTCACAGTCTAACCTCGGGGCTTTCTTCGGTTCTCCCGAGATGGTCTCGGGAACCCGGTTCCCGGTCTGACCTCGGGACACTGGTTCTGTGGGCCCTGCCACGTAGCTCTACCGTGCCACGTGTCCACCCCGGGTTGCTCGTCCCTATCACGTCCCCCCTTCAACTCTAATGGAAGGAAGTGTGGCTGACTAATTAGGTTGGTGGCATGATGAGGGGAAGCGAAGTATCTGCGGGGTCATATTACCATTCTTTCTCTCTTGACGACTTGTCGGGTCCTAGGAATCAAAATATTCGTCACTTAGCCCAAGGCAGTTGTCTGAGTTAATCCAAGAGTCCTTGCGAGTCCCAAGGTCCGGTAATGATAGCTGTCCATCACCCATTAAGAGCGCATGGGGTATCTTAATGGTGAGAGAGTGTTCCGGCGAATAGAATACTACCAGGTGACAGGGTCTTTTCTACGTGATTTCCCTCTGATACGCTTAGCAGGGTCATACCAACCGACAACCATAATGAGCGACGATGCCTCGAGATTTGCAATTATCACCGTCCACGTGTCATGCCTCTATTCTTTGCACGAGAGTGGCTCCTTCCATATAAAAAGGGAAGGCGAAAGTAGCCTTCCGTCTTCTTGCACCGCTGACTATCAAAGCTTGCGCATCCCATTTCTGCCTACTAGAGTTTTCTTTCGCTAGGACATCTTCTTCACGCGTAAGTCCCATTCACCTCCGTCTTCCTCTCTTCTACATTACCATGGGCAAGGAAGGAATGGGAAAGAAAGGTCAAGACAGGAAGGAGAGGTCTGAGGAGGAAAGGACGTATCGTCCAGAGTGGTACGAAACCACCTACTCGAAAGTCAAGATGAACACCTTGAGAGCCGCCTGTAAAGCATATGGCATTCCGACGGAGTTAGACGTTATGGTCCCAGGATAAACCAATCTCCAATAGAACCTCCCTTAGGGGTTTTCACCTTTTTCTTAGGGCAGGTAGAGTTTGACCTTCGTTTTTCTCTTCCTCCCTTTTTCATGGCCATCTCTGTATACTTTGATATCCCCTTATAACAAATGGCTCCCAACGCTTTCGCTCAGATGAGTAGGGTGTTTATCCTTTTCAAACTTTTCAACATACCCTTGACCCCTCACTTCTTCCACTTCTTTTTTCTCCCGAACTTGGCCTCTAGAGGGGCATTTAGCTTTACCACTCGCCCCGGCCATAAGTTCATCAGAAGCCTCCCTTCCACCCATAAGGGATGGAAGGAACGCTTCTTTTTATTAGACTTTCCGAGCTTCCCTTCTGCCCAGCTCACTGGCGAGAAGACCTACCCTCTCATCCGGACTTGGGCGATTTCCAGCAGGACCAGGGGAATCAGCGGGCCAGAAGCGTCTTAGATGGAATGGAGTTCCACGGCCCCAGCCTGGTACAGTGTGAAGAAATCCTGTATCGGGCTAGGATTAGCTCCAAAGCCACCGACCTTAGCCATAGCCTTAGTAAGTTCAATATTTCGTTAAACACTTGTCGATTCTATCTGATATTTCATTATTTTTGTGTTGCAGGGAACATCATGTTGTCCCAGGCCATGAGAACGCTCCTTAAATGGGAGCTGGTAGACGAGCAGGCTCGCCCCTCCTGCAGCTCCTACTGCCCCAGTGACAGAGCATTCTAAAGGTTCCGAGCAGGCACAGGAGCTGCCTAGTGCTCAAGGGGT
>JAGFNQ010010560.1:0-23314 GCA_024364735.1 Boesenbergia rotunda | reverse complement strand
CTGCTCCAGAACTTCAATCTTCACCGGACGTCGGTAACAAGAGTTGTATTTAAGTTTACGAGAATATTTTTATTATTATCTGTGTGTAAACTTTTGCGAACTTATAGAATTGCCCGCAGAAAACGGTCAACGACCGTGGGCCTTGGAGTAGGAGTCGACCCAGGCTCCGAACCAAGTAAACCAGCTGTGTTTGCGTTATTGTGTTCTCTTTTATTTCCGCTGCGCACCCGCTCTTTTTAAATCCGAACGAATTGCGACATTCACCCCCCCCTCTCTCGCATTTCTCGATCCAACACTGGGATGATCCATCAACCTCGGAGGAGGAAGAAGAGCAAGTTTCACACTTTGCTCTCATGGCAATGGACCACTCAGATTCATCAGATGATGAAAGAAGTTCAAGAAAGTGAAGATGAGAGCACCTCTTCATCATCATTTGAGTCAGAAGCATCTGTTGGATCGAGAGAAACGATAGAGGGGGAGGGTGAATATCGTTAAAACTTTTTCTTCGGATTAAGGAAAGAGTAAATGCAGCGGAAATAAAAGCAATCACACAGAAACACAAGTATTTTACTTGGTTCGGAGTCGCGGTCGGCTCCTACTCCAAGGCCCACGGTCCTTGACCGTTTACTTTGGGCAATTCTATAATCACGCAAAGGTTTACAGATTTTAGTACAAGAATATTGCAGTAAAATAAAAAGAACAACACTTTTCGTTACCGACGCCCAGTGTGGATCGTACTTCGGAGCAGAGGGTCGTCGTTCGCGCTGGAATCTCGAAGTCGGCCGGAGCAGAGCGCTTGAACGAAAAGCTTTTTGGCGTTAGAAAGTTGTGTCTTCGAAGCCTTGGGGTCAAGCCCCTTTTATAGTGCTCCTGGGGGCGCCTGATTCGCTGGGGGCGCCTGACACGTGCCTTCAGATCGGAGAACCTTCATCCGCAGCTCGGTCAGCGCTTATCCTTTCTGAATCGGCCTCTGGAGCTGACTGGGGCGACCGGGACCTCCTGGGCGCCTAGCTTGACTTGGTCTGTTGGCTTCGTGGCTGATTTGCTTCGATTACCTCTTTGGCTTTAACCTTGGGCGCCCGGGACCTCCCGGGCGCCTAGCCCAGTGTGATTTCGAAGCGTTGTTGCTTCTCTGCTGTTTTGGCTTTGACCTTGGGCGCCCGGGACCTCCCGGGCGCCTAGCCCAGCTACTTGCCCCTTCCTTTAGGGCGTTCTAAGCTGCAGAAACACACTCCTTCGGTCCCTGCAACCAAGATTAGTTCCAAAATATACAAAGCAAGAATATTTGTTAATTTTTACAGTTGTGGCTGTCTTAGTTCTGACTTCGGGTCTCCCAAATGGAACCCTAGGTCGAACCGACGCCTACTGTTCCCTCGACGGAGAACGCGTCCTCACCTACTTCTCTCAGGAGAGTTTACCTTTTGCCAACCGGCTCTTCCGGTTGGACTTTTGCCCGATCCACCTGACTAGGTCTTCGTGCCCAACTTTCGATCAGGTCTTCGGTGCCCAGCCCCTTGCCAGGACTTCGTGCCCAGTCCACGACCAGGACTTCGTTGCCCGACTTCCGGTCAGGTCTTCTTGCTCAGTCCTTGATCAGGACTTCTTTGCCCAGCTCTTTGCCAGGATTTCTTGCCTAGTGTACCTAGGGCTTCTTCCTGCACACTTAGTGAACACATTAGCACACAATAACATCTTAACTCTTGAACCCTTTGCCATTATCAAAACTCAGGTTCGACTTAGGTGATGCCTGCACCAACAATCTATCCCTTTTTGATTTATGGCAACCCGGTTCAAAAAGTTAAGTTTAAACATACATAAAAAATATCAGTTTTAATTCTTCCCCCTGGAAGAAATCTCCCCTTGTGTTTTTCAAACGTTCGTGGGGATTTTGAAAAAATTTCTAAGTCTTTGTAAATTTTTTTTTTCAGGTTTTCAATACTTAGAAAATTTTCAAAATGGAATTTTTAAGTTAGAAAATTTTCTAACATATTTTGAGTTGTGAAAAAATTTTCAACATTTTTAGCACTTAGAAAATTTTCAAGGGAATTTTGAAATTAACACTTAGAAAATTTTCTATCAGAGAAATTTAGAGTAAGTACTTAAAATGTTTTTGAAAACAAGAAATTCACTCTAAAAAGGAACTTAAGTATTTAGAAGAATTTTGAAGATACTTTTGAGTTAAGTACTTAGCATGTTTTCGAAAACAAGAAATTAACTTTCAAAAGGAACTTAAGTACTTAGAAGAATTTCGAAGATAATTTTGAGTTAAGTATTTTAAAGACCTTTACTTTTTGAAAAAATAGATAAAAATTTTGAAAAAATTGAATTTTTAGAGAAAAATTTTAAAATCTTCTTTTTTCTCCTTTCCAATCTCTTCCCCTTTGCCATATATCAAAAAAAATATAGCAAAAACACTGAGTAATAGAAGTAAGGTACTGTACTGAACCAATTCTAAGTATACACTGGACCGAATCAATTTAAATTTTCTCTTTCGGGTCTTGTCTAACCCAGTTAGCTACTTACTAACTGTTATAAACTGTAGCTTTCGCTAGAGTTAGTCAAGTTAAGTGATCTGTTCAAGTTAGATTTTCTAAACTTGACACTTAATCTGATTACTGTTTAATTGGTATTTAGTGCCCCAATTACTGCAGATGCACTGACTTAATGCATCTTGAATTAAGGCAAAGACCTAAGCATCTCAACCCAGTCTAGGTTATCAATCAAAAGTACCCTAAGGTACTTGTGAGATGCTGGCTTCTAGATCTATAGGTGCATGTAGGCCTAGGCTAATTCCATTTGCGAAAAAGCCCTAGTTTTGAAGGGGGATAAGTTTTTTAAAAAAGCTAAGTCGGGAAATCATTTTAAATGAATAAAGAAAATGACTTTGCAAATTAAGTAAGAATTGATTTTTCAGATTAAAAAGGAAATAAAACGGTTTCTGAAAAGAACCATAATTAAAGCAGTCCTATTCTACCAAGTATAATCCTAACTGCCTTCTTAATGAACTGAACTCGGACTCAGGTAAGGGTTTGGTGAAGATATCAACTAAGTTGGATTTTGAGTCTACATACTTAAGGACTATCTCACCCCTGGCTATATGATCTCTTACGAAGTGGTGTTTGACTTCTATGTGTTTAGTTCTAGAGTGTTGGATTGAGTTCTTAGTTAAATTAATTGAACTTATATTATCAATGTAGACTTGGGTTTGAGTGTAGTCAAGCTGGAAGTCTTTAAGAGTGTGCATCATCCATAAGAGTTGTGCTACACACTCTCCTAAAGCAACATACTCAACTTCGGTTATGGATAGAGCTACATAGTGTTGCTTTCTGCTGCACCAACTCACTAGACAGTTTCCTAAAAGTTGGCAGCTTCCACTTGTACTCTTTCTATCTAGTTTGCAACCAGCATAGTCAGAATTCGAATATCCTGACAGGTCAAAAGTTGAGGTTCTAGAATACCAAATCCCTACATTTAGGGTACCCTTGATGTATCTAAGTATTCTTTTTAGGTCTGCTAAGTGTGTTTCCTTAGCACAGGTTTGGTATCTAGCGTACATTCCTACAGCGAAAAGGATATCAGGTCTGCTAGCTGTAAGGTACAGTAGACTACCAATCATACTTCGATATAGTTTAAGGTCTACAGGTTTACCATCAGGGTCACTATCTATTTTTACATTTGTGGCCATAGGGGTACTTAAGCTTTTGGAGTTATCCATTTTAAATTTCTTTATTAACTCCTTAGCATATTTGGATTGATGGACATAATTTCCATCCCTAGTTTGCTTAATCTGTAATCCTAAAAAGAAGTTGAGCTCACCAACTAAGCTCATTTCAAATTCGTTTTCCATTATTTTTACGAATTCTTTTAAGAAATTTGAGTTGGTGGATCCAAAAATTATATCGTCAACGTAGATTTGTGCAATAAAGATATTTTTTTCTAAGGTCTTAATAAAAAGAGTTGAGTCAATTTGTCCTTGTTTAAATTCCTTAGAAATGAGGTAGGTTGATAGGCATTCATACCAGGGCCTAGGTGCTTGTTTTAGTCCATGCAATGCCTTATTGAGTCTGTAAACATGGTCAAGTTTTTCTAAGTCCTCAAAACCGGGGGGTTGTCCTACATAGACTTCTTCCCTAATAAACCCATTCAGAAAAGTTGTCTTTACATCCATTTGGTAGAGTTTAAACCCTTTATGGGCTGCAAAGGCTAGTAACATTCTTATGGATTCAAGTCTAGCTACTGGGGCATAGGTTTCGTCATAGTCTAACCCTTCGACTTGACTGAACTCTTTAGCTACCAAGCATGCTTTATTTCTAACTATTTCCCCTTGGTCATTTAGCTTATTCCTAAACACCCACTTAGTGTCAATAATGGATTTGCCCTCAGGTTTAGGTACTGGTTCCCAGACTTGGTTCCTTTCAAATTGGGATAACTCCTCTTGCATTGCTATGATCCAATTTGGATCAGGTAAGGCTTCCTCTATAGTCTTAGGTTCAATTTTCGAAATTAGTGCAATCTGACTAGGATTTCTATAGGAAGACCTAGTTCTGACTCCTAAGGTTGGATCACCCATAATTTGATCAGTTGGATGACTGAGTTTGGGTTTCTTAGTTCTTCTATTACTTAGTTCAGCCTCAGGTCCGGATGGACGGTTCGGTTCAATATTTGGTTCAACTATTTGTTGGAGCGAGAGAACCGATAGAGGGGGGGGGTGAATATCGGAAATCGTTCGGATTTAAAATAAGAGCAATTGCACAGCGGAAGATAAAAACACACAATGTAAACACAGTTATTTTTTACTTGGTTCGGAGCCTAAGTCGACTCCTACTCCAAGGCCCACGGTCGTTGACCGTTTACTTTGGGCAATTCTATATGAGGCGCAAAAACAGTTTACAAGAATTGATTACAATAGCAGTGTAATAAGCACAAAATTAAAAGATCGCTCTTTTGTTACCGACGTCCGAGGTAGGTTGATTTTTAGAAGCGGAGGGACGTCGTCGGCTCGTGTTGGGAGGTTTCCGGAGTAGAGCGCGGGAGCAGAAGAGAGTCGAAGCGTTGAATTGAAGTCGTTGCTGAAAGCCTAGGCGTTGGGTGCTATTTATAGCACCTCGGGGCGCCCTGGACATCGGGGGCACCCCCCCACGTGTCACGGGATCCGAGCTTCGCTCGGTCAACCTCTATCCCACTCGAATAGGGATGAGGTTTGACACTGGGGGTGTTAGTGATATGAGAGAAGTGTCCAAAGGCAATCGCCTTATGATTGTAAACATTTATTTTAATAAATGATAATTCACTATTTGAGTGTACATGTTTGTGTATTTGATTGGGATCTTAAACTCATCTACTGAATGTCCGCAATACAACTCACAGCATAAGAGAATTTGTGATGGGATCACAACTTGTGATTATCTCTAAATGTGCAAATGTGAAGTATTGAAAATATCCCTAGTCGATGAATTGATAAAAACGGACACTATCAATTCTGTTGAGACTAGCATGGGTTATTCTCTATTCAGCTGATTCTCACTGGCTGGTGACATTGGGATGTCCGGAGATAAACATGAATGCTAGTTAAGGGAACTAGTTCATTGGAGTGACTAGCTGTAAGACTTCATATGGGAATCTACATGTAGATATGTCAATGAGGATCTTACTGGGCTTAAGTGCGATGTTCCTTTGACTTGCGGTGTTCAAGTCATCTTGGTCATGGAGACTTATACTTTGACATCTTAAGCAAGCATCTCCAAGGAGGTGTGGACCCAGGATGATTGGGTATAAGCCGAAGTGCCCGAAGATATTTGAACAGCCTACAAAGGATTCACCACTCCTTGCGAGGAAATGTATACCCAGGCCTATCGTCGGATTGTTACTCAAAGCCTCTGGCCAGAGCATATCATGTTAAGAGTGCGAGTCTCTTAAATACATGAGAGTAATTAGAAATCCAAAGGACGAGAAAGACACTACTTGGGCTAGGTGTGACGTAGTCAGCCTAGTGGGGACTGACACCATTGACCGTGTCCTGAACCAAGTGGGTATAAGGTGGTGAAGGGAATGAGGCACGATTCATTAGAGCTGCTGAAGGGTTTCAGAATAATTTCTTCTGAGGTCAAACCGTTGATCTTTCGATTAATTGGGGATCATGATGTACTACTAGGTGCCACTCATGATCGTTCTATAATTAGTTAAATTATAGACGGCCAACATAAATCGAAAGCCTATTTAGTCACACGCACTACGAGTAATCCGAGGGATTTAAAACGAGTTGAAAATTGGATTTTCCGATCAAGAGAAATAAGTCGAATCTGAGTTAGTCAGAGGCGCAATGGAAGCTAAAATGGCGAAGTCTTTTGAAGGCTTTTTGGGCGAATTAAATGAGTTTAATTCGCGGCGGTTCGGGTTGGTTTGGCCGGCCAAAGAGGGTGTCAAAACCCCCTTTGGTGGCCGGCCACAATAAGAGGAGAAAACCAATTAATTTTGGTTTAATTAATAAAATAAATCTAGTACGATTTATTTTATAAATTATGGATAAATAAATTTGTATGAAGAAATTTATATAAATAAAATTTATAGAAATTTATTCTTTTATGGAAGATTAAAATAATCCATGAATTGGTTTATTTTAATTTTATAAAATCAATTATGAATTGATTTTTCCATAATAAGAAAGTTTATAAATTTCTTATAAAAATTTATTCCATAATTTAAAGAGAAGAAGAATTAGTTTTATTATAAATTAGTTTATAATAAAGACTCGGTTTAAACGGAATAATTAATAAGAAAATTTATAAGATAAATTTCTTATAACTAATTCCGTTAAATCCGTTAATTCGGTTTAGAGGGAGACTTAGCAAAGGAGTTGCTACTATATAAAGGAACCAAAGGCTAGCCCTTATTCCTAACCAATCGAGTAATTGTTATTAGAGCTCTCCCTCTCTCTCTCTTAATCTCTCCTCTTCTTCTTCTTCCCTTAGGGCCGGCGCCCATTCTTGTGGATTAGGGCTGGCGCACCCAACCTTCCTCCATGGGTGAAGTTGGCGTGAGCAACCAAGAAGAAGGAGAACCCGAACACGAAGTAGAAGAAGCGGATAGCGACTCCTCTCTTCCGGAATACGATTCCGTTACTTCATTGGTTAGTTTTTCCATTATTTCTCTTGTCCTTCTAGTTGTGCCTTCCGAGAATCTAGTAGTTCTCGTCGGCACAAAACTCGTGACTTTGTGAAGTCATCCCGAAGAGAACTCGGCGTGGACGCGAATAGAGGCGGAGCTTCCAAGGGACGCTACGGTTGGATCTCGTCCCTTACTTCGAGATACGAGAGGTACTTGGTAAATTTGTTTACTTTCTGCAAAGTTTTATTTTATGATTATGTCAACACAATGTAAGGTTGCATGCTAGATACGAAGTTAAAATAATTTAGGAAATTATTTTATGCAAACTCTTCCGCTGCACGAAAAATTTTGAATTTTACGAACTCGTATCCTTGTCGACATGCACCCGGTCCCAACAGTGGTATCAGAGCCGGTTAGTGTTCGACATTATCATATAATTGTTTTGTGGAACACTTTGTCATGATCTCAATTTCGGAAAAAATTTTCAATTATGGAAACTTTCAAATTATAATAGATTTTAGATTTAGAAATTTCAAAGTTTGGAAATCTTCATGAAATTTCGCAAACGTTTGGAATTTTCTAGTTTCTAAAATTTTATGATAATTGTGAAAACTTCCCATCTTTGGAAACTTTCCAAATTTTGGAAATTTTTCTATTTTAGAAATTTTCCAATTTTTGGAAATATGTAAGTTTTCTTTTTACCAGAAACTTACAATTATTCTGAAAAAAATTATTTTTGAAATCTTGCAATTTTGGGCACTTTCTTTTGAGAAAGTCTAGACAAATTCATGGACAGTTAATTGACAATTAAATTTGAATTGGTTTTTAAATTGACAACAAAATTCTTTATTTTGTATTGAGCCTCGGGGAGCCGTCCAATTTAAAG
The DNA here is from genome assembly GCA_024364735.1 of Boesenbergia rotunda. Classification (NCBI taxonomy): domain Eukaryota; kingdom Viridiplantae; phylum Streptophyta; class Magnoliopsida; order Zingiberales; family Zingiberaceae; genus Boesenbergia; species Boesenbergia rotunda. The sequence continues at coordinate 15,324 of JAGFNQ010010560.1, read as the reverse complement.
TTAGTTGTTGTAATTTAATTTCCCAATTTTTAATTGAAATTGTCATGTTTGATTTGGATTGAGCCTCGGGGAGCCGTCCAATTAGATTTACAACACATTACTTTTCATTGGGTATCTGAGCCTCGGGGAGCCACCCTTAGAAAATAATTTGTTGTAATTAATTAAATCCATGAATAAAATATGTTTTAAGAGGTGATGCTCTTACATATTGTTGTCTCCAAAATTAATTAGGAAAATGGTTTCCTATAGAGTTTCTTAAATAAGATTTTCATGAAAATAATATGTAGTTGAATTAAGGGATTTGTCTCTTAATTTAATAAGATTTGATTTAGAGAAATCAAAGTCTTGAACATATTATTTCCGAAATTAATTATGACAATTTAGGAAATTGTTTCCCAAAATAATTCCTTTACTAAAGTATAAAATTGTAATTAGGAAATCCGGTTCCTAATTTAATTCACGAGACTTGATAAATTAAGTCACATACATACTTTATTAAGGAAATCGTTAGTCATGACATAATTTTTGTCATGAATGTGCTTAACAAAGAATGAGACCCAAACACCCCTTACAAAAATATTAAGGCTAACACCTTCCATTAATATGGTTAGAACCGGAGTTTTGTTTCTCGCTTGGGTTGATGGACACATCCATGCCCGACTTGAACCTCAACATGTTCAAACCATGGAATTAGTTTATGAATAATATAGTTGGAGTCAGAGGTCAATCCTTAGTTTTGGTTGTTGGACACATCCAAGCCTGACTAAACGGTTGAATGAGCTCCAACCATATTAAAACTATTTCTTGATTAATGGGTCAGCCTTAAGCTTGGAGCATCGATTTGTTGTGCCACAGCCAAGGTCGATATAACGAGAGGTGCAGTTAGGTGCTATGTATAATGATACATACTTGTTAATGAGTTAACAACCTAATGATTTATGCAAACATTCAATTAGTTGATAGCATAAAGTGATAGTTACATATATGTGATGTGTAATCGGTATAATTACCTACCTTCATAGCTAAGAAAAACTTGATGGCCACAACCATGGTGGTTCTTATCTATAGTTGGATATCAACCTATTTGGAGATGTTCCTACAATCTCCCGAATTGATAATAAGGGTGATTCAATTCGTAAAATAAATGAGATTTAATTTATGTATGTTGATACATTCTTTAATAAATCTTCTCACATAATCTCAATTTGTATTTCTAGGTTAATCACTCGATCATGTCTTCTCACATAAAATTGCGTTCCATTTTGGACACCAATAAACTGACTAGGCCGAACTTCATGGACTGGCTTAGAAACTTGAGGATAGTCCTTAAGGAAGAAAAGCCTGCTTATGTCCTTGAAGATCAACTTCCCAAACGTCCTTCTGAAAATGCAACTCTAGACCAGTTTCCTGAGTTGCTCAACCTGCTGAAGACTGCAGAGCCTTCTGTAAAGCAGGATTAGAAGACAACACTGTTAGTTGGTTCCTCAAAGAAAGGTTCTAAGAGGAAGCCTAAAGAACAGAATAAGGGAAAGAAGAAAAAGGCCGAAAAGACTGAAAAAACCCCAAATGACACTTGCCATCATTGTGGCAAGGAGGGTCACTGGCGAAGAAACTGCAAGATTTATCTTGAGTCCTTGAAGAAGAAGGCATCCGATGCCCCATCTTCTTCAGGCATCTTCGTTATTGAATGTCACTCTATTTCCTCGGATACCTGGGTACTTGATACTGGGTGTGGCTCACATATATGTAATGACATACAGGGGCTAAGGAATAGAAGAAGACTCGTCAAGGAAGAAGCGAATTTGCGAGTTGGGAATGGAGCAAAGATTGCTGCTGTTGCCATCGGAACATATTTGCTAAAGCTCCCGACTGGACGTATCTTAGAATTGGATAATTGCTATTTTTGTTCCTTCGTTAATAAAGAACATTGTATCTATTTCATGTTTGAATGAAAAAGGTTATCATTTAACTTTTAGTAACAATTGTTGTTACATAACTTTAAATGGCGTTCTTTATGGAAATGGAACTTTGTGCAATGGCATCTACACGTTAGATTTATCCAGTGACGTTTTCAATATCGAAGTTAGTAATAAACGTGCTCGAATAGATAATCGAATAGACTCCTACACGTGGCACTGTCGTCTTGGCCATATAAGTAAGAAACGCATGACCGAATTACACCGATGTGGAATTTTAGAATCATTTGAACCCGGTTCATTTGATACATGAGAATCGTGCTTAAAAGGCAAGATGACCAAATTACCCTTTCTCGGAAAGGGTAATCCAGTGGGAGAGTTGCTTGGTCTAATACATACCGATGTATGCGGACCAATGTCAACTCAAGCACAAGGAGGCTATAACTACTTCATCACCTTTATCGATGATCACTCACGATTCGGTTATGTGTTCTTGATGAAACACAAATCTGAAGCTTTTGATAAATTCAAAGAATTCAGAAATGAAGTAGAGAAACAACTTGGCAAAAGTATTAAAATACTTCGATCCAATCGGGGTGGAGAATACTTAAGTCAAGAGTTTCAAGATTATCTTAGGGACAATGGGATACTGTCCCAATGGACTCCGCCATATACACCATAGCATAATGGTGTATCTGAGAGGCGTAACCGAACCTTGATGGACATGGTTAGGTCGATGATGAATCATGCAACTCTTCCAAAATCCTTTTGGGGCTATGCACTAAAGACAGCTGTTTACTTGCTAAACAGAGTCCCGACCAAGGTAGTCTCTACTACTCCATATGAGACATAGAATAGTAAGAAACCCCACTTAACTCACCTTAAGATATGGGGTTGTCCTGCTTATGTGAAGCGGAATGTATCAGACAAATTGGATGCTAAGTCTGATAAATGTCTATTTATTGGATACCCTAAGGAAACGAAGGGTTACCAATTCTATCATCCCTTGGAACAAAAGGTGTTTGTTTCAAGGCATGCTGTATTTCTGGAAAAGAATTTCTTTTACAAGAAAACAGTGGGAGTGGCATTGAGCTTGATGAAGTTCAAGAAACTCCAATAGATATTACAGAGACACCTAGTCTAGACCCACAACCGAGAACTCATAGTGATGAGCTATCAGTTGAACCTAAAACTACACCACCTCTTCGTAGGTCTGATAGGACACGCAACATTCCAGAGAGATACGGATTTCTCGTAAGTGAATCGAACGACGTGTTGCTCATTGGTGATGACGAACCTATCAGTTATGAAGAAGTTCTGAAAAGTTCAGAAAGGGACAAATGGCTTGAGGCCATGAAGTCGGAAATGGATTCCATGTACGAAAATCAAGTATGGGACTTGGTTAACCCACCTGAAGGGATCAAACCCATAGGGTGCAAGTGGGTTTTCAAGAAGAAAACCGACATGGAAGGTAATGTTGTTACCTTTAAGGCTAGATTAGTGGCAAAAGGATATCGTCAGAAACAAGGAATTGATTATGACGAAACCTATTCGCCAGTAGCTATGCTTAAATCCATTCGGATGCTCCTAGCCATAGCAGCTCATTATGATTATGAGATATGGCAAATGGATGTGAAAACAGCTTTCTTTAATGGAAACCTGCTTGAGGATGTATACATGATACAACCTGAAGGTTTCACATCGGTTGATAAAACCAAAGTATGCAAGCTTCGACGATCCATATATGGACTGAAGCAAGCATCTAGGAGCTGGAACATCCGTTTTGATGAGACAATCAAAGAGTTTGATTTCTCACAAAATCCTGACGAACCTTGTGTGTACAAGAAGGTTAGTGGGAGTGCAGTCGTATTCCTAGTATTATATGTCGATGACATATTGCTTATAGGAAACGATGTATCAGTTTTACAGACAGTTAAAAATTTGGTTGTCCAAAACTTTCTCCATGAAAGACCTGGGAAAAATAATCTATATCCTTGGGATTAGAATCTATAGAGATAGATCAAAACGGTTGCTTGGTCTTTCGCAGTCTACATATATAGACCGAATGCTAAAAAGGTTTAGCATGTCGGAATCCAAGAAAGGTTACCTTCCCATCAGGCATGGGATCAACCTTTCGAAGTCTATGTGTCCGCACACAGAAGACGAGAGGATTTGCATGAATAAGATTCCCTATGCATCCGCAATAGGATCTATCATGTATGCTATGTTATGTACAAGGCCCGATGTATCATATGCTTTGAGTGTCACAAGCAGATACCAGTCGGATCCAGGAATGGATCATTGGGCGGCTGTCAAGACAATCCTTAAGTACTTAAGAAGAACTAAGGATATGTTCCAAATATATGGAGAAGGAGATATGGTAATACGTGGGTATACAAATGCCAGTTTCCAGACAGATAAGGATGACTCCAAATCACAGTCTGGATACGTATTTACTTTGAATGGAGGCGCAGTAAGTTGGAAAGGTTCCAAACAAGACACCGTAGCGGGTTTTACCACGGAAGCGGAATATATTGCAGCTTCGGAAGCAGCAAAGGAAGCAGTTTGGATCTAGAAGTTTGTCTCAAAACTTGATGGGGTTCCAACCATTGATGAAGCAATACCGGTTTATTGCGACAACAATGGAGCTATTGCACAAGCAAAGGAACCAAGGTCTCATCAACGATCCAAACATGTGCTTCGCCGCTATCATCTGATCAGAGAGATTATAAGTAGGAATGACATACAAATTGAGAAAAACCCCACTGAAAGGAATTTAGCGGATCCTTTAACTAAGGCCTTGCCTCAAAACAAGTTTGAGGGTCATGTAAGAGCTTGTGGTATTGGATACCGTAGCGATTGGCATTAGGCCAAGTGGGAGTTTGTTAGTGATATGAGAGAAGTGTCCAAAGGCAATCGCCTTATGATTGTAAACATTTATTTTAATAAATGATAATTCACTATTTGAGTGTACATGTTTGTGTATTTGATTGGGATCTTAAAATCATCTACTGAATGTCCGCAATACAACTCACAGCATAAGAGAATTTGTGATGGGATCACAACTTGTGATTATCTCTAAATGTGCAAATGTGAAGTATTGAAAATATCCCTAGTCGATGAATTGATAAAAACGGACACTATCAATTCTGTTGAGACTAGCATGAGTTATTCTCTATTCAGCTGATTCTCACTGGCTGGTGACATTGGGATGTCCGGAGATAAACATGGATGCTAGTTAAGGGAACTAGTTCATTGGAGTGACTAGCTGTAAGACTTCATATGGGAATCTACATGTAGATATGTCAATGAGGATCTTACTGCGGCTTAAGTGCGATGTTCCTTTGACTTGCGGTGTTCAAGTCATCTTGGTCATGGAGACTTATACTTTGACATCTTAAGCAAGCATCTCCAAGAAGGTGTGGACCCAGGATGATCGGGTATAAGCCGATGTGCCCGAAGATATTTGAACAGCCTACAAAGGATTCACCACTCCTTGCGAGGAGATGTATACCCAGGCCTATCGTCGGATTGTTACTCAAAGCCTCTGGCCAGAGCATATCATGTTAAGAGTGCGAGTCTCTTAAATACATGAGAGTAATTAGAAATCCAAAGGACGAGAAAGACACTACTTGGGCTAGGTGTGACGTAGTCAGCCTAGTGGGGACTGACACCATTGACCGTGTCCTGAACCAAGTGGGTATAAGATGGTGAAGGGAATGAGGCACGATTCATTAGAGCTGCTGAAGGGTTTCAGAATAATTTCTTCTGAGGTCAAACCGTTGATCTTTCGATTAATTGGGGATCATGATGTACTACTAGGTGCCACTCATGATCGTTCTATAATTAGTTAAATTATAGACGGCCAACATAAATCGAAAGCCTATTTAGTCACACGCACTACGAGTAATCCGAGGGATTTAAAACGAGTTGAAAATTGGATTTTCCGATCAAGAGAAATAAGTCGAATCTGAGTTAGTCAGAGGCGCAATGGAAGCTAAAATGGCGAAGTCTTTTGAAGGCTTTTTGGGCGAATTAAATGAGTTTAATTCGCGGCGGTTCGGGTTGGTTTGGCCGGCCAAAGAGGGTGTCAAAACCCCCTTTGGTGGCCGGCCACAATAAGAGGAGAAAACCAATTAATTTTGGTTTAATTAATAAAATAAATCTAGTGCGATTTATTTTATAAATTATGGATAAATAAATTTGTATGAAGAAATTTATATAAATAAAATTTATAGAAATTTATTCTTTTATGGAAGATTAAAATAATCCATGAATTGGTTTATTTTAATTTTATAAAATCAATTATGAATTGATTTTTCCATAATAAGAAAGTTTATAAATTTCTTATAAAAATTTATTCCATAATTTAAAGAGAAGAAGAATTAGTTTTATTATAAATTAGTTTATAATAAAGACTCGGTTTAAACGGAATAATTAATAAGAAAATTTATAAGATAAATTTCTTATAACTAATTCCGTTAAATCCGTTAATTCGGTTTAGAGGGAGACTTAGCAAAGGAGTTGCTACTATATAAAGGAACCAAAGGCTAGCCCTTATTCCTAACCAATCGAGTAATTGTTATTAGAGCTCTCCCTCTCTCTCTCTTAATCTCTCCTCTTCTTCTTCTTCCCTTAGGGCCGGCGCCCATTCTTGTGGATTAGGGCTGGCGCACCCAACCTTCCTCCAAGGGTGAAGTTGGCGTGAGCAACCAAGAAGAAGGAGAACCCGAACACGAAGTAGAAGAAGCGGATAGCGACTCCTCTCTTCCGGAATACGATTCCGTTACTTCATTGGTTAGTTTTTCCATTATTTCTCTTGTCCTTCTAGTTGTGCCTTCCGAGAATCTAGTAGTTCTCGTCGGCACAAAACTCGTGACTTTGTGAAGTCATCCCGAAGAGAACTCGGCGTGGACGCGAATAGAGGCGGAGCTTCCAAGGGACACTACGGTTGGATCTCGTCCCTTACTTCGAGATACGAGAGGTACTTGGTAAATTTGTTTACTTTCCGTAAAGTTTTATTTTATGATTATGTCAACACAATGTAAGGTTGCATGCTAGATACGAAGTTAAAATAATTTAGGAAATTATTTTATGCAAACTCTTCCGCTGCACGAAAAATTTGGAATTTTACGAACTTGTATCCTTGTCGACATACACCCGGTCCCAACAGGGGGTACCCTGCTTGACTCCTTCAGCGCGGGCTTCTCGACTGGATAAGGGTGATCAGCTTCGCTGGTATAGGTGCGGGGCGCCCTGGGCGTTCGGGGCGCCCTGGCTGCTGGGGGCGCCCCGGCCAGTGGTTAGCCGAACCCTTTGTTGCTTCGCTTGTTTTGTGTTGCCCCTGGGGGCGCCCGGGACAATGAGGGCGCCCTGCTCAGCTACTTGCCTCTCTCCTTTGGGCATTCTGAGCTGCAGACTCACGTTCTTTTGGTCCTGCATCCAGGGTTAGTCCAAAACAATATAAAACAATAGTGTATTATGCTTATATAGCCTTAGCTGTCTTGGTTCTGACTTTGGGCCTCCCAAATGGAGCCCTAGGTCGAACCGACGCCTACTGTTCCCTCGACGGGGAACGCGTCCTCACCTACTTCTCTCGGGAGAATGTACCTGATGCCAACCGCTCCTCTGGTTGGACTTTTGCCTGGCAGTCCGTTGCCAAGTCTTGGATACCGAGCTGTCCCTTCGCCCGGTGCCTAGAAGCCCTTCGCTAGGGCTTTGTTTCCTGGCAGCCCTTCGCCAGGTGCCTAGCAGCCCTTCGCTAGGACTTTGTTGCCTGGCAGCCCTTCGCCAGGTGCCTAGCAGCCCTTCGCTAGGACTTTTCCTGCACACTTGAGTAACATTGTTAGATCACAAACAAACTTAACTTTGAATCCTTTGCCAATATCAAAACAAGGTTTGATATGGTGCTTCCTGCACCAACAATCTCCCCCTTTTTGATTTATGGCAACACGATTCAAAGTTAAGTAAAAAATTACAACAGTTTAAGAACATAAGGTAAAAATGAAGTATAGCAATTTTACACAATTCAACGTTAACTTTATAACAGTTAATAACATAAGGTAAGATTTCTCAAAAAATCCTTTATTTCTCACACTCTTCTCACACTCCCCCTAAATCCTGAATACTTGTGTTATAAAATACTTAACTTTGACCTTTCCTCCCCCTTTGACATATATCAAAAACAAACATGGGTGAACAAGGTAAAAAATTTAAAAAATTTTGCAAACCTACATTTTGTTAAACAACTTTTACTTACAAGGCTTTGCAAAACTTAGGCAAAATTTTGAAGTCAAATTTCCAAAAAGAGTTTAACTTTGAGAATTGGGAAAATTTTGTTTAAAAATAATTTGCACACTTAGACGAATTTGCTTAGAAATACTTTGTGTATTTTGAAAAACATTTAAAATTTGTGTATCAGAGCTCATGGGTTTTGAAAACATAAATATTTGAGTGAGAGAATAATGTTAAAAATGATAACATCATTTTGAAAGAATGAAGAATCATGCTAAAAAAAAATTAGAATTGGAGTCAAGTGTATATTTTCATTGAGTCCATGCATGACAAAAAATATTTAATCAATAAGCTTACTTGTTTTGAATATTTTAAAAACTGCAAGTACTTTAAAAGATATTGATCTTTTTGAGAGATGCAAGTACTCAAAAAAAATATAAGTCACTTTGAAAGATATTATGCAATTTTTTTGAAAATATAAGTATATTTTTTTAAAAAAAAAACAAATTGAGCCCTTTTGGAAAGTCTAAGTATTGTTTTTGAAAACTATTAGACTTTAAAAAATATAAATAATCTTTGAAAAGTATTATGCTTTTTGAAAACATACTATTTTACTTGACTAGGTTTTTTTTCCAGTCTGACACAATCCTAGAAAATCTTGTTGACTACAAGGACATTTTCCTAAGTGTCCTGGAAATTTCTTCTGTAACGCCCGAAAATTCTCGAAACTAATTTTAGAAATATCTTAGAATTTATTCCAAATTTATGGATATTTTTATAAAATTTTTCCGTAAACGAAAGTGGCAAAAAAGGTTATAAACAGAAAATCACGTAAGTGGGAATCAATCCCTTCACCTACGCTGTGAGAGAAGAATGGGCGGACCAGCTGAGCTAGTTTGTTTTTGTTGAAATAGATTAAGCGAAACAATAGATAAGGTATAATTAGGTAAATTCACCCCCATAAGTATAAATAGATAATTAAGGGAGAAATTTTTATTTTCTCTCAACTAAACCCTCTCTCCCTCGCCCAAGCCCTCACGCCGCCCCTCTCTCCTCTACTCTCTTGGGCGAAACCACACCAAGCCTAGGGCTTTCCTCCGGTGGCCGGCCAAGGCTCTCCTCCGAGAGATTTTCCGATATTCGGAATCCCCACGACGAGAGGAACGCGTGAGCGCGAAGAAATCTCCAAGACTCCGAGTTTCTCCGGAACCTCCGACGCCGTTCTTGGTTGTAAGTCCAAGATATCGATGTAAGTACTGCTCACCTGCAGTAAGAGGCGGTTTTCCGCAAGAATTTTCCCTTAAATGTTTTAAAGGAGATATTTACTTCTAGTTAAGATGTTGCATGTGATCTTAGTTCATTATATGCTTATATATATTTGATAGAGTACCCTATGTGAGTTTAGGGTCTAAGAAATCTATAAGAAAAGAAAAGAAAGATGAAGAAAAAGAAAAGAGAAGGCCAAGGCCTTACGAAATCCCCAAAAGTCAAGACTTAGGGATTTGGGCACACAAGGTGTTCGATAAAATGCCAAGGCATTTAAAGATAAGAAAGAAAAGAAAGAAAAGCTATTTTACTTTCTAAGGCCAGTACCCGGCGTCCAAGGGCGTCGTTAAAGAAATCCAGGTGTCCAATTCCAAGGTCTTGGCCCTGGTAGACCAAGGTCTGCTCTATTAGAATTGGCGGCTCGCTACCCCAACCTTTTAGGGAACGCGCATAAGATGGTACTTACGTCTTAAGTGGATCCAAGTGAGTTATTATTTTCAAGTATATGCTTTAGCAAAGTTTTCTAAAAGTTAAAGAAAAAATTTAAAGTTAAAGAATTGCTAAAGTTTCATGTTAAGCCAAGAAAAAGTGAGTTAAGACTTATTAATGCTTGAGTATGCATGTTTTGAGTTATACATGTTTTAGTGTTTCTTTTAAGTATAAAAGTATCTCATGTGATTTCATATTGTTTAAAAAGCATGCCTGCACATTTCGAGATTTTGTGAGCTAGATAGTACTTGCTATGCTTTATGCTTATTAGTTGCATTTCCTCTTACTGCAAGTAAAGGTAAAGAAAAGCAATTCTGAAGGAAGGCGACGAGGCGGTGCTGAGTGACGTGTGTGTGGTGGCTGACCTTGGAGAGATCCTTGGGATGAGACAGTTTAGCTTATTTGAAATGCATGTTTAAGATTTCCAAATTCCAAGTTATTGTGTTATGGAGTTTATTAACCATTTATGCTTCGGATAGTTTTACATGCTCAATTTTGTAGAATGAAGATTCCATGTCATTTAAATTAGTATGCATACTTTTGTGAATGCACTAGATGAGCAAGGGCATGAGTAGTTTAACATGTGGATACATTGCATTTTAGACTTATTCTTGAGCTTATTATTATTCCCTTTTGGACTAAGTCCTAATTGTGCTTAAAATGCTTGTAAATTCGGTAGAAAAGTAAGATTTACATTCTATGAAGTTCTAGAAATATTATTGCATGTGCCAAGATGTTGTTAGTTTCGAATTAAGTCTTATTGCTTTAAATATGCTTAGAAAAGTTGCATGCATATTTCATAGTGCTTTAGAAATATTATAGAACCTTGTGTGATGAGTTTAAATGGTTAGAATTACTAGTAATGTGCCATTGTATCATGCATGACTATTAAAGTTAGAATATCATTTTTAGATAGATTGAATACAAAAAAAAAGATTATAAAGAAAGTTCCGCATTTTTAGTCGTGCATTAGAGTCAAGAAGTAGACAAGTAGCGGTCCGTCTAAGGTAGAGAAGGCGGGTCGTTACAGTTGGTATCAGAGCAGTTCCCATTCTCCAGCATCACACACACATCAGCATCAACCTTGCCGTCTTCAAGTAAGAAAGCTTTAAGTTTCAGTTTTCTATTGCTCCTTTACTTAATTGCAGTATAGAGAAATGCTTAAGTACTTACTCATATGTGCATAGAACAAGGAAGCATGTTTAATACCTTAGTATCACGGAATCATGTTTAATCCCTAGAATGGATATTAGGTTACTAAGTAAGAAAACAAGTCCTATACCTAGAAATATAGTAGTGATTCTTGTTCCCTTATGCATTATTAGATGGCAAGAAGAGGCCGAGCTCCTAATGCAAGGAACAGAACTCCAGTTCAAGATAACAATGAGCCTGGCACAGAACAGCCAAACCTGATGGCAGTCATTGCTCAAATGCAAGCTCAAATTACAGAACAACAGAAGACCATCGCCACACTGATGGCAAATCAGCACCCAGTGCCCCCTACACCACCCACAGCAGGAGTGGGAACTCCAGTGGTGGCTGAAGTTCCACCAGTCACACAGGAGACCCCTGCCGTGAACCGAAGACAAGAAGCATACCTCGTCCAGTGGCAGAGGCTGAAACCCGAAAGCTTCTCAGGCACGACTGAGCCCTGGGATGCCCAGGCTTGGTTCAAGACTTTAGAGAGCACAATGGAGCTTCTTGACTGGCCAGAAGTCGAGAAGGTCAAATGTGCCTCCTTCTGCCTAACTGGAGATGCTCGTATGTGGTGGGAGCGAGTCAAGAGTAAGAGGATAGTCAACCAGATGAGCTGGGCAGATTTCGAGCAAGAGTTCTATGAGGAGTTCTTCCACATGCGGGTTACCAACAAGCACTACGAGGACTTCATGGAGTTCAGACAAGGTAACCTACCAGTGGGAGAAGCAGTCGCGAAGTTCAACAGACTAGCTCGCCTCTGCCCAGAGCTAGTCAGCACAGAGAAGGAGCGAGTCAGACTGATGCTCCGCATGCTGAACCCTGAAATAGCACTCAACGTGAACAGCGGGACGCACCGACCCCAGACCAGCGAGGAGTTGGTCAGTAGTGCTCTAATCTCAGAGCACTATCTGAATAGCATCAAGGCACAGCAAACACAGCAGAAGCCAGTCCTGATTGAGAACAAGACAACAGGAGGCCAGAAGCCTCAGCCAAATAACCAGAACTGGAAGAACAAGAACCACAAAAGGAAGCAGTGGCCTGGCAGCCAAAAAGGAAACCCAGAGAACAAGCAAGCTAGGTATCCACCTTGTCCTAAGTGTGGGAGGACCCATCCAGGAGCATGCCTTTTGGGTGTAACTGGATGCTACTCATGTGGACAAGAGGGACACAGATCCAGAGACTGCCCAAACAAGTTTAAGGTACTTCCTCAGCAGTCCGTACAGTATGGAGGCAAGCCTCAGTTACATTACATGCCTACTATACTGGAGGGACCTCAGATCAGTCAGGGAGGGTTGGAAGCAGCACCAGTTCCAACCAATGCCAGAGTCTTTTCCCTCACGAAGGAAGAAGCTGCCAGCGCCTCCACGGTCGTAACAGGTCAAATAGTTATTTTTCAGCATTTAGCTACTACACTGTTTGACACTGGGGCGACCCATTCTTTCGTATCAGTACCTTTTGCTAGTAAGTTACAGGTGCCTGCAGAGAGTTGGGAGTCCAGATTCCTGACAACTCTCCCTTCAGGGGAGATCATGGAATCCACCCAGCGACTCCGGGCTGTGCCAATCAAGATTTCAGACCGAGAGCTATATGTCGATCTGATAGTCCTTGCGATGCAAGACTTCGACATCATACTGGGCATGGATTTCCTCAGTAAGTACAGCGCTTCAGTGGACTGCCGTAGAAGGAAGGTGGTTTTCAGCCCAGAAGGAGAACCACCATTCGAGTTTCAAGGAGCCCCAAAGAGGAAGACTCAGAAATTCCTCTCAGCCTTGGCAGCCCACCAGATGCTAGAGCAAGGGTGTGCTGGTTTTCTTGCACACGTAGTGGACTCAGAAGCAAAGAAAGAACTCAAGCAGGAGGATGTACGGGTAGTCTGCGAATATCCAGAAGTGTTCCCAGAAGAACTACCTGGACTACCGCCCAACAGGGAGGTGGAATTTGAGATTGAGCTGGTGCCAGGTACCGGTCCGGTCTCAAAAGCCCCATATCGTATGTCTCCTGCAGAGCTGAAAGAATTACAAGAGCAACTCCAGGAGCTACTAGACAAGGGCTTCATCCGCCCGAGTCATTCACCCTGGGGAGCTCCTGTACTTTTCGTCAAGAAGAAGGATGGGTCTATGCGTCTGTGCATAGACTACAGAGCTCTGAACAAGGTAACCATCAAGAACAAGTACCCCCTTCCTAGAATAGATGATTTATTTGATCAACTCAAAGGGGCTACAGTGTTCTCGAAGATAGACCTGCGTTCTGGGTATCATCAGCTAAAGGTTAAAGAAAGTGACATCCCCAGGACGGCCTTCAGGACAAGATACGGCCACTACGAATTTGTAGTGATGCCTTTTGGAGTAACCAATGCTCCAGCAGTCTTCATGGAGCTGATGAACCACATCTTCAGGGAGTATCTCGATAAATTCGTCATTGTATTTATTGATGATATTCTCATATACTCACAGACTCCAGAGGACCATGCTACACACTTGAGGATAGTGCTGCAGATCCTTCAGCAGGAGAAGCTCTATGCAAAATTCTCAAAGTGTGAGTTTTGGCTAGATCAGGTGACCTTCCTAGGTCACATTGTATCCAAAGAAGGCATTCAAGTTGATCCAGCCAAGATAGAAGCAGTCAGCAACTGGTGTAGACCCAAGAATGCCAGTGAAATCAGAAGCTTCTTAGGCCTGGCAGGATATTACAGAAAATTTGTGGAGGACTTTTCCAGAATAGCCTCTCCACTCACAGCCCTGACCAGAAAGAATCAGAAGTTTGAGTGGTCAGATAAATGCGAGCACAGCTTCCTAGAACTGAAGAAAAGATTGACTAGTGCTCCCATCCTGACTGTTCCAGAGAGTGACAAGGCCTTTGACATCTACAGTGATGCATCCAAGATGGGCCTTGGAGCTGTCCTCATGCAAGACGGTAAAGTAATAGCATATGCCTCCAGACAGCTCAAGGACTATGAGAAGAATTACCCTACTCATGACCTTGAGCTAGCAGCTGTGGTTTTTGCACTGAAGCTCTGGAGACACTACCTGTATGGAGTGCAGTGCAGAATCTTCACAGACCATCAGAGTTTAAAGTACTTCTTCACTCAGAAGGATCTGAATATGAGGCAGCGCAGGTGGCTAGAGTTGGTCAAGATTATGACTGTGAAATCCTCTACCACCCAGGTAAAGCTAATAAAGTGGCAGATGCACTGAGCAGAAATCCTGTGCAGCACTGATGTCCCTATCATCACTGTCTCTACCACTTCAGAAAGAAATAAAGGATTTTGGAGTCGAGGTATATTGGGCAACTTTTCTGCATTGACCCTAGAGTCAACCCTACTTATAGATATACAAGAAAAGCAAGTCAAGACCCAGAGATCCAGAAGATCAAGCAGGAGATCCAAGAGGCAGAAAATTCAGAGTTTCGAGTATCAGATAGTGGCATCCTCTACCTTGGAGACCGCCTTTGCGTCCCCAATGATGAGGAACTAAGAAAGAATATTTTAGAAGAAGCCCACAGTACCCCGTACTCTATGCATCCTGGTTCTACCAAGATGTACCAAGATTTAAAGCAAAGGTTCTGGTGGTCTGGACTCAAGCGAGATGTGGCCAGATATATCAGTACCTGCTTGACCTGCCAGAGAGTCAAAGCAGAGCACCAGAGACCAGGTGGAGTTCTGCAGCCTATTCAGATTCCAGAATGGAAATGGGAAGATATTTCCATGGATTTCATAGTGGGACTACCCAGAACAACGAATGGATATGATGCAATCTGGGTAATAGTAGACAGATTGACTAAGTCTGCCCACTTCCTAGCCATCAGGATCTCCTATTCCATGGAACAACTAGCTCAGTTATACCTCAAGGAGATCGTCAGACTACATGGAGTCCCTAAGACTATCATTTCAGATAGGGACAGTAGGTTCACTTCGCACTTCTGGGAGTGCGTACAGATAGCTCTAGGCACCAAACTGAAGTTTAGCACAGCTTTCCATCCTCAGACAGATGGTCAGACAGAGAGAGTTAATCAAGTACTAGAAGATATGCTCAGAGCTTGTGCTTTACATTTCAAGGGCAGTTGGTGTAGATATTTGTGCTTAGTGGAATTTGCTTACAACAATAGTTATCAGGCCACTATCGGCATGGCACCCTATGAGGCTTTATATGGACGGAGGTGTAGATCTCCTATCTGCTGGTACGAGGGTGGTGAGAGGCAAGAGTTAGGCTTACAGACAGATCTT
>JAGFNQ010010559.1:205346-235071 GCA_024364735.1 Boesenbergia rotunda | reverse complement strand
CTCCCAATAGATCGATTTAGGACAGGAACCAACTCAGTTTGAAGGCAAGTTACAGTCCTCCCTTGCTTCAATTCAGATTTTTATCAGCTTCTATTCCAGCACTAGTTTCTTTTTGGCTGCAATTTCGTGCCAATTTAAGTTTTGTCACAACTTTTTCTTCCTTGATTTCAGACTGCTTCAGATTCTAACTCCTTTACAGCTTCAGTTTAGCTACAATTCAGATTCTCCCAATGCCTTTCTAATTTTTAACTTCCTCATTCTTGATCCAAGCCACTTTCAACTCAAGTTTATCTTCACTGAATTTTTTTCCTTTGCCTTGGCACAAATTCTGGCTTGCGTGCCAATCTTCTAAGTTTAATCAAGAGTCAAGAGCTCCACTTGCTTCAATTCGAACCCTTCAATTCAGCTTGAAAATGTTCCACTCACCAATTCAAATCAGCTCAGAATCCAAATTCAGCCCCTTTCCTTAACTGCTATTCCATTTCTTCCTCTTCAGCAGCTTCTAGCATCCCGGTTTCAATCTCAGATCCGAAATTGAATGTGCACCTTCACTTCAGGATACAATTTGCCACTTAATATCTTGCTTAGCAGCTTCCCAAAACTCAGATTATAAGCTTATAATGCATTCAGCTCAGATTTGGCAGCTTCAGCAGATTTTCAGTCTTCACTCAGCTTTTTATCAGTCTTCAATCAGTTTCATTTCCATTTCTCAATTCATCTTGCATTCACACTTTGCTTGTATCACTCAGTAGCTCCCAGATGGAGCACTCGGCAGGCTACAAATGGACTGCAGTTCAGCTCAGAAATTTCATATTTTCTCAGCTCCTTTCAGACTTTAAACTTCATCAGATTCTACAGCTACACGAAACTGTCTTCACTGTATTTGATCAGCATAATCCTTGCATTTCCTTTCCTTTCACTTCATTCGTGTGCTTCATTCCTTACTTTACAGCCTTGGAAAAATTTAATCCAGCCCCAAGTTGATACAATCTACTTGCAAAGAAACATTCCAATTGGACTTGTTTCTTTTTCAGCTTTGCATTCTCATCTTTAATTCCCAATCTTGCTTCATTTTCAGAAATTTTTATGCTGTCAAATGATTTTCAGCTTCTCCAAATTCAAGTCTCGACAGCCACCTTCCATGCAGTTCAGATTTGGGGCAGTTTCAGATGCAAGTTTAGCTCAGCTTCTTCTCTCAGATTTTTCTCAGCTTTTGTTTAATCTTCCTGATTCCTTTCCAGCTCCGGTCAGTCCAACTACTCCAAATCAGCACTCAGCAAACTCAATTTCAGCACTCCTTTCAACTTCTTATATCCTTGTTCAGACCTTGCTCCAAGTCACTGCCGTGAGCTTCATTTGCTTCATTTTTTTTTCTGATTCTATCCACTAATTTATCTCCTTGAATGCTTTGCATCAATTTCATCTCTCTAGCTCATTCTTGGCACCAAACATCACTCAAACTCATCTTTGGCACATGAAAAAAAAAAAATTTTTTTCGAGTTGAAATGCATCATTGATAAAAAATTGCTTCCAAATCACCAATTTGCTTCCAAATCACCAATCACTCCCCCACACTTAATTCTTTGTCCGTCTCGGGCAAAATAGCATCAAGAAAACATCCCAATCAAACAAGTCCTTAGAAAAATTAGGGTTAAGATTAGCAATAAAGAAAAACAAATAGAATAAACATGATGTTTGCCAAAGTTTATGTGGAAAGGTAACCAAAATGATTAGTCCCTATAGATGTGATCCAATCATTGAAATATGATTTTGAAAGAACCTAAGCAAGTTCTAGAGTACAATAACATGTGTGTATCACAAAATAAGGCTAATCTCACTAGGTAAAAATTAATCCATCTCAATTCTTCAATCAAGAATCTAAAGCATAATCGTACTCAAGCATCCAAGATTTCATCCATGAACTCAAACCTAAGTTTTGACAACCGAATTTAATTTATTTTCCAAAAGACTCTAAAATGCTATTGAGATAACCTAAGGGATACATTTATTTCTAATCATGCAATAAAAAGTGCTAAAATGAAATACATGGTAATTACAATGATTTTATTCATGTATCGTATCTTAAGCATTTATTGTTAACTACTTACTTCAAAAAGAGAAAGAATTTATTTCTAGAACATGGAAATGTGCTAAGAGAAAAGATATGGTATTTACAATGAAGAATTTATTTGGAACTTAAAAGTATCTACTTGAGAAGTTCTTCTTGCAAAAAGTAAGGAAATGGTATATACAAAGAAAAATGAGTGCAAAATTTAGTGAACTCCCCTTTTAAGTTGGGTATGTGGCGTCAATATAGTCCACTCCATCCACCTCTAGCTCCTTGACCTCTTCATGGAATTTCTTGAGCCGGTGGCCATTTACTTTGTACACTTGACTCGTGGCCTCCTCTTGAATCTCTACCACTCCATAGGGAAAAACATTAGTCACAAAAAATGGACCCTCCCATCTTGACCTCAACTTCCCTTTTATCAATTTTAATCTTGACTTGTACAATAGCACTTTGTCACCAATTTGAAATTCTTTGTCCACAATGTGCTTGTCATGAAATTTCTTAGTCTTCTCCTTGTAGATTCTTGAATTCTCAAATGCTTCCAACCGGATTTCTTCAAGTTCTTGAAGTTGCAACTTCCTTTCTTCTCCCACCTTAGTAACATCAAAATTGCAAGCTTTAACTGCCCAGTACGCCTTATGCTCAATCTCTACAGGTAAGTGGCATGATTTCCCATACACAAGTCTATAAGGTGACATTCCAATGGGTGTTTTGTAAGCGGTACGATATGCCCATAAAGCATCTTCAAGCCTTTTACTCCAATCCTTTCTATGAGGTCCCACAGTTTTTTCCAAAATTGATTTGACTTCTCTATTTGACACCTCGGCTTGTCCATTTGTTTGGGGGTGATAAGCAGTAGAAACCTTATGTACAACCCCGTACTTATTAAGAAGAGCCTTTATGTGCTTATTGCAAAAATGGGATCCTTGGTCACTTATGATTGCTCTTGGTATTCCAAACCTGCAAAAAATGTGTGACCTGACAAAACTCACAACAACAGATGAATCATCAGTCCTGGTGGGAATAGCCTCCACCCATTTTGAAACATAATCAACAGCTAAAAGAATATAAAAATCCAAAAGAAGCAGGAAATGGTCCCATAAAATCTATACCCCACACATCAAATATCTCACAAATAAAATAGTTTGTTGAGGCATTTCATTTCTAGCACTTATGTTTCCTGTTCTTTGACATCTATCACAACATTTACAAAACCTATATGAATCTCTAAACAGGGTGGGCCAGTACAATCCACATTCTAAAATTTTTCTAGCAGTTCTTTGTGGTCCAAAATGCCCACCACATGCTGAAGAATGGCAAAAAGTGAGTACAGAATGAAACTCATGATTTGGTACACATCTCCTAATGATTTGATCACTACAAAATTTCCACAAGTAAGGATCATCCCACACATAATATTTTGCATCACTTTTAAACTTATCCTTTTGAGCTTTCGAAAAGTGTGTAGGAAAAACATGAGCTACAAGAAAATTCACTAAGTCTGCATACCAAGGTGACTCACCATGCAGCTGTAAAAGCTGCTCATCTCTGAAATCATCATCTATGGCCGTGGGATCTCCATCTCCCTCCAATCTGATCAAGTGGTCCGCTACTAAATTTTCCTTGCCACTCTTGTCTCGTATCTCCAAGTCAAACTCCTGTAGTAGTAGCATCCATCTAATAAGCCTTGGCTTCGCATCTGGTTTCTTCAGGAGGTACTTCAATGCTGCATGATCAGAAAACACAACAACATGAGAACACAATAAATATGATCTGAATCTATCTAAGGCAAAAATAATGGAAAGAAGCTCCTTTTCAGTCGTGGTGTAGTTGGCTTGGGCGGCATCTAGGGTTTTGGAGGCATAGGAAATGACATGTGGTGCTCCATCTACCCTCTGTGCTAATACAGCTCCCACTGCAAAATTAGAAGCATCACACATTAATTCAAAAGGTAAAGTCCAGTCAGGTGATGTAATAATAGGAGCTGAGGTAAGAGCCTCCCTGAGTCTATGAAAAGCTTCTTTGCATTTTTCATCGAAGTGAAACTCAACATCCTTCTGCAGAAGTCGTGTCAAGGGCCGAGCAATCAAGCTGAAGTCTCTAATAAATCTGCGGTAAAAATCCTGCATGTCCAAGAAAAGCTCGAATATCCCGTACGCATACGGGGTAAGATAAAGAAGAAATAACACTGATTTTAGCAGGATCTACCTCAATACCCTTCCGAGAGACTATGTGTCCAAGAACTATCCCATGCTCTACCATGAAGTGGCATTTCTCAAAATTAAGAACAAGGTTAGTTTCAAGGCATCGATGTAAAACCCTAGACAAGTTATTCAAACATGAATCAAAAGACGTGCCATAAACTGAAAAATCATCCATAAATACCTCCATGCAGTCCTCTAGCAACTCACCGAATATACTTACCATGCATCTCTGAAAGGTACCTGGTGCGTTGCAGAGTCCGAAGGGCATACGTCTATAGGCAAATGTACCAAAAGGACAAGTGAAGGTGGTCTTCTCCTGGTCCTCTGGATCTATGCAAATCTGAAAATAGCCTGAAAATCCGTCCAAGAAACAGTAGTGTGACTTCCCTGCCAGTCTCTCAAGCATCTGATCAATGAATGGTAGAGGGAAGTGATCTTTCCTTGTGACCTTGTTGAGTTTCCTGTAATCAATGCAGACTCTCCAGGAATTCTTGACTCTGGTGGGTACTAATTCATTACTTTCATCTGCCACCACGGTCACTCCAGATTTCTTAGGCACCACATGAATAGGGCTAACCCACTGACTGTCAGAAATAGGGTAAATATACCTGCCTGTAGAAGTCTAGTCACCTCTTTCTTTACACATCCAAATAAGTGGGTTGAGCCTCCTTTGTGGTTGCCTCACAGGTTTGACATTTTCCTCTAAAAAGATCCTGTGCATGCAGATAGCTGGGCTGATACCTGGTATATCTGATAGTGTCCACCCAATTGCCTTTTTGTAGTGCCTCAGGACTTGCAATAATTTCTCTTCTTGTTCTGACTCCAAATGCTGTGCAATAATAACAGGAAAAGTCTGCTCCTCTCCTAGGTATGCATACTTTAAGTAACCTGGTAATGGCTTCAATTCACTCTGGTCCTCTTTGGTAGAAATAAGTGGTCCCTGGGGCTTAGTGCAATCCCCTACACTCTGAATATCAGTAAAAATAGGTGATCCTTGGGGCTCTGTGCAATCCCCTACACCTAGAAAAATGTCACCAGCTGGAAGTGTGTCTGAAATGTCTTCTGAAAATTCCTCAGTATCAGCAGTCAGTACTCTCTCAGCCTCCTCTGAATCTATAACTCCTTCAGAAAAATCCTCCAGAAATCCCTCAGCCTCCAACTCAGTCTGCGCCAGCTCCTCTAGAATGTCCATGCTCATGATAGAGTGGTCCTCTCTTGGATGTTTCATGGTATCAAAAAGGCTAAATTGTACAACCGTGTCTCCAATCTCCATAGAAAGTGTCCCGGCATATACATCAATCTTCGTTCTGGCCGTCTTCAGAAAAGGCCTGCCTAAAATAAGTGGAGAATGGTGTGCCAAGTAATCTCCCTCCATATCTAAAATATAGAAATCAGCAGGAAATATCAGCTCCTTTACCTTCACCAAGACATCTTCAATCATACCTGCTGGGTGGGTCTGACTCCTATCTGCTAGCTGTATCACCACCCCAGTGGGCTGTAAAGGGCCTATGCCAAGTATCTGAAAAACTGACTTGGGCATCACATTTATCGAAGCTCCTAGATCTAACATAGCATCGTGGAATATGGTGCTCCCTATCTCACAAGAAACAGTGAATACCCCCGGATCTTCACACTTCTGAGGAATAGTGTGGATAAGTGCTGAGATGTTCTTCCCAAAGCTGACCAATTCATTTTCCTTGAGTCTCTTTTTATGAACACAAAGATCCTTCAAAAACTTAGCATATTTGGGAATCTGCTTGATCATGGTCAACAAAGGTACATTGATCTCCACCTTGCTAAATAGCTCCACTAACTCATTGAATTCCTTGGCTTTCTCTTCCTCCATTTGCTTTTTGGCATGTGTTCTCTGCTGTGGAAAGGGTAAAGGAACCCTAAATTCATCAGTTTTGGCCGGAAATGGGGCTACTGAATTCTGCCCTGCTATCCCCTGCGTAGCAGCTGCTGTCCCCTGCGTAGCAGCTGCTGTCCCATGTGTCTCGGCACTGTTTTCTTCTCTGATTTCCACCAAATTTGGAGGGTTGCTTGAGGATTGAGTTGGGAACGGGCTAGGGTTGGAATCAGCCGAATTTGAACTCATTTCAGTGTGGTTTTGGGCCAGAATTGGAGAAGTTGTCCGGTCTACTGAAAATTCTGCTCTTGGACTCTTAGGAGATGTTGTAACCTTCCCACTTCTCAAAGTTATAGCACTCACATTCCCTTTGGGATTAGGAACGGTTTGGGAAGGGAGTTGGCTTGATCCTTGAGCTTGATTTTGGTTAATTCCACTAGCCAATTGCCCTATTTGCCTCTCAACATTTTGATTGTGTTGTTGTTGTTGTTGTTGCCAAGCTTGTTGTTGTTGTTGTGTTTGTACAACTTGTTGTAGCATCTCCATCACTTGCTGATGTTGAAAATCTCCTCCACTTGAGCTCCCATAACCTCCTTGGTTAACATAGCTCCTTGTCTGACCTTGAAAGGATGAAGAAGAAGGCTGAAATTTTGATTGCTGATTTTGTTGAAAACTTGAATTTTGGGGCTGATAAGAGGGCTGATTAAATTGCTGCGATGCTTGAAAACCTTGCTGGGAGTTGTAGGGATGAAAGTTCTGATTTAGAGGTGGAAAATTAGGTGGTGAAGGCTGAAAATTCTGCCCTTGAAACCCTTGATTGTAGGGCTGTGAAAACTGATTCATGGGCTGTGATGGCTGAAAATTCTGTTGGCTTTGAGCTGGGAAAGCTGGGAATGATTGCCATCCTTGCTGCCCTTGATAAGGTTGCTGGAATTGAGGATCAAATGCTTGGAATTGTTGCTGAAAATGTTGAGAATTAGGTTGAAACGGGGGCTGAAAACTTGGATTTGATGGCTGAAATTGTTGCTGATTGATCTGAGTTTGTTGGGGCTGCTGGGAGTTTGGTTGAGGCTGCTGTGAAGGCTGACTTTGAGGCTCTTGCTGGCAGAAAGTATTCCCATACCTCAAGTTAGGATGATTCCTCCAACCGGGGTTATAGGTAGAGGAATATGGATTGTTTCTGGCTGGAAATTGTCCTCTCATTAATGCAGCTACTGTCTCGTCCTGTTGGAGATTCGGGCATGAGTCTGAAGTGTGCTCTAGACTAGAGCAAATGCCACACACACTCATCACTTGACTAGAGGGTGGAGGTACTGAAGGAGTAGAACTAAGTCTGTCCATTTTTAATTCCATTTGCTTGAAAGCTGAGGTGAGCTCCATCAATGCATTCTTAACCTCCTTGTTATCAGTGGGAACTACCTGAACTTCACCCACTCCTCTGGTGCTCAAGGCTCTGCCTCCAAATTGTTGGGAATTCTCAGCCATATTAGAAATTAACTCCCTAGCTTGCATTGGTGACTTGTTCACTAAGGCTCCTCCAGCAGCAGCATCTATCAGGACTCTATCCGTCTGCAGCAGTCCTTCATAAAAATATTGAATCAATAATTGCTCACTGATTTGATGCTGAGGGCAACTTGAACACAACTTGTTAAATCTTTCCCAATAGTCATATAGTGTTTCGCCTACCACTTGCTGAATCCCACAGATACTTTTTCTGATTATAGCTGTGCGGGAAGCTGGGAAATACTTCTCCAAAAATGCCTTCTTCATGGCGATCCAACTAGACACATGTCCTGTAGGCAGATAATAGAACCAGCCTTTGACTGCTCCTGTCAATGTGAAGGGGAAAGCTCTCAGCTTGATGTCTTCTTCAGAAATGCCCTGAGGCTTCATAGTAGAGCACACCACATGAAATTCGTGCAAGTGTCTGTTTGGATCCTCCCCAGATAAACCCTGAAACTTTGGCAACAAATTAATAAGCCCAGATCTTAACTCAAAACTTTCCCCCAGCTCTGGATAAGCTATGCTGGAGTACTGAAATGCTGCGTCAGGTGCTGCAAGCTCCTTCATGGTTCTCTGGTGGTCCGCCATGTCAATGCCTGAGTGAGTGCTGATAGTCTGAAGTGGAGGGATATCTGTAGTCTCAGAAAGAATGGCCTGGCTCCTCTTGACTCTGAAGGTCCTCTCAATCCCAGGATCGAAATCATCTAATTCAGCACCTAGAGACCTGGTCATAAAAACAAAACAAATCGCAGTAAAAGTAGATAAACAGATAAACAGATAAAATCAAATCCAAAGATATAGCAATAAGCACAAAGGTAAGTCAAGAATGATATGAAATAAGTGCACAAGCAAAAATCAAACAAGTCAACTAACAGTTCCCCGGCAACGGCGTCAAAAATTTGACAGGCCCAAATATACTAATTAAAGTTGTCACGAAAGTATGGGCTCATCAGATTTAGAATTTATAAATGAAAGCTGGAAACCCTTTTTACAATCAAAATATGAAAATGTAGCAAAGGGGCCACAGGTCGTATTTTTCTCGGGGCTAGTTGTCGTGTTTGATTCGAACTTGTGTCTGTGTCGTTTATGAGTTTTGGGTTTCTAGTGAATATTTTGGTTTTTGGTTGTAAATAAAAGTGAAAATGTGATGACAAGGAAGAAACTTAACTAATAACTAAACAAGTGATGGCAATTGACACTTCCACCAATGGAAACCGAATCAAGCCATAGGATTTAACCGAAATTTGGAAAAGCAAGCCTAAATTCAAATGCAATAAAGGACTAAGCAACAGAGAATTGCAGTTTCGAAAATGAATCAACTTAACACAAGTGATAGCCTACAAAAATTAGCAAGAAGACACCAAACAAACTCAAACTAATTACAAGATTTGGAGGCCAACAAATGCAACAAAATTTCGGAAATGGCTGAATGCACTACCAGTAGTATTCAAATGTTATTCTACACCATCAGACAAGTGAGAAACACTACTGCAATCAATGTTCAATTTAGCTTGGCTTGCAAGTGAACCAATGTGCCAAAACTGAACCTTTTGTGCCAACTAGTGCTTTACACTTGCTGAAATAGGACCACTAATTCTGGAATAAAGCTAATCGAGGTCAGTTTTGGAAGTTAAACTAAAAGTAGCTGAAACTCAAGGATGAATGAAAGAAATTCAGAAACAAATGGAAGAGCAACTAAGAAATGGCTAAAGCAGAATTTGCAAGTGCAGAATTTCAGAATTCCTGATCAGAATTCGAAATAGATTATCTAGTGGTAATGCAAAACTAATTGAGCAACTAAGCACACTGCTTGACACTAGCTTAAGGAGTAATAAACCTAGTGATTTCTGAATTTGGCTAACAAATCAAAAGCAAACTGCATGCAAGGGGAAGAAAATTCAGATTCGAAATTGGCAGTGCAAATAAACATGTCCAGAGATTAATCTACAAACCAAATTCGAATTGAATGCAATTGGTAGGAACTCTAAAGCAATGATTCACCAACCGAGGGCCTTTTGAAGTGCTGAAATTCTACAATGCAGAAACACAACGTTAAAATGCAGAAACTTGATGGAAAATTCAGAAACAACTTGGCACGTTAGCTGGAATTGGCACGCAACAACTAAACACTATTGAACTGAAAATTTAACTCAATCTAGCACTAAACAAGTTCCTAACTTACTGAAATTGAAGATTAAAATCCTAATTAAGCTAACCAATTCTGAAAACTAAATCTAAGCAGCTGATCTAATTGCAGAAAAACAGAACAGATTCGGCAGATATTAAAATTACAACTAAACAATGAAAATTTATGATCTAAACTACTCCTCGATTCTTCCCGAGCTCAGGATCTTCTTGGTTGTCAATCAAGAGCCGGCTTCGAACCCCTAGGCTCAGCAAATCAGTGGAAAAATAGCTTCAAACATCGATTCTGCTCAAACTGCTTCAGCTAGGAGAATTCCAATCCAAATGCTTCGATCTTCGTTTGTGGAGCTGCGATGGTGATTTGGAAACAATCTGAGGTCACCTGAGAACCCCTACAAGTGCCTCAGATCATTGGAAATGGATTGTGGCAAAGATCGCAGCGCTCGGACCACAGAGATTGCGAAACCCTCAACAAGCCCTGTCCGGATGAAATTTGAGCTGAAATCTTGGTTGATGCTGCCTTCTAAAGATTCAGATGATGAATTTCGGTTGAAATCGAGGTGGCCGCGCCTTAAAATTGAAGAAAAGATGAAAAACAGTGAAGAACTCGAAGAACTTGCGAAGACGGCGTAGACGCGACGAGGCTTGGCTGCGGAGGAAATTTTCCTTAAATAATAACCAGTGGACGGCTCAGATTTATTTGCTTCAATCCAACGGCTGATTGATAAGCATCATTTTATTGATTATTTTAATTGCTAAAATCCATGTTTGACCTATGTTTTTATTGCTTAATTGTGATTTTACCCTAGGTTTTGGAACTTTATCTTATTTTGGACTTAATTGCAAAATTACATAATTTTTGGATTATTTGGCCAATAATTTTCTGATATATTTTTGTAGGCATGAAAGGATCCTGGACCTAGGGCATACTGGGTCAAACCTGAGTCGGATGTGAACCGGATCGAATTATCAAGCCTACGATTAATCCGGGCCGTCCGATTCAAAAGCGGCTAGATCTGAGCCATCCGGGACGATCTGAAGCAATCCGAGCTAGGGTTAGGGTTGATCAAGCTCTATGATCAAGATCTGAAGGTTTCATCCCAATCAGAGCTAGATCAACCGTTGGATCAAGCAAGGAGGGCTCTAGAGCGTCCATTCACAAATAGAGTTGATCTGGGCCATCCGTTGCACATCTGGAGGATCCGAGCTACCACAAGGCAGATCCTGACCCCAGATCATCATCATAAAAGTTTGGCTTCAATCAGAGCAAGATCAGCCGTTGGATCTCCTCCGATCGATCTGAGCCGTCCATTGATTCCTATTTAATCAAAAACGCAGCTGCCTTTCTCCTCGTCGCGTTTCCTCGCCGCTACAGTAGGTTTCTGCTTGTTCTTAGCATTTTCTTTCATTTTTCTTCAATTTAAGGGGCGCGACCCCTCGATTCTTCATCAAGATCATATTCTGGAGCTTTGGAGGTCAGTTTGGTTGGAGAATTAAGCTTGAATTCACGCCGGACAGAGTTATTTGAGGGTTTCGGTGGCTCTGTGGTCTGACCGCTGAAATCTCATCCACAAACCATTTCCGAGCTTCTGGGCAGCTTGTAGGGGTTCTCAGGTGAGCTCAGGAGCTTCCCAATTCATCATCGCAGCTCCATTATTTGAGATCGAAGGGGTTTGGATTGGAAATTCCCAGCTTGCGCAGTTTGAGCAGAGTTCACTAATCAAATCTGATTTCCACTGATTTGCTGTGCTTAGGGGTTCAAAGCCAGCTCTTGCTTGACGACCAAGAAGAATTTGAGCTTAGGGAAGATTGAGGAGTAGCTTAGATAGTTTAATTTCATTGTTTTAGCTGTTAATTTTTAGTTCTGCACATGTTTCGTTTCTGAATTGGTTTCGGATTTGGTTAATCTCATTTTCTTAATTGTTTAGCTGTAATTTAGCTTCAATCTTCAAGTTGAATAGTTAAGGAACTTATCTATTGGATAGTTGTGTTTATTTGCAGTTAATTTTAGTTAAATTCCTTGCGTGCCATTTTCTTTCCTTGAGTATCAGCCCCTGTTTTGCCATTTCAATTTAGTTTCTGATATCTTTTCCAGTTCAGCTCGAATTCTGCAAATTGAAGACACATTTCAAGTTTCTTTCTCAGTCGATTTTGTAGCTGAATTTTAGTTCAGCTTGTAACGTATCAAACCCAAATTCTTCATGTTTTCAGTTCCTGCACATTGAATGTTTCTGAAGCAGCAGATCTCATTTCTGCAAATGGACCATTGCTGCACATCACTATGCTGCGTGCCAACTTTGTATCAGTTGGTGATTTCTGAATGCAGATCAAGGGAGCATGTGCTTTAGTGAACTTTGCAATTTAGTTTGTTTTGTGTGTTGCTGCATTCAGCTTGTTTTCGAGTTAATCAGTTTTCATCATTGGGTTTTTCATTTCATTTCTGCACATCTAGTGTTCTGAAAGTTAGACTCATGTGCTGCTTCGGATTTGTGCTGCCTTCATGGACAGTTCAGCAGAATTAGAAAATGTCTCTAAGCTGATTAGTAAATTTCTTAGCATCAGTTCCTTGTATCAATGAATTGTTACTGAATTCATATTGCTGCATTCAAAATTCTGCATCAAACATCTGTTCATCCAATTCTGCAACCCTGCTATGCAATTTCTGCTGATTTGCCAATTCTGCACATCAAATGTGGAGCTGAGTTTTTGTTTCCCATCAAGTTTCTTGTGAAATCCAGCTTTTGATCGCTTGCTTCAGCTTCATTTGCCTTACATCAGCCAATAGTTTCCTATTTAGCATCAATTTCAGCTCCTGGATTAGTCACTGCCAATTCTGCAGTAACTTACTGAAGTTTATCTGTCTTTGCTGTGGTTCTTCATCAATTCATTTATGCATCAAGTTTCAAATCTGTATTCAATTCATTACTGTAAGTTTTAGTTGTGGATGCTAAAGTTTGTATCAAGAAAGCTTGGAAATTGAATTCCATTGCATTTGACATTAGTTTCTTGCTTGATTTGCATCTAAGTGAAGTTTAAATTGCCAATTCAGTCCATTAGATGGAGTTATACATGCACGTTTAATTTCTGCATTGGAGTTATATTTCTCATTCATTTGTTCAATTTCAAGTGCTTCACGTTAGTTGTTTGTTGGATTTTGATCTAAAACCAGAATTGTTTCCTACCATCTCTTGTTTAGCTTTTTAGCTAAGTTTCCTTTCCCTGCGATTACATTTCTTTTTAATTGCTATCCAAACCCAATTCACATTTGAAACCCGAAAACACAAACGACACTAAAACCAAGCGTGAATCAAATTATATCAACTAGTCCCCGAGAAAAATACGACCTGTGGCCCCTATATTACATTTTCAGATTTTGATTGTAAAAAGGGTTTCCAGCTTTCATTTCATTTTATTCATATTTAAATTTGATGAGCCCATACATTTCGTGACAAATTAATTAGTATATTTGGGCCCGTCACTGATCTTGGTCTGATTTGAGCCAAACTTTTATGATGATGATCTGGGGTCAGGATCTGCCTTGTGGTAGCTCGGATTGCTCCAGATCGTCCCGGATGGCTCAGATCTAGCCGCTCTTGAATCGGACGGCCCGGATTAATCGTAGGCTTGATAATTCGATCCGGTTCCACTTCCGACTCAAGTTTGACCCAATATGCTCTAGGTCCAGGAACCTTTCATGCCTACAAAAATAAATCAATAATTTAGTGGCCAATTAACTCAAATATGTGTAATTTTGCATTTAAGTCCAAAATATGAATAAATTCTAAAACCTAGGCAATTTCACAATTTTGGCAATAAAAACATAGATCAAACAGGGATTTAAGCAACTCAAATGATCAATAAAATGGAATCTATCAGTACCCCCATATCGAGTCTTTTGATCTAATTGGCTATACCGATTCTGACTATGCCGAGTGCAAGTTGGATCGAAAAAGCACGAGTGGGGGTTGTCAATTCCTAGGATCATCTCTAGTTAGTTGGTCAAGTCGGAAGCAACATTGTGTTGCTCTCTCCACGACCGAGGCAAAATATATCGCCATGGGAGAGAGTATATCACAATTGTTGTGGATGATTCATACTCTAGAGGACTATGGATTAAGCTACAAGGGTGTGTAAGTGTTGTGTGACAATATTAGCACAATTAACCTAACTAAGAATCCGGTCCATCACTATAGAACCAAACATATTGAAGTGCGTCACCACTTTATTAGGGATCATGTTGCTAGAGGAGATGTTGTACTCTCATATGTAGAGTCCAAATCAAATCTAGTGGACATTTTCACTAAACCACTCCCCGAAAATGAGTTTAGCTTCTTAAGAAGGGAGTTGGGAATGTGTCGCGCTTCATAGACATCAAAATGCATTCAAAACCCTTCATGATCAATTCAAATTGTTGGGACACAATTGGGTAACTTGGGGACATCTCACACAATCTATAAGGTTTACCAAAACGTTTTTGTTTGCTATATATGGGGTGAGATGCTAGGATCAACTTAATTTCTCAAAATGTCAATGCATCCCTTGAGAAATTTGGTTGATAAGATAAAAATCACTTCGGTAACCAAGTATGGGGAAAACCAATGCATAACACATGTGTACTTGGCTCCATGATCATACTTGGACATTCCAATCAAGGAAAATTGATTGGAGACTTGAATTTGGGACAAACTTGCTTGAAATTGCTTGAATGTTTGTTGATTGAGTTTGACTCCACTTGGGTGGAGCAAAGTGATTTGTCAAAACTATAAGGACTTTTGATCCTCCTTCAGGGATCAATTATAGTCATGGGATCACTTCCAAGATCTTTAACTTTCATCAGATCTTATCAGAAATTGTTTAGAAGTCTAAAACTGAAAGTTTCAGATCGTATCTGGAAAAATCAGGAAGCCTGATCAGTCACCGGACCGATCAGGAGTAGGACTGATCGGTCCAACAGACCGATCAAGCTGTTTCGCGATTAACCACAGAAATTTCTCTGTGTTGGTCTGGATCGGTCCCCGGACCGATCTGGACCTCCCCGTGGTGATCGGTCCACAGACCGATCAGAGAGGTCACAGAACACTTCACGGAAAATTGTCCAAACAATCTGTGTTGGCCTGGATCGGTCCACAGACCGATCTGGCACCCTGTGGTGATCGGTCCACAGACCAATCAGGGGGCTCACGGGATACCTTCCAAACCTACTGTTCGCTTCCTGATCGATCAGCCGATCGATCAGGAGCCTGCCTGATCGGTCACCCGACCGATCAGGACCAGGACAGATCGATCAGGCCAGAGCCTGATCGGTCTGGGCGATCCCAGATTGAACGGTGATCCGTTCGATCACATTAAATTGCGGTTGGTGGACCGATCCACCAACCGATTAATTCCTCCTAAACCCTACATCTCCCAAGCCCTAGCGCTGAAACTCACTTCTTGTGCATCCTCATCCTGTGCGTGAGCTCTTCCTGCATCTCCTTTTTCCTTACGCGTGAGTTCCACTTCTCCCCGTGCGTGTGCGTTTTTCTTCCGGCTGTTGGTGTTCTTAGCAACTGCTAGCTGCGAGCTTGTCTCCGATGTGACGATTCTCTCTTGCACAAGTTTCAGAGAGTGTTTTCTCCAACCAACTCGACAATGGAACCTAATTAAGGGTTTCCTTCTTTCATCTTGTTGCTCCCTTCAAATATCATAATATGTGGTGAACTAACCGTGATGTTTGTTCTTGGGGTTTCCTTTGGGTGTGTGTTGTGTGTGTCTTCCCGTGATCAAATCTTGGCTCTTTGATTAAACCCATGTTCATATGATCAATTCCATCTTGTGTTATATTTCATTCTTGTGTCATGATCATGTTCACTTGTTTCACTTTATTTGATTCAAATTGTTGCCATGATCTATTCAAACCCTTTAGAAAGTCATCTAAGGACAAGGAATCCACTGAAGGGTCCTCCAAGGGCAAAGGCTCTTCATCATCTACACCCCCTTCAAGATCTCCACCACCTCCACATACCAGATTTCAAAATATTCATTATGCACTAGCCTTTCAATGGCACACTTTCAAACTCATGCCATGTCGAATTGTGGACCAAACCTTCATTTATGAACATTGTCCGACGGTATGGCAAATCATTGAACACTATGAACTTCAATCCATTCTTTTCCTTTAGAGGTCAATCAACTTTGATTTGGTCTCTGAATTTTATAATAACATGGTCAGTGGAGAGGGCACGGGGTGGAGTACCTGTGTCGCCAGTGTCGATCTTGATTTTAATCTATCTGCTTTCACTGCCTTTCTTGGTTGTCGCCAGTCAGATAATGACTTTTCACTCTACCCTTATCTTCCGGTTCCCCTACCGGTTCCCTTTGATGGAGTCACCCCTGACTCTATCCATGAGTACTTTTTCGATCATCCCAGGTCGAGGGAACTCGGTGAGGTTACCAGTGACTTCCCTACATTTGCTGCTCTCCGCCTTTCCCCCATAGATTATGTCTTGTTTAAGATTATCACTAACTGTCTCATCCCTACTACTTCAAAGCACTTAGATGAAATTCACTCATTCCACTGCTTGATGCTCTATGGGATGCATCGACGGTTAGACTTTGATATCGTGATGACCATTTACTTCTCCATCATCGTCCACAGTCAGATGTACGGTCAAACAGTTTACATGCCGTTTGGCCATATCATCACTGCCTGGCTGCAGTCGGTTGGTATCGACGTTTCACAGGGCAGCATTGTACCCATGGTTTGACAGGACTGTCAACTTGATCGTCGCATAATGGCCCAGTCTGGCATTGTTGTCAGACCGCAGGGGCTGAGGTGGAAGGATCGGCGACGTGTGGGGGAGTTACCGGGAGCATCCCCTGATCAGGAGCCGTCCGGTGTTGCTGAGGATTACGATGAGTGGGATCCTGCCCTCCGCTGGCAAGTTGAGGAGCTAGAGCGGACAATGCAGCGCGAGTTACATATTTCCTAGCTCTAGCAACAGGAGGTCAGCTCAGAGTTTCGGCCCTTCGATCGCCGACTAGTCGCTCTAGCATCTGATGTTTCTAGGATCAGCTCACTACAGGAGACGTGGTATGAGTGGTACCAGCATACATTTCCTGGTGTTGCGACCTCCGGCAGCACTCCACCAGGGGATGTCATATATATTGAGGATTCCTCAGACGATGACCCCGTGGTGGATTGATGATGTTAACTATTCTGATTTGTGCCCCAGTTGATTGTTATGCCTTGTGCTATGTTTGACTGTATTATCTTTACCTTGACTTTGATGCAATGTGATGCATTTGCTATTATGCCTGCTTTTCATATTTGACTTACTATAATCTGCTTATTGTTGGCTTATATGATTGTTCGTAAAATTGCTATCGTTATGTATGCCTCATTATGCGTTGCTATGATTATGCTTATAACGCCATGTTCATATGATACATATGATTGTATTGTCGTGCTTTATATCTATCATATGTGTTTCATATGTTTATCAAAATAAATCAAATATTGTGTTGTTTTGGGATACCCCTAGGGTTGAGGGGGAGTATGTTTAAACTTAACAACCCGTCTACACCCTTTTCGGTGTTTGACAAAGGGGGAGAGTGATGTTGATTAAGTTTAGGACGATTATGAGTTTAATGGTTGTAGGGGGAGGATCCTGATTCTCCTACAATTCTGATTTGAGACTATTGGATTCAAATCCCTAAACTTAAAATCGGGTTGTCAAACAACAAAAAGGGGGAGATTGTTGATGCAGTCTGACCCTGATTGTTGTTTTGGTGTTGACACCGATTTTAGTTTAGGTTGATGATTATGATTATGATTAAGTCCTGATCGGGGATTAGGCTAGGTGTTGAAAAGTCCTAACCTGGAGGGTTAGGTGTGAAAAGTCATGGCTTGGAGGGCTAGGTGTGAAAAGTCCTAACCTGGAGGGTTAGGTGTGAAAAAGTCCTGGCTTGGAGGGTCAAGTCCTAGCTTGGAGGGCTAGGTTGATGAAATCCTGGCTTGGAGGGTCAAGTCCTAGCTTGGAGGGCTAGGTTGATGAAATCCCAGCTTGGAGGGCCAGGTCTTAGCTTGGAGGGCTAGGTTGATGAAATCCTGGCTTGGAGGGTCAGGTCCTAGCTTGGAGGGCTAGGTTGATGAAATCCCGGCTTGGAGGGTCAGGTCCTAGCTTGGAGGGCTAGGTTGATGAAATCCTGGCTTGGAGGGTCAGGTCCTAGCTTGGAGGGCTTGGTTGGATGAAATCCTAGCTTGGAGGGCTAGGTTAGAGTCCCTGGATCGGTCTGGTGACCGATCAGGGAAGTTGGCACGGTGCTCCTTCGTGGATCGGTTTGGTGACCGATCCAGCGATGACTAATCGGTCTGTGGTGACCGATCAGGGAACACACAGTGAGGTTGGGAACCTACTGCTCAGCTCTTGATCAGTCTGGTGACCAATCAGGGAGTATGCAGTTCACTCACTGCTCGGCTCCTGATCGGTCTGGTGACCGTTCAGGGAGCCCACAGTGAGTTGAGTTCCCCTGCTACTCTGCTCCTGATCGGTCCGATGATCGATCAGGGAGCATCCAGTAGGTTTTGGGAACCTTACTGATCTTCTCCTGATCGGTATGGTGACCGATCTGGAACACTGTTCAGACCGTTCTGGAGAACGATTAAGTGTCGCGGACTCCGTCTTATAACCGATCAGGCCGGAGCCTGATCGGTCAGGAAGCTTCCTGATCGGTCTGGTGACCGATCAGGTCTTGTGTGGCCGCAAAAGCTGGGAGTCCTAGCAATGCAGTGGATCGGTCCGGTGACCGATCCACGACCCCTGCATCGGTCCGGTGCCCGATCACTTTAATTCAAACTCACTGTCAGACGCTCTGAACGCGTCTGATCACGCCTGCTTTCACTGTTACGCTTCTGATGTCACTTTGATCTTCTCTGCAATTACTGATACAAGTTTGATTTCATTTGCTAAACCTCAGATTGAGTGTGAGGGTGACAGGGATGACTTCAAACATTGAAGGATGGTCAACTGAGTTCTTTCCATGTATCAGTTTCGGCTGTTTCTACGTCTCAAGTTGCAACGGCTGCTAAAGCTGCTGACTGGGGCTCGGCTGAGGGAAGCTCAGGGGTCCAGGATAGGTCAGAGTTGTTGGGCAGTGGCAGTGAAGCAGCTGGTAAGCTGCAGTGGAGCGTCTGGTGGCTGGTGATGTGTGCTGCAGAGGCCAGATGCTTAAAAGACTTGAGAAGTGGAGAAGAGGAAAAGTTGTTGTTAGAGCTTGTGAAATTTCTTACTGCTACTACAACTCTTGTGCTCTTGTGACATCGTCGATTAACCTCTGAAGCAACCTCTGTTACTTGAGCATTTGGAAGAAGAACCAGGAAGCTTGGCGAGTCCATCAGTGAGAAGACACGAAGAAGGGAGTTCTTGCGTGAGATCTGCGCTGGGTGGAGCTCGGTGAGAAGTTTGCTTGGATTTTTGGTGTCCTAAGTGCTTTGTAAGATCCTTCTTGTGTTTCATTGTGCTTAAAACTTTATCTCTGTTGAAACGCTATGGAGAGGTTACTCCACCGAAAAGGAGGTTGCTTACTATCCGGATTTTTCGGGGCTTGATCTGCCGACGATCAAGGGATCGCCCACCTTACGGGCACGCTAAGGAGTAGGGGCAAGTTATCCCCGAATCTTGTAAATCCTCTTTGTTAGCGTTTGGTGGTTGTTCTTAGCTTAGGTTTTAAATTCTACATACTCTGTTTTTGTTGCTTCCGCTGTGCTACTAAATGTTTAAGTGCAGAAAACTTAAAAAGTGCTATGTTTCGGTGTTTGGCTACATTCACCCCCCCCCCCTCTCTAGCCATCCAAGTTCCAACATAGATGACGGGTCCGACCATTTTGGTTGATGGTGCTGCAGTTGGCGGTTAGTCCTTCTGCGGCGAACTAGGCTCTGATACCACTTGTTGGATGGGGTGGACCGGCTAGAGGGGGGTGAATAGACGGTTATGGAAAATAATGGAGATAGCACTCGTCTAAAAAAAACTTGGTTGCAACTGGAGCGTTGCTTCCAAGGCAGTTAACGCTCAAGCAGAACTCCTTCAGGCGGAGAAGCCTTTACAGTTGTAGCACTGAAGACTTAGAGACGTTACAATTAAATCAATTGAATCATTGAAAATGTTGAAACTCTAAGCCTATTTATAGCTTAAGAGAATAAATCTAGATTGTTGATTGTTGAGGAATTTTCTCTTGGCTGTTGATCCATGGATGTATTCTGGATGGTTGATCTTGGATGGGATTAACATGCATCCATTGGATCTGATTAAAGGATAAGGCTTTATCCTTTATGAGTTAAAGGAATTTTTATCATCTGCTCGAGATTGCTATTGTAATCTCCAAGTAATAATATCGGCAAGAACAAACTGTCTCCGACCTTTATCCCAACTAGTAAGCATGGTCGCCTTTGCTCTCGAGGTCTTGGGTTCAATTCCTCTTAGCAACAATTTAATCATTCTTTTTTGGACGACTAGCCTTTTGGTTCTTCGTCTTCTGGGTGATTTCCATCCAACCGGAGTTAGGCTCACCCGAACTCGACTCCCGCCTTTCGCCCCTCGAGTGGCCTTCCTCCTGGCTTCTCTTCCCTTGGACACCGCGCGAGTCCTTCTCGCTCCACCGGCGTACTCATCCGCAGCTTCCGCGTCCCTCGGATTGTACCGAGCCCGTCGGTTCACTTTCTCGCACAATCCTTCTCGTCCGCTACGTCTTATGCTCGACTTCCTTCGTACCTAAGCTCCTGCACACTTAGCAGAGGGATTAAACATACTAGGACTTAACTTAACCTGGTTGATCGCATCAAAACTTACCGGGCACCAACAACCCAGACCCAAGCCTAGGCTGCTGTTGCTACCCAGAAGCTCCAGGAGATGCAAGAGGCTCAAGATGGCCTACTCCTGGAGGTGGCGACGCTGAAGGCTGCTAATAGGTATTATTTTGTTGATCATTTTAGTTGCTAAAATCCAAGTTTGACCCATATTTTACTTGCTTAATTTTGCATTTATATTAGGTACTAGAAATTACTGTTATTTTGGACTTAATTGTAAATCTCGATACATTTAAATTATTTTGCCACTAAATTTTTGATCTATTTTTGTAGGCATGGAAGGATCATGGACCTAGGGCATGCTGGGTCAAACTTGAGTCGGAAGTGGACTCAGATCGAGTGATCAAGCTTCAGACAAACCTGGGTCATCCGATTCAAAAACGGCGAGATCTGAGCCATCATGGAACCTTTGAGGCAATCCGAGCTAGGGTTAAGGCTGATCAAGCACTCAGGTCAAGATCTGAAATTTTCATCCAAATCAGAGATCATTCAATCATTGGATCAAGCTCAGAGGGCTCTAGACTGTCCATTCAAAGATCAGGTTGATCTGGGCCATCCATTGCAAATCTGGAAGATCCGAGCTACCTCGAGGCAGATCCTGACCCTTGATCAACATCATCAAATTTTGGGTTCGATCAGAGCAGTTCCAACCGTTGGATTCATCCAAAGCAATCTCAGCCGTTGGATTCAAAGTATTTAATCAAATTTTCTCCCCATTGCAGCTTGTCGCGTCTTCTTCACCGCAGCTCATCCTTTTGCGTTTTCTTCCACTGTTCTTCATGTTCTTCAGCAATTTTCTTCAGTGGAAGGTGTGACCACGTCAATTCCGATCATAGAGCAGATTCTAGGTCATTAGGGAGATCAACCCGTGAAGTTTCCAGCTCCAACTTTGCCCAAGAACAGAGCTGAGTTGGATTTGATCGCAGATTGAGTTTTCCCAGTAATTTGTGGAGCTTACGAGTTCGAGGCTCACCCTTGCGTGACGACAAGGAGATCTTGAGCTAAGAGAAGGGATTGATGATAGTTTTCTTAGTGAATTTCTGTTAATTAGCTGTGATTTCGATTTCTGTAATTTATTTCAGTCTGAATTTTGTATCAGAATGCTTTAGATTTCTTTTCTGAATCATTTCTACCATAATTAGGTTTCAATTCTTCAAGTTAAGTAGTTAGAGAGTTTGTTTAATGAACAATCAGATTTAATTTCAGTTAGTTTTACACTTCATTGCTTGCGTATCAATTCTGCATTTGCGTATCAGCTTTTCTCCTGCATTTTAGGTTGTTTTTCTGCCGTTTCTGATTTTTGTATCAAGCTAGCTTAGTTTTAATCTTCTGAATTCATCTCGCAGTTTGTTTCATTTACATAGTGATTGAATTCAATTTCTACACTGGTTTTATTAGTTGCGTATCAATTGTTTTCTTCCCTGCGTATCAAATTTCATCCAGCAAGTTTATTGATTGATTCTAAATTTTGTGTCAAGTAATCATTAGCTCTTCTTAATCTTATCTGAGCCTTAGATTAGTGACTAGAATTCAGCTTGTATTTGTTAGTTGAGCACTCATTTCATTTCTGCATTCATGCATTCGATTCATTAAGTCATGCATCTCATTGCTGCATTAAATACATTTCTGCACATCAGTTTGGGAATCTGAATTGTTGCTTTACATTCAATTGTTTCTGAATTTGCATTTGATTAGTTTGCTTCAATTTCATTTGCTTTACATCAGCTTATAGTGTTGCATTTAGCATCATTTTCAGCACATCAGTTTTCCTTGTTTACGTGCCAAGTTTGCTGAATTTCTGCACTTTGTATCAAGACAAGTTTCGGCAGGTGTTGGTGTTAAGTGGAATGCAATCTTTAGTGTGTTGTAGAGTTTGAAATCAGTTTGTTGCGGGTCTAGCTCGTTACTGAATTCAATTCTCATTTTGGCATTACTATCAAGCTTCATTTCTGCAAATTGGTCTAAGTTTCAGCATTAGTATCCACCGGAAATTTCAGCTTTGTTTTAATTCTTTTGCTTAGCATTTGGTTTGCAATTTAAAATCAGATTTGTTTTACAGGATCGGTTAAGTTGCCTTGGTTAATTAGGTTTTCCATTGGGTGAGT
This sequence comes from Boesenbergia rotunda, assembly GCA_024364735.1. Taxonomy (NCBI): domain Eukaryota; kingdom Viridiplantae; phylum Streptophyta; class Magnoliopsida; order Zingiberales; family Zingiberaceae; genus Boesenbergia; species Boesenbergia rotunda. Next base: position 212,350 of record JAGFNQ010010559.1, on the reverse strand, counting down.
TCCTTAGTTGCATTTACTTTGTTTTATCTCATTTAGTTAAGTTCCTTTATTTTCATTGCGATTTCATTTCAACTTGAAACCAAACCCCAGATTTTATTTGAAACCCAAAAATATCAACGACACATAAACTCGAGCTTGAATCAAGCAACCTCAACTAGCCCTAGGAAAAATATGACCTGTGACCCCTTTACTACGTTTTCATCTTCGCTAGCAAAAAGGGTTTCCAGCTTTTCACATATCTAAATTTTGAGACCCACATTTGTGACACCTAGTTCGGGTCCATCAAAATTTTTGGCGTCGTTGCCGGGGAGGCTACTTGTTGAGTTGTTTGATTTTTACTTGTGTGCTTATTTCATACCTTTCTTGATTCATTTTTTTGTGCTTACTGCTATATCTTGTGATTGATTTTACTTGTTTCATCATTCTATATACTTTTACTGCGATTTGTTTTTGATTTTATGACCAGGTCTACAGGTGGTGATCTTAAAGAATTTGACCCTGAGATTGAGAGAACTTTTAGAGCAAGGAGGAACCAAGGCATACTTTCAGAGACCATTGATATTCCTTCTCTTCAGACTATTCCCACTCATTCAGGCAGTATCATGGCAGACCACCAGAAGACTAAGAAGGAACTCGCAGCACCAGACGACACATTTCAGTATTCTAGCATTGCTTATCCAGAGCTGGCTGGTGATTTTGAGCTCAGATCTGGACTCATCCACTTGCTACCTAAGTTTCAAGGATTATCTGGAGAAGATCCAAATAGACACCTGCATGAGTTTCACGTTGTATGCTCCACTATGAAGCCTCAGGGTATTTTAGAGGAAGATATCAAGCTGAGGGTTTTTCCCTTTTCCCTGACTGGAGCAGCAAAAGATTAGTTCTACTACTTACCTACTGGGCACGTGTTTAGCTGGATTTCCATAAAGAAGGCGTTTCTAGAGAAATATTTCCCATCCTCCAGAACTACAATCATCAGAAAAAGCATATGTGGTATTCAGCAAGTGGTGGGAGAGACACTCTATGACTACTGGGAGAGATTCAACAAGCTTTGTTCTAGTTGCCCACAGCACCAGATTAGTGAGCAGCTCCTCATTCAGTACTTCTACGAGGGATTATTACAGATGGATAGGATTATGATAGATGCTGCAGCTGGAGGAGCCCTAGTCAACAAAACGCCAAATCAAGCTAGGGAGCTTATTTCGAACATGGCAGAAAATTCTCAACAGTTTGGAAGCAGAGCATTATCTACTAGAGGAGTTAATGAAGTCCAGGTGGCTTCTAATGAACAAAGGGAGATTAAGAATGCATTGGTAGAGCTCACATCAGTGATTAAGCAAATGAGTCTTAATAATGCAAGTCAAAATCCAAATCTTTCGGCACCTCCACAATCAAACCAAGTGACGAGGGTATGTGGTATTTGTTCTAGTCAAAAACATAATTCAGATTCATGCCCCAACCTCCAACAAGATGAGACGATAGTGGCATTGGTTAGGGGACAATTTCAAGCCCGGAATAACCCCTATTCTTCTACTTATAACCCTGGTTGGAGGGGTCATCCAAATCTGAAATATGGGAATTCTTTCCACCAACAAGACCCACAACAACAACAATTCCAGCAACCTCAACAAAATCTCCAGCAACCACAGCAATTCCAGCCCCAAAATCTGCAATTCCAGCCTCTATTCCAGCTAATGTAGCAAGGGCAGCAAGGTTTCAAGCATTTCAGACATTCCAACCTCAAAACCAGCAAGCTTTACAACCCTCACAGTTTTACAACCAAAATTCTCAGCCACAAAATCAAGGATTTCAGCCCACTCAGTTTCAACCTTCACCACAACCATTTCCATTTCAAAATTAGAATTTTCAAGGCTATGATTCTAAGCAAGTTCAACCATCATTCCAGCCCAATTATCAGCCCTATCAACAACAATTTCAGCCCTATTTTCAAGGATCTCAGCAAGTTCAACAATTTCAGCCGACTCCTTCATCATTTCAAGGTCCATCGAAGTCCTATGCTAACCAAGGGGGCTATGGAAGCTCTAGTGGAGGAAATGCACAACAACAAAGAATGGAGGAGATGCTTCAACAACTCTTACAATATCAACAAAGGAATGAGCTCACCATGCAAAACCTTGGAAGGCAAATGGGACAATTAGGTAGTGGGATAAATCAAAGTCAAGCTCAAGGATCAAGCCAACTACCTTCTCAAGTCATTCCCAATCCCAAGGGAAACGTTAGCGCTATTTATTTGAGAAGTGGGAAGGTTACTTCAACTCAAAATGGTCCAAGAACAGATTTTTCTGAAAACAAGGCAGCACCTATAATTTCAGCACAGATCAGCCCCGAAACCACTTCAAAATCAGTTAGTTCCACCCCTAGTCCGTGCTCAACTCCTTCATCAAGCAATCCTGTAATTTTGGTGGAAAACGAGGCACAAATCAGCCCTGAAACCGACTTCACAGCAGCTACAACAAATGGGACAGCAGCTCACAATTCAGCCCCTCCAAATTCGGTTCAAGAGGAAGAAATGAGGGTGCCCTTGCCCTTCCCACAGTGGAAAACTCAAGCCAAAAGACAAGTGAAGGAGGAGAAAGCCAAAGAATATAATGAGCTAGTAAAATTGTTTAGCAAAGTAGAGGTTAATGTACCCCTGTTGATCATGATTAAACAGATTCCTAAGTATGCAAAATTTTTGAAAGATTTATGTGTTCACAAGAAGAAGCTTAAGGAGAATGAGTTGGTCAGCTTGGGGAAGAATGTTTCATCACTCATCCATACCATACCTCAAAAGTGCGAAGACCCTGGAGTTTTTACTGTATCATGTGAGATAGGGAGGACTATTTTTCATGACGCTATGCTAGACTTGGGAGCCTCCATCAATGTAATGCCCAGATCGGTCTTCCAGATGCTTGGCATTGGCCCTCTACAGTCCACTGGAGTGGTAATTCAGTTAGCTAACAGAAGCCAGACTCATCCAGCAGGAGTTATTGAAGATGTTTTTGGTAAAAGTAAAAGAGTTGATTTTCCCTGCAGACTTCTACATTCTAGACATGGAAGGAGAATATCTTGCACATAGATCCCCACTCATCCTTGGGAGGCCTTTTTTGAAGACTGCCAGAACAAAAATTGATGTTTATGCTGGCACACTCTCGATGGAAGTGGGGGACACAGTAGTCCAGTTTAGTATTTTTTATGACATGAAGGACCCTAGGGGAGATCACTCTATTATAAGCATGGGCACCCCAGATGAGACTGTTGAGGCGCAGTTAATTGCTAATGATGTTGCATTTGACATAATGGGAGGAGATTTGATTTCAGGAAAAGCTGAGGATGCATCAGTTGTGAAGACATTAGAGGAGATAGATGGAAAAGCATGTGACAGCCTTGAATTCGAAACTGAAGCTTTACAAGACACTTCTTATCTTTTATTTTGTGATGATATTGCTATTGATAGTCCTAATTTTTCTAATAAGGTTGTTGCAGATATTACTGAGGAAGCATGCACGGGAGATGATTCTATAGGTGTAGGGGATTGCACAGAGCCCCAGGGACCACCATCATTGACTGAGACTTCAGAAGATAGGCCAGAAAGTGTAGGGTCTTGCATGGTGGAAGCAACAACCCAAGGATCACCTGTTCCAGTTGAGTGTCCACTAGAACTTGAGCTTGAGATGGAACCTGTACTTGACCAGGAGGAAGCTATGGATACATCTATTCTTGTAGAACCTCCAGGTAATTTTCAGCGCGATCAGGTAAGTATTTCTCCTTTTCCTTTAGAAATTTTCAGGGAGGTATCTAGAATTGCATGTGAAGAATGTCTAGATACATCTTTTATGAAAAATAATTATGAAAATTCCATATAGGCACCCAGACTTGATTTTATTCATTGCGATGATATTCTTGATATATATTATGCTGAAATTAATGTTGAAAAATTTTTAAAGGGTGAGGTACAGAAAATTGATTTCATTGGTTGTAATGCATTGCTTGATATCTCCGTGGTGGATATTAATTGTGGAAAACTCATTGAGGTACCAAAGATTGATTTTATTGGATGTGATGCATTTTTGGATACATTTTATATAGAGACTGATATTGTTTCATTTTTTTCTTACCTTGCACGCATGAGAGAGATATTACAAGGTTTTGCAGGGTCCCAAAGACTTCTTGAGTGGGTACTCCATCTAAACAGTCTTCAACCTCCTGGAAGGTTTTCTAAAAAGAATCAAGAGGGAGGAGATGATCTTACTTTAATTCGAAGCACTCTACCCCTTAAATGGCTCTTGTACCTAAATCACCTTCGGCCACCTGAACATCTTGCTGTAAAGTTTAAGTGTGGGGGAGTAATGCACCATAAAATTGAACAAAGGAAGGAAACTCTCTCAGCTACCCATACTCCTCCACTGCCACGATGGAGGTTATTTCTTGATAGACTCCGACCGCCAGAAATAAAGAGGAGTTTGTTCTTTCTTGCATTTTCCTTCATTTTTATGTTTTTTAGAAGTAGAATTTTCTTTTAAAATGAGTTCTTGCTAATAAATGAGTGAATAGAGTAGAATGAATAAATAGACATTGTAAATACCATGTTATTTCTTTTAGCGAATTTTCTTAATGAGTAGGAATAAATGTATCCCTCTAGGTTGTCATCATATCATTTTAGAGTCTCTTCAAAATAAATTAAATTTGGTTGTTAAAACTTAAAGTTTGAGCTAATGGATGAATTCTTGGATGCTTGAGTACTACTTGGCTTTAGATTCTTAATTGATGACTTGAGATGAATCATTTGCACCTAGTGAGAATTAGCCTTATTTTGTGACACACATATGTGATTGTACTCTAGAACTTGCTTAGGTTCTTTCGAAACCATATTTCAATGATTGGATCACATCTATAGAGGCTAATCAAATTGTTTACCTTTCTATATCAATTTTTGGCAATAATCATGTTTATTCCATTTTTCTTTCCTTATTTCCTACTCTTAACCACACTTTTCTATGGACTTGTTTGTTTGGGATGTTTCTTAATGCTACTTTGCCCAAGACGGATAAAAGATCAAGTGTGGGGGAGGTGGTTAGTGTTTTGGAATCATTTTATAGCAAGGATGTATTTCATTTCAAAGAGAAAAAAAAATTTTGTGAGGTTAACTAAAAAAGGTGCCAAGTGAGTTAAGTTTGGTGTCAAGAACGAGCGAGAGAGATGGAAGCAATTGGAGATCTAGATTCCGTATTATACTTTGAAGATTCAAGTGGCAAGCAATGGAAAAATCTAGAAAAAAAATGGCACACAAACAAAGAAAAATCTGTGCCATTTCAAAAGAAAAATCTGAGCCAAGGTGGAAAAGAAGTGGTCAAGAGATGGAATCCAAAAGCAAAGAATTCAAAGAAGAACAAATTATTTCGGTATCACTGGATTGCAATGGGCACAATTTAGTATCCATCTCAAACTGAAATTTGGGTTTTGGAAATCAGTGATGCAGTGCCGAAATCAAATGAAGCATTTATGAAGAAAATTCTGCAATGAAGAAAGAATATGGCACGCAAAGGAAAAATTTATGCCAAAAGGAAAAGAATTTCTGAAGTTGTTCGGCCACTCTACTAGAGGATGAATTGCAACTGTGTTAACTTGAAACCAATGCAGAAATTCTGTGCCAAGTGAATTCAGTTGAAGAAGAAAGGAAAAAATTTGTGCCAAGGTGAAAATGGCACACAAGGGAAAGTAGAGAATCATTTTTATGAATCTTATGCATATGCAAGTAGCTGAAGTGAGTATGTCCACTGCTGATCAAGACAGAAAATGTGGCTGTTTGGAATTTTAGATCGAAACAGTGAGAGCAGAAAAAAAAAGAAAACAGTTTGAAGAAAAATTGTGAAGCAATTTCTTTATTTGGGTCATTTGAATTCTCCACTACTATTTGATGCTAGGATTAAATGTGTAGTTGCTGGGAAGAAATCAAAGAATTGTAGGGTCTGAAAATTGATTGCATTGAGCTGAATTTGAAACAGAAATATAGAAAAAAAAAGAACAAGAGTTGGAAACTAAGGGAATAGTAGATGCACTTTTTGGTAAGCTCATGGAAGTGTGAATCTTTTTCAATTTAGGAATTGGAGCTAGACCTGATAAGGAGTTGGGCATGACATGACTGAACAAAATGAGACCAAAAACAGAAAGTTAGCAGCTGAACCTAACAGAAGAGAAAGCAGTGTGAGAAAACAAAAGAGAAGAGAAGGAAGAAACAAAATGGCACACAAGGGAGTTTCGGCACCATGAAGTTAGTGGAATTTTTCTCATCCGAATTACAGCCTTAATCACTAACATTCTGACTTTTCTAGAGAGAAAGAAAGAAGAGAAAAAAATATGATGAAAAGAGGAAAAGGAAACAAGTGGCACGCAAAAGGCAAAATTGGCACATTGAGACCAATAGGGTTTTATTCATCCAAATCAAAAGCATTGTTCAAGTTTGACTTCACCACACTTTTGACTTCATTAGAGGACTGTAAAGAGAAGCAAAGTACATTAGAAATATTTTTGAGCAACCAAGTCTCCCACTTCATCAATTTTTCTATTTTCTTGGCTTCCACTTCATGTTACCATTTTCCATGTTTTTCACTTGTTTTTGTAGATGTGGATCCTAATCATGAATAATGGTGGAGAGTGGATAACAAGCAAGCCTATGGTAGTGCAAAAAGCATGTGTGTTTGAGTGAGCTCTGTTGGATCGAGAGAACCGATAGAGGGGGGGTGAATATCGGAAAACTTTCGGATTTGAAAACTAAGAGAAATTGCACAGCGGAAGTTAAAAACACACAACGCAAACACGGGAGGTTTTACTTGGTTCGGAGCCTAGGTCGACTCCTACTCCAAGGCCCACGGTCGTTGACCGTTTACTTTGGGCAATTCTATATGAGGCGCAAAAACAATTTACAAATATTGATTACAGAGTAAGTGCAGTAAATTGAAAATCACTCTTCTTTACCGACGTCCGAAGTAGATTGACTTTTTCGG